>CAUYUJ010003669.1:559288-611788 GCA_963575745.1 Prorocentrum cordatum
CTCCTCCTCCTCCTCCTCCTCCTCCTCCCCATTGTTATACTTCTGCTCGTCCTCTTCCTCCTTCTTCTCCCTCTCCTTCTCCTCCTCATCCTCCTCGTCCTCTCCTTCCCCCTTGAGCTGGTACCTCTCCACGCTTCGAAATGCGGCAAGCAAGTCCCTGGCCCCAGACCCCCGAGCACGCGACTTTTCACGGCGTGGAACCTCGGCGGTCTGGATCCAGTCCCTGGGGCCAGCGTCTCATCCCGAGTTGCTATCTGACGGTCCTGGGGGCCGGTAGTCGACGAGTGCGTTCCACTTCTCGCAAAGTGCCTACTCGCAAACGTCCGAAAAAGAATGCGTTTTCCTTTTGTGTGAAATGTCGCAGATCCCCCGCGGCGGATCCAGGTCATTTGCGAGTAGTTACTTTGCGAGTATTGGAACGCGCTCGTTGAGGTAAGGGCCCCAAGAGGCCGAAAGTAGAGAAACACCTCGCGTTGGTTCGTGCACGACCCGAGGGGACCTGGGGTCGGCGCCTCGATGCGCACGTCGGCCACGCCAGGGCGACGCGCACGCTTGGAAACCTTTTTTTTTATAGTGTGCGCTTTCAGTCGGGCATGTCCCTCTATAGGAGGGATCTGTAGAACTAGTCCAACTATCGCCAGGGGACCATTTGTTCCCCACATCCAAAGTGGGGTTCTTGTTTTCTCTGCACACCCCGCGCAGGAACACTCACCCCACCCCCTCTCCTCTTCTGCCTTCGCACACTCACTCACTCGCTCACTCATGGTTCTTCTTGTTCCCCACATCCAAAGTGGGGTTCTTGTTTTCTCTGCACACCCCCGCGCAGGAGAGAGATCTCACTCACCCCCTCTTCTCCTCGCACTCATTCACACACACATCATCATCACTCGCACTCTCTCACACGCTCACGAACATCATCGTCATCATCGGTATCGGCATCATCCTCATTCAAACATCATCATCGCCACCACCACCCACAATCAATCATCATCCTCTTCACCACTCATATTCACCACCACTCATCATCCTCATCCTCATCATCGTTGAGTAAAGTGTGAGGAAGTCTCAGGCGGGAGCCCCCTCCCTATGGGGCCCGCAGATCATGTTGGTAATCCGAGCGGGTCATCGGAACCCTGTAACTGTCGTCACTTTTGGGCTCCCACCAGCCTGGAAAGGGATGCGACTCGCGCGCGGTCCGGCCTCGTCTGTGTGAGTGAATTTGGGAGGAAGTCTCAGGCGGGAGCCCCCTCCCTATGGGGCCCGCAGATCATGTTGGTAATCCGAGCGGGTCATCGGAACCCTGTAACTGTCGTCACTTTTGGGCTCCCCAGGCCTGAAAATGGAGGAAGTCTCAGGCGGGAGCCTCGTCTGTGAGTGAATTGGAAGGAAGTCTCAGGCGGGAGCTCCCTCCCTTTGGGGCCCGCAAAATCATGTTGTAATCCGAGGGGTTCATCGGAACCCTGTAAACGGTGTCTTTTCACTTTTGGGATCGTCAGCCTGAATTTTGGGAGGAAGTCTCTGGCGGGGGAGCCTCGTCTTTGGAGTGAATGTGGAAGAAGCTCTCAGGGGAGCCCCCTCCCTATGGGGCACACAGATCATGTTCATGTTGGTAAATCCGAGCGGGTCATCGGAACCCTGTAACTGTTCGTCACTTTTGGGCTCCTCAAGCCTGAATTTGGAGGAAGTCTCAGGCGGGAGCCTCGTCTGTGTTTGAACTGCGAGGAAGTCTAAGGCGGGAGCCCCCTCCCTATGGGGCCCGCAAATCATGTTGGTAATCCGAGCGGGTCATCGGAAACCTGTAACTGTCGTCACTTTTGGGCTCGTCAAGCCTGAATTTGGAGGAAGTCTCTGGCGGGAGCCTCGTCTTTGAGTGAATTGTGAAGAAGTCTCAGGCGGGAGCCCCCTCCCTATGGGGCCCGCAGATCATGTTGGTAATCCGAGCGGGTCATCGGAACCCTGTAACTGTCGTCACTATTGGGCTCCTCAAGCCTGAATATGGAGGAAGTCTCAGGCGGGAGCCTCGTCTGTGAGTGAACTGCGAGGAAGTCTCAGGCGGGAGCCCCCTCCCTATGGGGCCCGCAGATCATGTTGGTAATCCGAGCAGGTCATCCAAAACCTGTAACTGTCGTCAATGTTGGGTTCTCGCGCTGCCAGAACGCAGTTCCCGGGCCACACTTTGGATGCAACAAGGAAGTTTTTGGGCTCCTCAGGTCGCCGAGGTGCTGCGACAGGGCGCCGAAGGCGCCGACGACGACGGCCAGGCCGAGGCGCGGGCGCGGAGCTTGCTGATGTTCAGGCCCAGCGAAGGGGAGTTCACATGGCAGAGCTCGGGGGCGCACAGCGTGCGCCGCTCGGGGTTCACCCTGACGGCCCCCCGCGTCCTACCTGACATCCACGCTCGCCGGGCCAGGACGCGCGACAAGGGCGTCACATCGACTGCGCTGAGAGAGACAGAGACGAGGACGCTGCCGCACGGCATGTCGGACGAGCATGTGGTGGCTGGCAACTCTACGTAATTGTTCTCCCGCGCCACGGTGCATGCGGAACATGCTGATTCACGCGGCCGCCGCCGCGGGGGGGGGAGAGTTTCCTGGCAGCTGCGGGCCGCCGGCGTCCTCTGGGCGAATGCGGTCCTGGAGTTTCGACAAGAGAAACGGTCTTGTTCCAGGGCGTTAAGGCGAAGCAGCTCGCGGCAGAGCTGGGCTTCGTGCTTGCCCTGCCTCCGCCTGAGCGCGGCTGCGCCTCGCTCGAAGCCCGCGGGGTTGTCCCAACGGCTTGGTCTTGCGCGCCAACGGCTCGCGGGGTTGTCCCGACAGCCTGGCCCGCGGGGTTGTCCCAACGGCTGCGCGACGTGACCTGTAGAGAACGCTCCTGTGCTGGCCGTGGCGGCGACGGCGCCGAGGAACATCGACATGCGCGCTCATGCAACAGGAAGGGGAGGAGGTGGCGGGGCGCGGAACAAACAGGGGGGCGAGGATGGGGACAACGTAAGGAGTGGAAGGGGGGCCCGCGCCAAGGCGAGAGGAAATATACGCAGAAGAGACAGCCGGGACGCCTCACCAACCACGAGGACGACGGTGATGGCTTTTTCCAGATTCGCCCAGAGGATTCTTATGTGGGGTTCTTCCGTCGGAGTAATTCCCCACATCCAAAGTGGGGTTCTTGTTTTCTCTGCACACCCCGCGCAGGAACACTCACCCCGCCCCCTCTCCTCTTCTGCCTCATCATGCGGATGAGAACCCACAATCAATCATCATCCCACCACTCATCTTCGCCACCACTCATCATCCTCATCCTCATCATCGTTGAGGGCGCATGGTCTGAGTCACTCAGGGCGGGAGGGCCCCCCTCCCTATGGGGCCCGCAGATCATGTTGGTAATCCGAGCGGGTCATCGGAACCCTGTAACTGTCGTCACTTTTGGGCTCCCCAGGCCTGATAATGGAGGAAGTCTCAGGCGGGAGCCTCGTCTGTGAGTGAATTGGGAGGAAGTCTCAGGCGGGAGCTCCCTCCCTATGGGGCCCGCAGATTATGTTGGTAATCCGAGCGGGTCATCGGAACCCTGTAACTGTCGTCACTTTTGGGCTCCTCAAGCCTTGAAAATATGAGAAGTTCAGTCTCGGCGCCTCGGTCGTGAGTTGCGTTATGATGAAGGCTCAAGGGAGCCGGGCCCGCAGATCATATTATGTTGGTAATCGAGCGGGTCATTCGGAACCCTGTAACTGTCGTCACTTTTGGGCTCGTCAAGCCTGAATTTGGAGGAAGTCTCTGGCGTGAGCCTCGTCTTTGAGTGAATTGTGAAGAAGTCTCAGGCGGGAGCCCCCTCCCTATGGGGCCCGCAGATCATGTTGGTAATCCGAGCGGGTCATCGGAAACCTGTAACTGTCGTCAATTTTGGGCTCCTCAAGCATGAATATGGAGGAAGTCTCAGGCGGGAGCCTCGTCTGTGAGTGAACTGCGAGGAAGTTTCAGGCGGGAGCCCCCTCCCTATGGGGCCCGCAGATCATGTAGAGATTCCGAGCGGGTCATCGGAACCCTGTAACTGTCGTCACTTTTGGGCTCCTCAAGCCTGAATATGGAGGAAGTCTCAGGCGGGAGCCTCGTCTTTGAGTGAATTGTGAAGAAGTCTCAGGCGGGAGCCCCCTCCCTATGGGGCCCGCAGATCATGTTGGTAATCCGAGCGGGTCATCGGAACCCTGAAACTGTCGTCACTTTTGGGCTCCTCAAGCCTGAATATGGAGGAAGTCTCAGGCGGGAGCCTCGTCTGTGAGTGAACTGCGAGGAAGTCTCAGGCGGGAGCCCCCTCCCTATGGGGCCCGCAGATCATGTTGGTAATCCGAGCAGGTCATCCAAATCCTGTAACTGTCGTCAATGTTGGGTTCTCGCGCTGCCAGAACGCAGTTCCCAGGCCACACTTTGGATGCAACAAGGAAGTTTTGGGGCTCCTCAGGTCGCCGAGGTGCTGCGACAGGGCGCCGAAGGCGCCGACGACGACGGCCAGGCCGAGGCGCGGGCGCGGAGCTTGCTGATGTTCAGGCCCAGCGAAAGGGAGTTCACATGGAAGAGCTCGGGGGCGCACAGCGTGCGCCGCTCGGGGTTCACCCTGACGCACGCGTCCTACCTGACCTCCACGCTGTCGCAGGGCCAGACGCTGCGCAAGGGCGTCACCATCGACTGCGCGAGAGACGAGGACGCTGGCCGCACGGGCTTGTCGGACGAGCAGTGGTGGCTGCACCTCTACGTCATGTTCTCCCGCGCCACGTGCATGCGGAACATGCTGATCCTGCGGCCGCCGCCGCGAGAGTTCCTGGAGTGCCGGCCGCCGGCGTCCCTGCGGAAGGCGCTCCTGGAGTTCGACAAGAGAACGGTTTTGTCCAGGGCGGAGGCGAAGCAGCTCGCGGCAGAGCTGGGCTTCGTGCTTCCTTCCGCCTGAGCGCGGCTGCGCCTCGCTCGAAGCCCGCGGGGTTGTCCCAACGGCTTGGTCTTGCGCGCCAACGGCTCGCGGGGTTGTCCCGACAGCCTGGCCCGCGGGGTTGTCCCAACGGCTGCGCGACGTGACCTGTAGAGAACGAGCCTGTGCTGGCCGTGGCGGCGACGGCGCCGAGGAACATCGACATGCGCGCTCATGCAACAGGAAGGGGAGGAGGTGGCGGGGCGCGGAACAAACAGGGGGGCGAGGATGGGGACAACGTTAGGAGTGGAAGGTGGGCCCGCGCCAAGGCGAGAGGAAATATACGCAGAAGAGACAGCCAGGGCGCCTCACCAACCACGAGGGGACGACGGTTGATGGTTTTTCCAGGATTGCAGAGGATCTAGTGGGGTTCTTTCCGTCGGAGTAATTTGTTTTTTTGGCTATGTTTGCGTGTGTTTGACAATGTTCTTTTTCCCCGCATCCTCTTTTCCCCGCATCCAAAGTGGGGTCTTGTTTTCCTGGACACCCCGCGCAGAACAGGAACCGCACCACACACCACTTCACACTCACTCACACTCTCTCATCAATCAAACTCATCAGCATCATCGATGATGCTCTCTCCACATGCTTAGTCACTCACATACTCATCATCATCAGCACTCGCCACTCTCTCAACGCTCACGAACATCATCATCATCATCATCATCATCATCATCATCATCATCGGCATCGGCATCATCCTCATTCAAACATCATCATCGCCACCACCACTCACAATCAATAGTCATCCTCTTCAATACTCATCTTCACCACCACTCATCATCCTCATCCTCATCATCGTTGAGTAAATTGTGAGGAAGTCTCAGGCGGGAGCCCCCTCCCTATGGGGCCCGCAGATCATGTTGGTAATCCGAGCGGGTCATCGGAACCCTCTGACTGTCGTCACTTTTGGGTTCCCCAGGCCTGAAAATCGAGGAAGACTCAGGCGGGAGCCTCGTCTGTGAGTGAATTGGGAGGAAGTCTCAGGCGGGAGCTCCCTCCCTATGGGGCCCGCAGATCATGTTGGTAATCCGAGCTGGTCATCGGAACCTTGTAACTGTCGTCACTTTTGGGCTCCTCAAGCCTGAATTTGGAGGAAATCTCAGGCGGGAGCCTCGTCTGTGAGTGAATTCGGAGGAAGGTTCAAGCGGGAGCCCCCTCCCCATGGGGCCCGCAGATCATGTTGGTAATCCGAGCGGGTCATCGGAACCCTGTAACTGTCGTCACTTTTGGGCTCGTCAAGCCTGAATTTGGAGGAAGTCTATGGCGGGAGCCTCGTCTTTGAGTGAATTGTGAAGAAGTCTCAGGCGGGAGCCCCCTCCCTATGGGGCCCGCAGATCATGTTGGTAATCCGAGCGGGTCATCGGAACCCTGTAACTGTCGTCACTTTTGGGCTCCTCAAGCCTGAATATGGAGGAAGTCTCAGGCGGGAGCCTCGTCTGTGAGTGAACTGCGAGGAAGTCTAAGGCGGGAGCCCCCTCCCTATGGGGCCCGCAGATCATGTTGGTAATCCGAGCAGGTCATCCAAAACCTGTAACTGTCGTCAATGTTGGGTTCTCGCGCTGCCAGAACGCAGTTCCCAGGCCACACTTTGGATGCAACAAGGAAGTTTTTGGGCTCCTCAGGTCGCCGAGGTGCTGCGACAGGGCGCCGAAGGCGCCGACGACGACGGCCAGGCCGAGGCGCGGGCGCGGAGCCTGCTGATGTTTAGGCCCAGCGAAAGGGAGTTCACATGGCAGAGCTCGGGGGCGCACAGCGTGCGCCGCTCGGGGTTCACCCTGACGCACGCGTCCTACCTGACCTCCACGCTGTCGCAGGGCCAGACGCTGCGCAAGGGCGTCACCATCGACTGCGCGAGAGACGAGGACGCTGGCCGCACGGGCATGTCGGACGAGCAGTGGTGGCTGCACATCTACGTCATGTTCTCCCGCGCCACGTGCATGCGGAACATGCTGATCCTGCGGCCGCCGCCGCGAGAGTTCCTGGAGTGCGGGCCGCCGGCGTCCCTGCGGAAGGCGCTCCTGGAGTTCGACAAGAGAACGGTTTTGTCCAGGGCGGAGGCGAAACAGCTCGCGGCAGAGCTGGGCTTCGTGCTGCCTTCCGCCTGAGCGCGGCTGCGCCTCGCTCGAAGCCCGCGGGGTTGTCCCAACGGCTTGGTCTCGCGCGCCAACGGCTCGCGGGGTTGCCCCGACAGCCTGGCCCGCGGGGTTGTCCCAACGGCTGCGCGACGTGACCTGTAGAGAACGCGCCTGTGCTGGCCGTGGCGGCGACGGCGCCGAGGAACATCGACATGCGCGCTCATGCAACAGGACGGGGAGGAGGTGGCGGGGCGCGGAACAAACAGGGGGGCGAGGATGGGGACAACGTAAGGAGTGGAAGGGGGCCCGCGCCAAGGCGAGAGGAAATATACGCAGAAGAGACAGCCAGGACGCCTCACCAACCACGAGGACGACGGTGATGGCTTTTTCCAGATTCGCCCAGAGGATTCTTATGTGGGGTTCTTATTCTTATGTGGGGTTCTTCCGTCGGAGTAATTTTGTGTGTTGTCGGTGTTGTGTGTGTATGTTATGTTTGTCTAGCGTGTGATGTGTTGGGCGTGATTTGTGTCTCTGTGTGTGCATGTAGTTCTGAAGCCCCAGGAGGCCCCAGGCGGCCTCAGCAGGCCCAGGAGAACTCCAGGAGGCTCCGAGGCGGGGTCTGGGGTACCAAAGGTCCAGAAAGGCCCAGGAGGCCCCAGGAGGTTCCAGGAGGCCCCTAGGAGGCTCCGAGGAGGGGTCTGGGGCTCGATTTTGGGAGGATGTCTCAGGCGAAACCGCCATTCTCTGAGAATCGGGGTCAAAAATATTGAAATTACAATGTGTTTTTGAAGGTTTTATGTTAAAATGTTGAAATTCCAATGTGTTTTGGGACCCTGACGTCACGATCTGCGTGAGGGGTGCCACCGATTTTCAGAATGTCGAGGATGTCCCGAGCGAAACGGCCAGAACAATCGCGGACGACGTGCGCATTAATCGCCCCTGAGCTCTACTCCCTCCCCCATCCATATCCACCGCCTGTGGAACCGACGTCCCGGGACCCCATCAGGCGGTGGACAGGGCTATAGTTTGACCTCAGGGTGCCCGAATATGTCCATGTCCACCGTCCGCCGAGGTTCGCACAGATCGATCTCCTGGGCGGCGGTTACGTATGATTCCCCGACTCGAATTGGACCACGACGACGAAAAAGACGACGCGCAGACGACGCCCGCCGCCGGTGACGCCTAAGGTATCGGCGCCGACGACGGCGACGGAAGCGACGATGATCCCTGGCGGTGGGGATCGAACGTGGCATTGTGGTGAGGTGGCGGCGGTAGGGTTTCCAGATTCGTCTCGCCCCCAAGGCCGAACTCCCTCATGGCGATGCGCAGGGTCCTGCGCAGAGCGGTCGACACCAAGAATGTTGACGAGATAGCAAGGCCAAGTATTGACAGCAGATGGCATCCCTGTGGCTGCACCAATGCCCGAAAAGGAGTAAGGGAGGGAAGGAGATGGGATGGGCAGGCTAGGGAGGGAGGCATGAAGGGAAAGAGCTCAGCGCGAGGAGCTTCAGCAAGAGCAAGCACCAGTCAACAGACGGCGGCACAACAAACGGTACGACAGACTAAAATGATGCCAATGCGTCGCCCTCAAACAATTGACCACTGGAGCAACAGATGCGTGGCTGCGTGCGTGCGAAGCGGGAATCCGCAGGGACCAGCGGAGGCCAGGAAGCCATGGGCTAAGACCAGGGAGACCCAAGCCCACGAAAGGCAACGCAACTGGAAGCCAAGCAACAATTTGGGACCAAGTGGCCATGGTCACATCGCAGCCTTTCCGCCCAGGAGAATGTCAGCCACGCCGCCTCCGCCTCTCCGCCGACCGCGAAGCCTAACGAATCCATACGAACGACACAACAATACAGCAAGCTCCGCACTCCTCCGCAGGAATCCGTCATGCATCAGCCGAACTAAACCTAATCCCTCCTATCCTCTTTCCTAACACTGCTCCCTCCCGCGTCATCCGATAATCCTACTTAGAGGCTCCTGGTGGCGTATCGTTGTGAGGACGAGCCTGGTCCCCACGCTGTCGGGCGATGCTGCCCGCGCGGCGCGCCACGAGCACACCTCTCCCGAGGCCCGCCGCCGAGGTGCCCCGCTCGGCCCAGGCCCTCGACCTGGACGGGCTGTGCGATGCGGGGCCGGGGCTGCCAAGCTCCCGTGGGATCGGCGAGGGAGCCGCGATCCGGCCCAGACGGCCCGCTCCTCCTCCTCCTCCCTCCTCCTCCTCCTCCTCTACCCCCTCCTACTCCTCCTCCGCCTCCTCCTTCTCATCCTCCCTCCCTCCCTCCCTCCTCCCTCCCCCTTCCCTCCCCCCTCCTCCTCCTGCAACCCCCCCAGCAGCTGCTAGCACACCTGGACTAGCCAGCGCCCCAACTGCGACAT
The DNA here is from genome assembly GCA_963575745.1 of Prorocentrum cordatum. Taxonomy (NCBI): domain Eukaryota; class Dinophyceae; order Prorocentrales; family Prorocentraceae; genus Prorocentrum; species Prorocentrum cordatum. The sequence goes on from CAUYUJ010003669.1 coordinate 568,699, forward strand.
CGGAGGAGAGGGGCAGCAGCAGAGCAACACACCCGATGCATCCATCCAGCCACCCCTCTATGCTCCAACCCCTCTCTATCCCTACCTCCGTCCCTCCTCCTCCTCTCCTCCTCCTCATCCTCCTTCTCCTCCTCCCTTATTGCATCCTCTCCCTCTTGTTTTTCCTCCTCCTCCGCCTCCTCCTCCTCCTCCTCCCTCATCCTTCCCACGCCTCCTCATTCCTACTCATCCTCCTCCTCCTCCTCCTCCTCCTCCTCCTCCTCCTCCTCCTCCTCAACCTCCCGTTCTGATGTGTGTGTGTGTGTACAACGCCTGTGAAGTCTGTTCCGACCTGTTCCGGGGCGCGCTGAGTGCGGAATTTGAAGCAGACTCGACGGTCTGTAGGTCCAAACAACCCCTCGAATGTCCCAAGAGGGACCAATACCCCACAAGACAAGCGCAATAATCCGTGGGGGGCGAAACTGATGCCGCCAGAAAGCTCCCAGCAAAGAGCAGGGAGAGAAGGACGATGAGGTGGATGAGAAGGATATGGAATGCCTGGTCCCCGTCTTGCAGTCGACAATCTCATCAATACTATGATCACGATGCGTCACTCGGTCGACAGCGAGATTCTTGCACCACGTTCTGCCACGATTGCGTACGTCTCAATCTACCGAAACGAGATGTCTAAGTCGGAGTTTGTCTCTCACTCACGTCAGAAGCAATAACATTCCAGTCGGCAACTCTCGAATCAGGAAGAGGGAATTCGGCGATCCACAACCGTCTGCTGCGAAGGATCGAAGTACACGCAAGCTGTGAACGTCAAGATGCCATCTGAGGCTCTCTCTGCCTTGGTACCATCTCCATGCACTTCCACCAATACCTTGCGGAAGGCAGAACAACGACATATACAATCGGGACCGCTGGGAATGGCCAACACCTTGCCTGTTTAGCTGGCATCGGCGCTTGACCCCTTCAGCCAAACAAGCAACATAAGATGATGACGACAAGGGTGATACTGATGACAATGATGTTGATGGTGACGACTATGATGATGCGGAGGATGAGCAGGAGAAAAAGGAACTTCGAAGCTGCTCCTGTGGTCCAGGAGCCGCGCGCCCTCAGCGTCCTGCGGCGTCCAGGAGGACTCGACGGCTGCGGCGTTGAACGCCTTGCGGATGGCTAGTTGGCAGCTTCGAGTGCTCCCCCGCTCGAACGCGTCCTCCAGAGGTATCTGGATGCCCCAGGGCGCAACCAGAGGCCCAAATGCATGTCAAACGTGAAACACCTGAATCCTCGAGTTTCTAAGCCTCGAGGAGAAGGGACCGACGACGACGGCAGCGACCACCATGGACAATGTCTACTCCTCCATAATTGTCCCTCGTCCTCCCTCACTCCACTCCTGCTTGCCCCCTTCCCTCCCGCTGTCAGCACTCCCCTCTCCTTCAACCTCTGTTTATCCTTCCCCGGACCAACTAGTCCCGTCTTCGTAACTGTAACTCTCCGAGACTCCCCCCTCCCCTTCCTCCGTCCCTTCACCCCCTCCTGTCTACGCCTCTCCTCCACCTCCTCCTCCTTTATTACGTGAAAAACTAACATAGGGTGAGAGCCTGTTGCGTTCTTGAACTAATGCGGCAGAGAAACGCAACAGTCCTACTCGGGGCACAGGAGTACCTGGCGTGCGCCGCAGGATCAGCTGTAGGAAAAAGGCGGCGGCAAGTGTAATTTACCCTGTGACGTACCCAACCCATTTGTACCATGGGAAACGAGGAGTTGGCCGAAACTTGCATGGACAATCACATTGCAGGATCCGTTGTTTGATATGTAAGCTACTTGGGGCACGCGCCTATGGCATGATGCGCAGGAGAACAATACAAGAACGAGGGGCGACAACTACAGGCTCGAAGAGGAGATGGGGAGTCGGGAACGAAGAGCAAGAGAAAGACATGCGGGACGCCCACTGTGCTGTGCCCCTCAGCAGCCCTCGAAAGTGGCGACAGTTTCACAGATCACAGCCCCCCCAGGGATGGCGAGGTCTAATTTGAGTCTGCGGTGAGTGCCCACTGTGCTGCGCCCCTCAGCAGCCCTCGAAAGTGGCAACAGTTTCACAGATCGCAGCCCCCCAGGGATGGCAAGGTCTAATCTGAGTCTGCGGTGAGTACCCACTGTGTTGTGCCCCTCAGCAGCCCTCGAAAGTGGCGACAGTTTCACAGATCGCAGCCCCCCAAGGATGGCAAGGTCTAATCTGAGTCTGCGGTGGGTACCCACTGTGCTGCGCCCCTCAGCAGCCCTCGAAAGTGGCAACAGTTTCGCAGATCGCAGCCCCCCAGGGATGGCAAGGTCTAATCTGAGTCTGCGGTGAGTACCCCTGTGTTGTGCCCCTCAGCAGCCCTCGAAAGTGGCGACAGTGTGATCGCAGCCCCCAAGGATGGCAAGGTCTAATCTGAGTCTGCGGTGGCTGACCCCACTGTGCTGTGCCCCTCAGCCCAGCCCTCGAAAGTGGCGACAGTTTCACAGATCGCAGCCCCCCAGGGATGGCAAGGTCTAATCTGAGTCTGCGGTGGGTACCCACTGTGCTGTGCCCCTCAGCAGCCTCGAAAGTGGCGACAGTTTCACAGATCGCAGCCCCCCAGGGATGGCGAGGTCTAATTTGAGTCTGCGGTGAGTACCCACTGTGCTGTGCCCTCAGCAGCCCTCGAAAGTGGCGACAGTTTCACAGATCGCAGCCCCCCAGGGATGGCGAGGTCTAATCTGAGTATGCGGTGAGTAACCACTCTGCTGTGCCCCACCAGCAGCCCTCGAAAGTGGCGACAGTTCGCAGATCGCAGCCCCCCAGGGACGGCGAGGTCCCCGCTCAGATCCGCAGCGGTGCCTCACTCTGCAGGACCCACTAGCCAGCCCTCGAAAGTGGCGACAAGTTTCGCAGATCGCAGCCCCCCAGGGGCGGCGAGGTCCCGCTCAGGTCCGCGCGGTGCCTCACCCCGCAGGACCCACCAGCAGAAATTGGCGACCGAGATCGCTCCTCGGTCCGACCACAGTCCCACCCTCCGAAGTGGCGACCCACTTTCGCAGATCGCAGCCCCCCAGGACGGCGAGGTCCCGATCCGCGCGAGCAGCCCTCGAAAGTGGCGACAGTTTCGCAGATCGCAGCCCCCCAGGGACGGCGAGGTCCCGTTTGGGTCCGCGGTGAGTACCCTCTCTGCTGGCCTCCCCAGCAGCCCTCGAAAGTGGCGACAGTTTCGCAGATCGCAGCCCCCCAGGGACGGCGAGGTCCCGTTTGGGTCCGCGGTGGGTACCCTCTCTGCTGGCCTCCCCAGCAGCCCTCGAAAGTGGCGACAGTTTCACAGATCGCAGCCCCCAGGGACGGCGAGGTCCCGTTGGAGGTGGCTGGCCTCCGAGCAGCCCTCGAAATGGGCGACAGTTTCGCAGATCGCAGCCCCCCAGGGACGGCGAGGTCCCGTTTGGGTCCGCGGTGGGTACCCTCTCTGCTGGCCTCCCCAGCAGCCCTCGAAAGTGGCGTCAAGTTCACAGATCGCAGCCCCCCAGGGACGGCGAGGTCCCGTTTGGATCCGAGGTGAGTACCCTCTCTGCTGGCCTCCCCAGCAGCCCTCGAAAGTGGCGACAAGTTCGCAGATCGCAGCCCCCCAGGGGCGGCGAGGTCCCGCTCAGGTCCGCGGTGAGTACCCTCTCTGCTGGCCTCCCCAGCAGCCCTCGAAAGTGGCGACAGTTTCACAAATCGCAGCCCCCCAGGGACGGCGAGGTCCCGTTTGGATCCGCGGTGAGTACCCTCTCTGCTGGCCTCCCCAGCAGCCCTCGAAAATGGCGACAGTTTCGCAGATCTCAGCCCCCCAGGGGCGGCGAGGTCCCGTTTGGAACCGCGGTGAGTACCCTCTCTGTTGGCCTCCCCAGCGGCCCTCGAAAGTGGCGCAAGTTTCGCAGATCGCAGCCCCCCAGGGATGGCGAGGTCAAAGGCAGGGGGGAAGAGAGGGATGGGAAGGAAGGAAGGAAGGTTCGCGCGAGCAGTGCTCTATTCAAAACGAGAACCCAACGCAGGAGGGTTGGGAAAAAGGGTAGGCGCCCGCCAAGTACAAGAGGTCAACGCATCTTAGTAATAAGAGTTTCCCCGGTACCGAAATGTAGCAAGAACCTCCTTCCCATACTGCATCCTTCGATTCTCTGGTACGGGCTTCCTCGGGTAGAAATGCAAGTGCAAGCAAGTGCGCAGTACAAGTACGCCACAGACACGTGAATTTCCGTAGTCCGAGGCTGGCAAGGTCGGTAGAGGCTGGCCTCCGCTGTGCTGTGAGAGGCTGCTTGCCAACTGCTGCCAGTATGTGGGAAAGAAACGCGGAGGCAGCCGCAAATCGTGACGCGTAGCCAATGACATGCTACAAGACCCACCTCCACCACAGAGCCCTCATAATCCGCTGAGCCTGTCGGCCTGTGAAATGCGTTGTTCGTCGTGGTTGTTGTCCTCGTGCGCACTCGTCTTATTCTTTTCTGTGTCCGTCGCCGCTCCCCCCGCCTCTTTCCCTGGGCCCTCGTCCTCAAGCGCGCCAGCCAAAGCGAAATTAACACAACGTTGTCAATAAGTCGAAGGGAAGCCCCCTTCCCTTTGATCCCTTTCCCGCCGAGAGGGGGAGGGTCCCATGGGGGGTCCCGGGTCAAAAAAAACAGCCCACGGTGTGCGGCTTTTACAGAAGGGCCTCAAACGCGCCAGCTGAAGCGAAATGAAGCATCCCAGCCAAAGCGGAATCAACATCGTTGTCATTGAGTCGAAGGGAAGCCCCTTCCCTTTGATCCCTTCGCCGCCGGGGGGGGAGGGTCCCGTGGGGGAAGTCCCGGGGGGGTGTCCTGGGTCAAAATACCATCCCCCGTTTGCGGCTTTTACAGAAGGGCCCTCTGTAGATGCGCTGGAGGAGGAGGCGCCTCGCCACGACGGATCTGCAAGAGCGTTTCTAGACGGCCCAAGCCCCACAACTCAGCCCAAGAACACCTAAGGACGGCCAAGGGGGGCCCTCAAACGGGTCAAAAGAAGCCCCACAAGGACTCTCAAGAAGGCCCAGAGAGGGCATATTCATTGATTTTCGGAAAGGTTTGGTTCCCGCCCTCTCCCTCCCATTTCCGTCGAGAGCCGAGGCATCCAGAAAGGGTTGCCCCTACTCGCTTCCTCTCGCTGCTCCCCCACTCCTCCTCCTCCTCCTCCTCCTCCTCCTCCTCCTCCTCCTCCTCTGCTCCTCTGCTCCTCTGCTCCTCCTCCTCCTTCTCCTCCTCCTCCTCCTCCTCCTCCTCCTCCTCCTCCTCCTCCTCCTCCTCCTCCTCCTCCCCCCCCTCCTCCTGCGCATTCCTCTCGCTGCTCCCCCACTCCTCCTCCTCCCCCTCCTCCTCCTCCTCCTGAACCTTTTCCTCATCCTTCCCCCCCTTCGCCTCCCTCATCCGCCTCCCCTATTGTTCCTTTTCCCCCCCCTCCTACTCCTCCTCCGCCTACTACCCCCCCCCTGCTCGTTTTCATCTTCGTCGTATTCAGGGTCGGCGGCACCGGCCGTAAGGCCTTCGGAGTACTCACTGGTAACAGCTGCTGGGGCGAGTAAGATTCAGAAGGGATGGCAAAGATAAGAAAACTGGTATTGCCAACGGCTGCGAGCAGTATGGGTATAAAAAAGTAGTGTGCGTCACCAAAAGAAGAAGCTAGTCCTTATCCTGTCGGACTAGGTATCGAGTTCGGGCGTGAGGCAATGTCTTTGCTGATTCAGAGGTTGGTCAGGTCAGTAGAGGCTGACCTCCGCACTTTGCTGTGAGTCTTACAGGTCAAACATTGACAGGATCAGATTGAGAACCTCCTTCCCGTACCCCATCCCACGATGCTACAATACCCACTTTCACCAGAGAGTCTCCAGAATATTCACTGGCAACAGCTGCTGGAGCGAGTAAGCTGTAGAAAGGATGACAAAGATGAGGAGACTGGTTTTGTCAGCGGTTGCGAGTCGTATGGATTTTGTTAGAACACGAAAGACGCGGAGTTGGTCACCAAAGGAAGAAGTAGTCCTCACTCTGTAGGACTAGGTATGTCTTTGCTGTGTCAGAGCCCTAGAGGTCAAACAGTGAGGCCAAAGTAGAGGTGAGGCTGGGAAACATAAGTCTGTATAAGACGAGTGTTGGTTTGGTGGCAATTCTTGGGCTGTTACCCAGGGTTTGGGGTTTGCCCCGAACCTCCTGGACCTGGGGCCGCGTGCGTTGTGTCTATTTTTCGGGTTTAGTGCGAACCCATTGCGACTGCTGACTGTAGGCTGGCGCGTTGTCGGCTGGCCTGGTACCGCAGCTATGCATGCGGTACGGGGTGGCGGATACAAACCTGCAGTAAGCCTGTAAGGTTGGCCAATCATGGCCAGAATGTGGCTCTTGAGTAGCCCGTGGGGTCGTGCTGGGCGCTGGAAGCAGGTGTTCCCCATCCACCCATGGATGACCCCTCCGACCCTAGTAGGGACAATGAACGCAAGCAGCAGTGTAAAAAGGACTGAAATCGTGAAGTCGTGCGCTCATGGTGGCTGGCCCCTCGGCCAGCTGACGACAGGAGGGAGGAGTAAGGAGTAGATGTTGAAACTGCGGGGCTCCCCTTGCCAGTGGGCTAAGGGTCCCAAAATGTGGCCAGGAATGGCTCCTGAGTAGCCTGTGAGGTAGGGCTGCGCGCTGAAAGCAAGTGTTCCAATTCTACCACCCAGGCATGTACCCCTAAACTCCCACTTTCATGTTGTGAAGAGTCAGGTGCAGGCGAAAGGTGGAGCATGAGGAAGTCACTGTAAGCTAAGCTAGGTGTGGTCGTCACGTGGTCGGTAGCCCACAATGGAAATGACAAGGCACCCCCCTACCGACATGCCAAATGACAATTCAGTGTAGTTAGCGTGAAATGGAAGGACAGACGCGTTTGGATGGTGTCCTGTACCGACGCAAACAGAAGGTCTATCAAAAAGAAAGATCGTGACAAGTAGTGCCTTCCTTGTCGCTGGCCCCTCGCCCAGGTGACGGGAGGGGAGGGGAGGGTTGATCAGTACAGAGCCGTCCTCCTTTTCCTCCTTCTCCTCCTTTTCCTCCCCCTCCTCCTCCTCCTCCTCCTCCTCCTCCTCCACCTCCTCCTCCTCCTCCTCCTCCTCCTCCTCCTCCTCCTCCTCCTCCTCCTCCTCCTCCTCCTCCTCCTCCTCCTCCTCCTCCTCTCACCCTCGTCTTCGTCCGCGTCCCCCTCCTCCTGCTCCCTCGGAACTCCGTGTGCAACCCCACCTGTCCCCACGCTCCGGCAACGCCCCGGGCCCGCTGCGCACGGCGCAGCGCCGGCGCGGCCGCGCCGCAGGGGCGCGGAGCGCACCGAGCGCGGAGGCCGCGCTGCTCAGATGGTAACTTCTTGGAGGCCCTCGTCAGAACGACTCACACAAAGGGAGCCGTCTCAAGCAATTTTGGTATCGATGGCAAATAAATACACCTCGCAATCAAGTGTAGTCAGATCTGGGCGGCCGGCCGCTTTGAGCCAAACGGCCGCGGGCGCACGCTCGCTCCCACCCGCCTGGATTGCCCAGCTCACTTTAGAGTCGGGCGGGGGAGGGGGGACGAAGCGAGAGCCCGCCGCCACTATACAGCAGGTACAGCAGCTACTATGCACACAAAAAGGCAGCAAAAGGGCGTGGCCGTAAGGAAGGTGGACCCGCGCGCAAGTTGCCTCGCCTGCACTTTACTGTGCATACGAGTGCTCCTCAGGCGGCTGCAGACCGAGATGTCTGGCGAGTCCGATAAGGAGCATGACGCTTGAAGTCCTGTTTGAAGGATTGCGTACCTCCCATGACTTGTAAGAGCATTTATCTGTCGATGCTCCCCTTGGTGTGACCGTCCTCGGTCATATCGCGGGGTCACACCGTTGAATACTGTGCACGATTCCTCGCTCCATCATCTGTCGTATCCAGCTGATGTGTCCTAAAAGGCACACTGGGTCGGCTTATCCAAGTCTTGCTTGACAAGGACTTTAAAACAGACTCAGCATCTACGGTCAAAGTGACCTTGATGCTCAGGTGGCCCAACTCGAGTATGTCTATCAACTGAATGGGAGTTAGCGGCCCTGCGTGGAGCTCGTGCAGAGTCACCATCGTGGGATAGCAGTCCTCCAAGTTGTGGGCTGCTGCTAGTCTCTGCTGAAACGTTCGAGCGGACCTGCAAGCGGTGAGACTTGCAGTACGCATCGATCAAGTGAGCGACAGGCTTACCGAATGGCGTGCTTCCACGCCGTAGCAGGTTTGCCCCGCGAGCGCCATAGCCTTTGACTTCGTTTTCGGCATCTCCACTCAGGCGTCGATAACCTGAGTCGCTGTGCAGGTGAACTTCGCCCGTGGGAGTCACCGGTTGGTAGACGACCTTCTTAGGGCAGGCCTGCAATTTCCTGGTAATCGCGCTCAGTCGTCGCACTTGTATGTTGGTCGGATCTTGGACACATTGTGGAGAGGCAACATATGCAATCAACCACACCTGGGTGATTAATGCATACACCAATGCGCCTCTGAGGCTGACGAACATGTCTGCAACCATCTTGGATGCATGGGCGTCAGCGTCGGCGCCTGTAAGCTCAGGATGTTGTATACGACGGAGCTGTTTGATGTATTCGTCTTGGCCCCGCGGAACACTGCCATCCTCGTCCTTGGCATATCTCACAGCGCAGTTGCTGTACGTGTGCTTGTTGCGTTTACACTTACCAAAAGTGTCTTCTACGCACATGACGCACTTGTCAATGGTGCCCTCTGCGCCGGCCATATTGATGTCATCAACGTGCGTGGCCGCGAGCTGGTTGCTGCTCGTCTTGAACTCCTCGCCGTAGGACGCGCGTCTGAGACCGAAACCTCTCGTGGCCCTTCTGAGACTCAGTGAGAAAGCTCGAGACTCGTCCTTGGTGCCAGTACCTGGCTCGAGGCGCTGCAAGCAGTGCTTCGACTCGTCGCAGCGCTCGAATTCTGGGAGAGTTCGAAGCGCCGCAGCCAGTTCAGGCGGCAGAGTAAAGCACGCCACGCTTTCTCCCCCACCAGGTGTCTCAGCCAGTTCCTGGTAGGTAAACCCATCCAGGAAAGGCCATGTTGACGTCGAAGGAAACAATGGTCCAGTGCTCCTTGCACGCTGCCGTGCTCGCGAGTAGTCTCTGTCTTGACCGCCGCGCTGTTCCTGGGGAGGTCTCCGCGAAGGCTTCGAGATCCGAAGCCCCAGGCGTGACCTGATGCATCTCGTCCATCTCGTTCTTCACAAACTTCCATTCGTACACGTACCTCGGAGGCATGGTGTTTGACGCTTTAGATATATCTTGCAGTTTGAAGCACCCGTTGTCAAAAACCATGTCTTGCTCTCTCGGGATTCGCCTGGATGTCAGCCTTCGAAAGGAGGTCGTCTACCTTGACGACCACGGCTCGCTTTGCAGCGGCGGCAATATATACTCGCATGGTGGTAGCACGGCCGGCATATACTATTATGTGCTGTTGTTCAGGTAGGACTACATTTGGCAATTCTGCCGAAAAGCAGAGTTCTACATATTGTCCGTTTTCGTCTGGGTCAAGTCCGCAACTGCAATCTTCGACCGTGGAGCAAAAAGTGACATGATACGCCTCCTCGATGTCGGACTCGCGCGGGTGCCCCCACTTAGGCAGGTGCCCCTGCTGTTCTTCAGCTACAGTGATCAGCGCACTGTTGTCTGGAATCATTTGTGTGGGTACTGTGAAACGGTTCTCTAGTGGAGTTGCCCCCAATAGTTCGCTTTCGTCTTGTCGTTCTGTATACCGCGCTTCCATAATATGTGCCTCGAGGTCGACCTCCGATTCCTCATGTGTCGTGGGAAGCCGTCCATCCTCCTGTGGTGGCTCGGCTCCTGGGAATTCTCTTGCGGTTCCGTCTGGTGTCGGTGTATCCGCCAATTCCTCGAACTTTGTCCTATCCTGGTCGAAGCCCGCTTGAAGTTTGGTGGACTTCAGGCACTGGGTGATTCTTGAATGTGCTGATCCACTTATATCGTGAATGTTAATAGCGGTGCCTTCTGCTTCATGTTAGTGAAATGCAGGATTCACATTGTTGTCAGAATGGACCAACGTGCAACTGTCAGCGTAAGCCACCGGAGGTTGCTTGTGGATACTTATGCTAACCTAACCGGAACTACGTTCTCCATGCGGGAAAATTCTGACAATGTGTTGTAGAGCCAGGTGTGCCCTAGGAGATAGCCGGCTTGCACTTGCATTATAAAGCGTCCCCTTCTTGGTCGGGGGATAGGCAAATGTCATAGCATGTCTACCCGCGAGTAAACTTGCCATGGACGTCGACACTGTCCGTAGTGCAGCGTTGTCGGAGCCGATCTCTCTGGCTATCAAAGCTTCAATGTAGAGTGAATGTCGTGCATCGCCGCATTGTACCTGGACGTCGCGGTTTCCCACTTGAATGATGACTGGGCCCCTGTAGGGATCGTTTCTTACAATCGAGAATGGGCCATTCCAACCTCTCCAGTCGTCCTTCGTGGTTGTGGGGCGATGGTAATCAAATAAATCTCCTTCATCGTAGTAGTGCTGACCGGTGGTCGTTGTCTTTGCGAGTAGTGCAGGATTGATTTTGGCTGCTGCAGTGGCCTGAGTGATAGCTTCAATGCATACCTTGCGTATCATCTGTTCACGAGAATGATCCGACGCATCCGTCGGCTGTTCGTGATCCAGGATAGGCAAGTCAGGGAGCATTGCTGGTTGCCGTCCAAACAGGGCGCTGCATGGAGACACCTCGTTATAGAAAGCGAAGGCGTCGGTGACGAACGAGGCTTCATGCAGTAGTCGTGTGAACGCAAGATGTATCTCTAACCTGTTGAGTTCAGCTTCCGCGACATGGAGTAGATGGCGCAGTATGCCATTTCTGGCTTCGATCGTCGTAGCGCGTTGTCCACGCGCACGCATCCTTAGTTCAGTGCCCTTTGCCTTAAGGACTGATTTCGCAGCGTCGTTGTTGAGGGCGCCCTCTCCATCGGAGTAGAGTACCTTTGCAGGTCCAAACTGCATCCAGCACTCATGGTATGTATCCAGGATGCTGGTCATCGTCTTGTCTGGTATCTCCATTCCAGTAGCATAGCGAATACAACGATCGATGCTTTGAAATACATTCTGTTCTTGTTTGTAGAAGATAAGGTTACATTCGACTTCTTCGTTTCACATGCCCGGCTGTGCAGTAGATGGCACACTCGCATGCCCAGGCTTGTCCGAAGCCCTGCACTCCCGACACGTGTCGCAGACACCTTTGGTCATGTTGAGTCTGACGCTGTCCAGACCTATCTTGGTTGAAACGAGTCGCATCTTAGGCTCTTTCGCAGGGAACCAACGCAAATGTAGCTTCCGCAGCTCGAGTGTTACCACGCGTGGATTAAGGCTTCGTAAGTTTTGTAAACTGACTTGAAAGTCGAACCTTGACCAGTCTGGAAGTCGCGGGCGTCCAGCAGGATTACCCGAAGGTTGCGGTGGAGGTGAAAATATCCTCCTTGCTGTCGGCCGCGTCTGACTCTGACCTGTGGCAGTCGGATGTGGCCATCCGAACTGCTCGCTCCACTCGAGGCAAGTTGCCCTGCGACAGGTTCAGCAGCATGACTGCCAACTGTAACGTCGTGGCTGCCGGCGCCCGCTGTGGGTCCGGCTCTAGAGCCGGGACTTGGCGATCGTAGCCGCACAAGTGGTGGTGCGACTTGTGCCTCGGGTGGTGGTGCTGCTGATTCGGCAGGAGCCCGTGGTGCCTGTCCGTGATTGTCGGGCAGCTTCCAAGGTGTGGCAAACGTGCATTTGCCAGGTATCCGCACATGTCCTGGCATGTTCTCGCCAGCCCGGACATTCCCAACGGTAGTCGGTAGTCTTCCTTAGAATGCCACCTGCAATGCTCCGGGTTTCTGTCATGTGAGGGAGAACGCATGCTCACATTAGCCGCGCACGCAGGACATCCAAACCCTCCCGAGGGCGGTCTCGTAATCGACCCGTCGGGTTGTCGAGGGATGATTGGACCGTCCAGATCAGATCCCCACGCGTTGGTGACTAGCACGGTGGAAAGATAAGGGTTGCCATGAAAAGGGGTCACGGTGTACTTGGAATAGATCGTGTGCGATCTGAACTGCGTCGACGGACAGAGACTGCATCCTTGAAGTATACTGTGCAGCCATGGACAGTTCTTTGTTACATACCGACGCATGTTGATGATGGCCAGCACATCGTTTGTTCAAAAGGTGTAAGTAGAAGGCCAGGGCTGGCCATGACCACGGTCGGTTTAAGTATCAATACCCCATGGGAATCACGTAACCCAGTAGTACATTGATACATCTTCACCTTGCAAGTGCCCTTGCATGTAGCCAATGTGGTCAATGGTTGTATCTGATCCACCCAACATACCCACTGGTTGCTCTCGTAAATAAACCCCTCAGTCGTTTTGACGTATGGCAACTTTCCCACATAACTTGAAATGTGAAAGATCTCCTTTGTGGTGTTCATGCCAAACGTCATAGTTGACTTGGGAGTTGAAGTGTGAAGGTAGTCCAGTCGTTATGCAAGTGGGTTGTAGCATGACAACACTGACGAAGCACACGTCTAGGTAGTGCGCCACTGCGTCCTGGACATCCTTGTTCTCTAGGCGAACATACGAGCGTCTGTATAAATTTCCCCCGGAAGACAAACCTCGGCTGAAAGCTAGCTGCGAAATATCTCCTCCGCGCAATTCCAACATGTCAACCTTGTTGTGTCGACCGTAGCATAACGTTAGGAATCATGGATAATACATCTGCGTATGATTCAGCAAGTAGCCCCGCAAATAATGTTTTGAAGGTTTCCACTTCATCATCGATTTCCGTGTCGGAGTCAAGGGGGGCGCGGTGTACTGCGCACTACATCCGAGACCGTTGAGGTCATCCCTGCAGTCGTCGTTGCCTTCTTCGACTACCTTTGGTATCTCGCGTGGCTTGATGCCCGCTTCTTTGTCGGCATTATGTTGTTCCTTCTGTTTGCTTGGGGCATCGGTCGGTAGTGCTGTCTGTTGTTCATTATGATGTGAGCTAAGCGTCGGATTTTCTGGAATAGAGGGGAGCACGCGGCCACGCTTTTTCGAAAGGAAAGGGATGCGATCGTCATCGACGAACGCAACTTGCCTTGGGCGTGGTCGCTGGTCCTCTCGTCCGATGAGAACCCGTTCTGGCGGCTCCCAGTATACCCGGATACGAATGTTCGTTGAACCATTCGGTGGCGGTGCACTGTATTTGTACCCGGTAGGCTGGTCCTGGATCTCGATGTCTTGTATCATCTGATTGTCAACCAGGTTCATCGTTACCCGTCGTGCGACATGGTCCCATTCATGGCCATCCTTTGGAGACTGAACGTAAGTCCGAGCTCCGTGATCCACTCGTGTGTGAATGCTAAGGTGTACAGCGCTCGTGTGATTTCTCTTTGTATTGTGTAAATCCATTTGGTCAATCAATCTCGCGGTCATGAAAGCCAATGCATTGTTGCGCCATTCTGCCTTCTGACCGCCTTGGCCATGCCAGTCCAATTCATGCTCAGCAAGTTGGGCAAGCTCCCCCTGCAGTTTGACATGCACATATCCACAAATTGGTTGGGATGTGCGTGTAGGTAGTTGCCACTCGCAGATACGATCCGCTAGGCAACTTACTTAAAAGGTCGCATTTGAAACCGAAATGGCAGCATCGCGCACGCATGACCTGCAAGCCGAGATCTTCAATGGCATCTCGCATGGGACCCTGTTTCCAGAAATAACCTGGTGGCACCACAAGTACAATAGACGTGCGTAGAGCCAGAGCCTTAGTCATCAGATTTTGGATGCGTTGATAATGTGGCCCTGCCCGCTTTCCAGGCATGGTAATTGATAACCCCCGGAGAGTAGAACACCCAAAATACGGTGTACCAGTAGTGGTCATAACCTCTGCATGTGTAATGCGGTCACATGTAACCACGAGCTCGGACTTCAGCGCAAGCTGTCCGTATGTCCTCCATGACAAGTGCACGAAAATTACAATGATGCGATGAGCGCTCATGTGGTGCAGCGGCCACGCAGCCGGGTCCACTGCTGTCCTTGGCAGCCGCGCAGCCGGGTTTGCCAGTGCCCCTGGCGCGCACAGCTGGCGCCCGAGCAAAGAAAGCAGGTTCCCCCGCGCTAGATGACAGAACCTGAGTGTTCGGCCTTTCGGAGCAAACGCGGGTGGCCGCGGCGCGCGCCTGCCCCCGTCACTCATTTTCAAGCGATGGGGGCGTCCAAATGCCCGCGCCATGCTGCGCTGCTGAGCCGCTGCTCGAAGTAAACATATAAAACTTCTCAGCGGCATCATCCCCTCCTGCAGGTGTCCCTGCCTTCGCGTCGGGCGGCGTCCATGCATTGCCCTCCTCGTAGATGGCCCGATAGACCTTCGACTGCAAGTTCCGCAAGGCGAAGGCCTGGTCGGCCGGCGCGGGGATATGCATGGGCACCGCTCGTAGCTGGTGTCCCCGCACTACTCGAAGCAGGTTGCCCCGCGACTGGCTCTGTGTCAGCTGCCTCTTTGACGAGCAGCGGGGCATCCTCGCAGTGGGGGATGGCCGCAATAGTAAACGACATCGACCTTTTGTCCTCAGTTGCGGCCCCGCACTCGTCGACCTTGAGCGCCAGGTGCCCTGCGGGCGTTTTCGTCAAGCCAAGTACCCTGGCACCCTAAGGAAGAGCTTGTACCTATCAGATCCGGGTATGACCATCTTCTCGCGCCCCTGCTCCAGCATCAGGGTAGTCCCCATGTTAGACATATTCCTCATACCCAAGATAGCAAGGATATTTCCCTCTGAGCCCTCAGCCACGCTCGCCGAGTAGGTATCAAGTCTCGGCACAGGAGGTGCCCCCGCCGGATCTCCTTTTTGTTTGCGCGCAACTTTGCAGTGCAAGGACTTTTCGCATACAGCGGATCCATGTCCCACTCCAGACACGTGGGGCCTCTTCGTCAGGTTCAGCTTCTTGATGTCGTGTACAGCGGAACGGGATGCGCGTTCAAACGTCTGTGCCGTTTTCAGACCAATGATTTCGATGTTGCTGCCAATGTCCAGAAGGATCGTGTGCATTCCATCCACCATGATCCCACAGTTCGCGGCCGCGGCCAGTTCGTGGGGTTCTCCGAATACTCCCGGCACTTCAGACTCTGCGTCGTGCCATACATGCCCTTGCGGCGCCTCTGCTCCAACGCCCAGTTGTTCCCTGTCAGAGACGTGAAGACGTTAATGTATCCGCGGGCCTCCTCCTCCGCAATCGCGTTCTTCTCGAAAACCCACGCCGTAGGATGCTCGTCATGCGTGCGCGGGTGCGGTGCAGATGCGAGCGGCATGTTCTTGGACGTACCCGCGTCAGCGCGCATGCCTATCTGGCCACTTGTGTTCACCATGAACACGGCGTGTAGCATGTCGCGCTCGGATATCGCACTGATGCCGCTGCGCGCGCTCACTGGGCTCTCCGTCCTGCGCTGGCTGCGCGGGCGGATGTCTCGCCAATATGGCATGCAGGTACGTGGAGCTTGCAGCCACTATGCGCTCCTCTCGGTGGCTCTCTCAATGCGCCTCAGTCACATATACTTGGCCGGAAACGCGGCAGGCGCAGTCGTAGCAGGTGTCCCTGCGTTGTTGGCTGCTTCCGCTATCAATGGCGTAGGCGCATCCACGGCATGCGCGGTAGCTCCCGTCGCCTGCACCGCATTGGCTGATGAAGCAGGTTCACCCGCAAGTCTTGTTGCGGCCGCTGCCGTGTTGTTCGTCATCATCACCGTGATGCGGTTGAGCTCTTCGCGAAGGTCCCTGAGTTCGTTGGCCTCTCGGAGTATTTCTTCATGACGACTTGCTGCATTTTGATCTCCAGCGAGGGCATGATGAAACGCAGATGTGATTAGACCAACGCCCCTGCAAATAGCACAGGGTGCCTCAGTTGCAGCACCATCCAAAGTACCAGCCAACTGCCTGTCCCAATAAGCGCGCGCACTGTGCATGGAATATGTGACCACGCTGAAGCCTCCAGACCTTGTCATGATGCATGAAGTGGTCCAGGCATATGGCACACTTGTTAAAGTCACCGTTGCTGATGACCGGCGGCGTTTCCGATGGCCTGATACGCGCCTGGGGCTCCAGAGTGGTTCACCAACCTCATGTTGGATCGGTGGACCCGACGGTGGCTGCATTGCTGCGTGGCTGCCAAGTCGAATGCAGGTCTTCCTGCTGCGGTTGGAATGGCAGGTTGCCCCCGCGCGACCCAGCATCCTGTTCGCCTCGCACTCATGATTGCGACGCTGGCGGGCCACTTGCATTGAGAGGTTGGCCTGCTGCGCCTCGTGAATGGCCAGAATCTCTGGGCGCAACTCCCCCATGGATGATGGCACTACCAGGCCGAGGGCCTGTTGAGTCACATATGAATCCTTAGGGGTAGCCAAATATCCATAATGAGGAATCTGGCCCAGCGCACCTGACGTGTAACCAGAGCCGCGTGTCAACTGAGACGGATAGAAATCGTCGGCTGTCGCCGGTGCATACGGGTTCTCCGGCTGCGTTCCCACACGAGGGTGACCCGTCACCTGAGCATGGTAGTCAGGATAGAATGGGGAGTCCATCGGTGGTGCTGCAGGGCGCTCTGCAGCTGTCGGATCGCATGCCGGATGAATAAAAAATGCTGGCACGTATCCGCACCTACTGGGGTTGTCCGGTGATGGATTTGGGTCCGGGACATACTCGCAAGGCGGCGTCCAGCTAGCGTTAGTCGGGCGTCGGCAGAACTGGGTGTAGTGGAAACTGGTTTAAAAATGCGTAGATACCGGGGGGCGCCCCCCCCCGCCCCGTTCCGCTGACCGGAACTGCCGTCGCCCGAAGAACACCTGTCACGGCAAACCTGGCTTAGTGAATCTGGCCAATTGAGGGGCCCCAGGGCCCTACCACTAACCGGGCCCCCTTGCCCGGGGCCCTGGCTATACCCGAGTTAGGGAGGTCGATGCCACCCCTGCGCGTGCTCTGCGCGGCTTCGCGCATCTGCCGGCACATCCGCTCTTGCTGACCAACCAAACTCTCGGTCCTCTGTGCAGCGCTGTGGTCAGGGAAAGCAGGTTGCCCCGCATGCGGACGCGGCGATGCGAACGGCGATGTCGCCTGCAAAACCTGGTAGAGCTGTGGGTCCATCCGAATGCTCTGGAGCCTCGCCTGTAGGCTGTTGGTGCTCCCAGCACTCCGTGGAGTCCCAAGAGGAGTTGTGGCCCTACTCATAAGTGCAAACGACGCAGGTTGCCCTACAGGCGCTGGCAACTGCTGCGTCTGGGCACGCCAAAGATCGCTGGCGCACAGCATGTCGCTGGGAGTAATCCCGCTCCATGTCATACCAATCACGTCCGCACTCTGGGCCTGAATCCATGATCCGTCGGATTCCCCCGCAGGTGCCCTCGCTTGGTACCCTTCCTGCATCGCAAAAACCGCGGAGAACTCGACCTCCTGGATAGGCGTCGGTTCGGGGCACTTCAAATTGTAAGGGGGGTTTGGATAAACCCATCCTTCAACGATGATGCATCATTGTAAAAATTCGCACAACTCGCCGAGGGTAAGACCACTGTATATATATATATATATATGTATTGCAGCGCGTTGGCCCACAGGTATAAGGGATTGATCCATGCATGTCCCACGCGATGATACCTGCACTTATCGCTGGGCAGAATGCCAATGAGCTGGGCGATGTGAGTCGGAAGAATTCTGCCGTTCCGGTCTGCCGACATAATAATATAATTTGCTGAGCGCCAAATATCCATATTATCACGAAGCCGGTTTTTCAGACCAGCCAGAACTAATACTTCGGAGTCGACGCGCAGGTTAGACTGGATTCGGTTGTCACCAGGTAAATGTGGGAAAGCATGAACAAACTGCCTGCCTTTGCTCTTGATGGCGTCGTCGGCACCGGTGGCCCCTTGTTAAGCAGCTCCGAGAGCTCCACCCATCCATCGAATTCGTCGACAGACGGCAGTGCTCTCAGAAACCTATCAGAGAGGCAGTTGTTGTGAAATGGTTTATGACGAGTGGCAGTAGTAAGCCATTCTGAGCAGCAGCGCTGCTCCTCACAGGTCAAATCTGGACCAACTACTCTGTCTGTCTTCAACATCCCCATCAAGTCGTTCTTCTCGGACAGATACGTGAGCGCCAAGCGCCTGCGCAGGATATTGCGCGCAACCTGGCGCGCGCGAGCGCCCTGATCGGCAATGGCGGCAGCGCCCGCGATGTCGCACTTCACAACGATGTATCGATCAGACCCGTCATCAGTACGGGGGTGATCTGCTGGGTTGCTCTTCATACGCCTGGTGGTGCGTATAGAATCCCAATGCTGTCGCCATTGAACTGGCATTTCCAAAGTAAGAGCAGGTTGCCCCGCGGAGCTCTGATCCTGCTCATCAGTCCGTCCTGCAGACTCGGCTGCTGCCGATGCTGCAGGTGCGCGGGCGCCTGCCGATGACGAGGCGGCGCCTGCAGATCCTCTGGGCGTCCGAGGGGTCCTTGGAGGGGTTCTGCCGTCGAAATCCTGACGTTTCTTCTAACGAATGTTGCAGGGCTGGCACTTCTTGTCTCTGGGAGCTGCCCCTCATGCCGTTGATGCACTTTCCAGCAATCTCTGCTCGGCACCGCGCCTCGATGAGGAAACACCCCATCGGCAATCCCTCCAAAGTCGGCGTCCAGCCAGTCCTGTGTCCGGCTGGTGTAGGGCCGCGACGTGGTACAGGGCCCTTTGGAGTAGGAGTGCTGGCGCCTGTAAATGCAGCTGCTGCGGCGGTCACTGCTGGTCCTCTGGGCCGACGTCGATCAGCAGGTTGCCCCGCAAGTTATTGTCGCTTGCAATCACCGGGATTGGGGTCATCTGGGCTTTTCCTCTTCTTCTGTTCAGGCGGTGGCCTGAGCTGATCAGGACCGGTTGGCCTGGGAGAATCCGAAGCAGATTCAGGCACGAATATCGACTTCTGTCGATGACCTGATCCTTGTCTTGGGAGGAAGTGCCTTTGGCGTGGCCCCTGCAGGTGCCCATGGCTCAAATCGCATGATCTCTGTCAGGGTTGAGGTCCTCCCTATCAGACTTTCTGAGTGCCGTATTCCCGATCGTGGCCTTGCCCCTCATGGACAGGTTATACTTAGTGGAGAAAGGCCTCTCATCAATAGTAGCCTTCACGCAACCTACAGATCCAGCGCGGTCAGCGACCTTGCTTCCTGGGGGGAGATCCATCTCTTCCGCGATGATGTCCAGAAGGTTAATTGGGGTAGCTGTTTCGTAACTGACGTCCGTGACCGTGGAGAAGGCGTCGGGGAATCCGGGGCGTACCATGCAGGAGCTGCTGCCGCGGGGTCTACCGCTTCGGCCATGTCTTCAGCTTCATCATCTTTGCGCTTGTCGTCTTCTTCTGGTTTGGGCGACGCAGGCCCCCCCCCCCCCCCCCGCGTTGCAATCGCGATTAGATATCTTTGAATAACGGACAGGTGAAAGATTCTTCCATCTCATAATCGATTGGGGTATGTATTGGGCTGTAGCTTGTGCGTAGTCGTCCTCCGTCAACTGCTCGTTGCATGGCGTTGCATTCCGATCGATGCAGTAACCCCGACCATCGCCGTGAGACAAGACCCACGGTGTCTTGCTGAAGCTGGGCCTCCTTGATGGGCGTTTCACGGGGCAGCCGAGCCTGTGGTCGGCATACTCCAAGCATGTGCGCGCAACCTCTGTAAAGTTTCCGTTCCTCGATGATGGCCCTCTGGAGGTCACGCTGCACGCGGGCTTCCTGTGTTTTGACGGCCCCTGTCCTTTTTGAGCGAACGACCGTGCCTTTTTCATTTCGATAAACATTGCGAAGAGAATGCCAGCGACGAATCCGGTGCTCAGTCCAACCCTTGTTCAACCAGCGCCGCATTGTGCCTGGGTCTATGCGCTGACGGGCCAATCCAGCATCCGAGTCGCCGACAAGGCGCTGCACGCCGTCGTCTGGATATTCTTCGCGAGGCCCCCCCCCCTTGAAGCGGGCGCCGCCGCAAGCGCCCCCTCCTCGGAGGAGCGCCAGGCCTACTGTCCTTCCATGGGGGGGCCCTTGGCCCCCTCGCATCAGGAGGGCGAGGGCGCCGAAGGCCGCGCCGCTGGAACGCGCGCGCGCGCGGTCGGGTGAGCCACTGCGGACTCGACCGCGACGTGGCAGACGTGCGTGATCTTCCCGTTTTTCGTCATCGTCGTCGGCGCGACACCTGCGCCCCCAGGCCTGGCGGCTTGCTGATCGCTCCTGGCGGCTCATGGAGCGGTCCGAAGCTACGAATGCATATTGGAGTCCTTCGAGGTGGCGGAGCTCGCAAAGGATGCGCCCTGACAGATCACCAGCATCTCGCGGGTTCCCCGCCGGCAAGGGGCCATCATCACTCAAGTCCATGTTTGTCGGATTACCAATGACCAGAGGGTAAAGCATAATTTGTATTTCCTCCCGCGCTGCAGGAACAGTGGCTTCTGAATCCGCGGGCGTCGCCGCCTGTTCGCCATCTCCTTCTGCGGGCGCGCGGGCATCCCCGACAAATTCAAGATCGGCAGGTTGCCCCGCGATGGGTAAACCCAGCCAATCTGCCAGATCAATCGCGCCGTGGCCAGCGAGTATCTCCTCGAACCGCTCGCCGGCGTAAGTCTCGAGGGACATGCTGGGCACTCAAATGTATGTCAGCCATGAAAATAATAACTGCAACTGAGCTACCGGCAGGGTCGGCCGAAGGGGGCCCCCTGCCAACGTACTGTACGTCCGAGTCAGTTTGAGCCAGATGCATCGACGGACCTCTCTCTGCCTCCCCCATCGACCTGAGGGCGTTCGCGACGGAAGCGTTGAGTGCTATGGCAGATATCGCACTCCATAGTGTTACCGTTCGCATCCTTCGGGTTGCCCCGAAGGCCCTTTCCTTTTCCTGATGTATGCCTGCGGTTCCTGCCTGCACCTAGGAACATATCTTCATATTGTGGTCCGGTAAGGGGTCCTAAAATTCGAACATGCCCCCTGCCATGCAATCGCCGCCGCTTACCTTTACCCGTGCCTCGACGCTTGCCCTTTCCCCTGAGCGCCCGTCGGATAGCGCGCCGTACCTTGCGAACTGGCTGCTTTATCAATCGCCGCCACCTGCGTTTGTGATTCTGGTGCCCTAGGAAAAACCATTGCGCCTGGTCCATGCAAGGCCCCCCTAGCCTCGCTGCAAGGCTGCAGCTTGTTGGGAGGGCGTCATGTTGCCTGTGGTCACGTTGATCCAGGCATGCACCTCGCGAGCGACTTCGCGGAAAAAGTACTTGCCCAGACGGGCCCCAACGGGGGCCGGTCGTTCTTGCGTCGTCTCCGCCACGCATATGTCCCACCGCGCATCCGATGGCATCCCATGTAAGCCCAAAGATAGTAATACCAATCCAATGGCTTCGCAGGTCGTAGTCGGATGTGGTTGGTTGGGGTTTGCGGTGTGTGGTCGTAAACTTGCGTGGGGGTGGAAACGGCACAATGTCGTATCGCACGCTTCCATGCATTATGTCATCGAAGAAGCTTACAATTGGAGTAGGTGGGTGGACTTCAGGACGTGTAGTAGCGCAGGGATGTAGGAAGCGAGTAAGAGGCCTCTGCGTAGGCGGAGGTGTCACTGCAAGTGACCTTGCCATGTTGCGTAATTATATACATTCCTCCGCGCAAACCCACTGCACCCTGATGTTCCACCACGTCAGTAGTCCACCAGACAGTGCCGTGGATGGTGAGGAGTAGAGCAAGAGCTGACCACCATAGGACAGTTCCGCTACCAAGTTTGAAAAGGGTTGGGAGGCCCAACCAGCAGCTTCGCCTTAGGCGAAGCCAAGCTCCAGCTCTGTTGTACCGTAATAACGATCGTCCCAATCGTAGTTGCGGTATCGATGGCAAATAGTACGCCTCGCACTGAGGTGTAGTCAGATCTGGGCGGCCGGCCGCCTTGAGCCAAGCGGCCGCGGGCGCACGCTCGTTCCCACTCACCGTCATCGCCCAGCTCACTTTAGAGTAAGGGACCCTGGGACACACGAGTGAATACGCACAAATCTCAGGATTTCCCGTAGTTTCTTATACTTGCTTGATTTGCGCCTTCCCCCTCTTTTTCGATATATTATCATATGTCTCTGGGAGTCGACGATGAATTGTGTCAGTGTGGTATTTTTCCCCCCCTGAACAGAGCTGCGAAGCGCGATTGCAGGGGCCATCGAGCTGGACGACGTCCGATCAGGCCCAGGATTGATGAGCTGGACGACACGGGATGCAGCCGGAGTAAGCAGGCCTCAGCCACTCGCCACCACTCGGACGTCCATCCCCCAAGCATGTTGCGGTTGCGTGCGTATACTGGTTCCGCACGATGATCCCAGATGCTCCTTGATGGTCCAAGGGGCTCCAAAGAGACCCCCAAGAGGCTCCAAGAGGCCCCCCGAAAGCACCCAAGGAGCCTTCCTTCTCCTTCTTCTCCTGCTCCTCCTTCGATTCCTCTTCCATCGTCCCGCTCTTGGGGTACGACGTCTCACACAGCCCTTCCACTGCGTTCTTCTCCGTTTCCCTGATCAGGGCAACTCGTCTGGAGGAGGAGGAGGAGGAGGAGGAGGAGGAGGAGGAGGAGGAGAAGGAGGGGCTGGTGGGATCACGCGGAACGTCAAGAATTTGGCTGTCCCTCAGCTCTGCCCGAGAGAGCCGTCCGAGGCCTCGCCCCTGCAAGCGGCGGGCCGGTCTTCAAGAGAGTGCGCCGGTGAACCCCGTGTGCAGACTGGACCTGGGGGTTGGGGCTCGCGGGGAGCTCCCCGCGCTCGATGGTTTGCTTTGTTCCAGAGATGGCCACTGCCTACTCGAGGTGGCCCCAGTTCTTTCAGGCAGGAAAGACCGATCCACCTCTTATTCCTCCTCATCCTTCTCCTCCTCTTCCTCCTCCTCTATTCCCCTCCCTCACAAGTCTCTTTTTTATCCTTCCCTGGAGTCAGGTGCTCGTTGTGGGGACTTTCCTGAAGCCTCTCGCTCCACTCGTGCTTCGATGCTGCGCTGACCATCGGTCGAGTCGAATCGACTTGTGTCATAATCGAGTCGAACTGGAGTCGGACGAGGGTCGAACAGATCCGTCGAGTGGGCCCCAGGAAGGTTCCCCGAAAACGAATCCCTGACCAGGGAGTCCCAGACCTCCTTCAGGGCACCCCACTTGGCGGCGCAAGGGGAAGGGGGGGTGGGACGGCTTCTTAGAAGGAAGCTGCTCCTTGGAAGGCGCGGGCCCTACCTCTACAGCTCGACAGACGAGGCCCGCGCCCTCTAAGAAGCAGGGCTGCTCCTGGGAAGCAACCCCCTCTCGCAGGGCAGGCCTGGTTCTGCGAAGCGCGATTGCAGGGGCCATCGAGCTGGACGACGTCCGATCAAGCCCAGGATTGATGAGCTGGACGACACGGGATGCAGCCGGAGTAAGCAGGCCTCAGCCACTCGCCACCACTCGGACGTCCATCCCCCAAGCATGTTGCGGTTGCGTGCGTATACTGGTTCCGCAAGATGATCCCAGATGCTCCTTGATTGTCCAAGGGGCTCCAAAGAGACCCCCAAGAGGCTCCAAGAGGCCCCCCGAAAGCACCCAAGAAGCCTTCCTTCTCCTTCTTCTCCTGCTCCTCCTTCGATTCCTCTTCCATCGTCCCGCTCTTGGGGTACGACGTCTCACACAGCCCTTCCACTGCGTTCTTCTCCGTTTCCCTGATCAGGGCAACTCGTCTGGAGGAGGAGGAGGAGGAGGAGGAGGAGGAGGAGGAGGAGGAGAAGGAGGGGCTGGTGGGATCACGCGGAACGTCAAGAATTTGGCTGTCCCTCAGCTCTGCCCGAGAGAGCCGTCCGAGGCCTCGCCCCTGCAAGCGGCGGGCCGGTCTTCAAGAGAGTGCGCCGGTGAACCCCGTGTGCAGACTGGACCTGGGGGTTGGGGCTCGCGGGGAGCTCCCTGCGCTCGATGGTTTGTTTTGTTCCAGAGATGGCCACTGCCTAATTACTCGAGGTGGCCCCAGTTGTTTCAGGCAGGAAAGACCGATCCACCTCTTATTCCTCCTCCTCCTCCTTCTCCTCCTCTTCCTCCTCCTCTATTCCCCTCCCTCACAGGTCTCTTCTTTATCCTTCCCTGGAGTCAGGTGCTCGTTGTGGGGACTTTCCTGAAGCCTCTCGCTCCACTCGTGCTTCGATGCTGCGCTGACCATCGGTCGAGTCGAATCGACTTGTGTCATAATCGAGTCGAACTGGAGTCGGACGAGGGTCGAACAGATCCGTCGAGTGGGCCCCAGGAAGGTTCCCCGAAAACGAACCCCTGACCAGGGAGTCCCAGACCTCCTTCAGGGCACCCCACTTGGCGGCGCAAGGGGAAGGGGGGGTGGGACGGCTTCTTAGAAGGAAGCTGCTCCTTGGAAGGCGCCGGCCCTACCTCTACAGCTCGACAGACGAGGCCCGCGCCCCCTAAGAAGCAGGGCTGCTCCTGGGAAGCAACCCCCTCTCGCAGGGCAGGCCTGGTTCTGCGAAGCAGGCCTCTGGGGCCCTCTGCGCGTGGCTGACCCTCGCCGGGCGCCCCGGGCCCCAAAGCCTCCAGGAGCGGCGCGAGGAGCCGTGGGGCACCCTGGGCAGGGCCTATACCTTCCCGGCGTCTCCAGCCGCGGCCCCGAGCCGGCCTCACCGCCTGCAGACAGCAGCAGCCCGCGTGCCCTCTCGGCGAGGCGGGGATCTATCCACAAGCACCGCCTGGGGAACCGGCGCCCTCGGGCCGCAGCGCAGCGGTGGAGACGCATCTACCCGCCATCGATCGCACGGTCGTTCGCGTTTTCCGATGTCGAGCATTCGTGTTTCGGTCGATGATCCAGGATGCTCACCTCAGAATCACGCGTGCTCAGAACCACTCACGCACGCAGACTGCGAGAGTGTCTCAGGAGAGACGCTGGCTGCAGCACGCTCAGGGAGGGGGCGCCAGGGTGGTATTGCACGGGCCAGCTCGCGCCCAAACTGTGGGGAAATCGCAGGCGGCTACGGCAGGTTCGTGTCGTGCCGACCCCAGCGTTGGTTTTTGACACCGCAGGGATCGTTCAACCTTGAACGATCGGCCGCTGCCGCAAGGTCCGATCGTTCAACATCGATCGATTCTGGGTCGCCGGCGGCGTTCAACCTTGAACGTCCGCGCTGGGGTCGCCGCTGGTCGACACGACGCAAACCTACCGTATCCTGTTTGCACGCTCAGCATCCATGGCTTCTGGAACAGATTGTGAGGATGTCTCAGGCGAGGCGCTGGTTGCAGCACTTCCAAGGGGGAGCCGCCAGGGGATATTGCGTGGGCCCGTTCGCGCCCAGATTGTGAGCACGTCTCAAGCGGTGTGCCTACTTGCATGCTCAACATCCTTTACTTCGGAGCTGAGGTGTGAGGATGCCTCAGGCGAGGCGTTGGCTTTAGCACTCTCAAGAGGGAGTTGCCAGGGTGTATTGCACAGGCCCGTTCGCGCCCAGAGATGAAGGATCTCTCAAACGGTTTGCCTGTTTACATGCTCAACAACCTCTGCTCTCGGAGCAGATGGTGAAGATGTCCCAGGCGAGCCGCTGGGTTCAGCATTCACATGGCGGAGCCGCGGGAGAGTATAGCACGGGCCCGTTCGCGCCCTCATTGTGGTGTCTCGGGCGGTTTGTCTTTTTCAGCGCCACTGATTCCTCTGCTTAAGCAGCATTTTTCGGCGCTACCGACTCCTCTGCTTAAGGAGCAAGCTGTGAGAAAGTCGAAGGCAACGTCCTGAACAGTAAGACGCATACTCGCTCACACTCAGACCCACTCACTGGCTCAGACTCGTTCGCACTCAGACTTCTCCACACTCAGATTCACTCATGCTCAAACTCGCTCGTACTCAAGCCTGCTCATACTGAGGCTCATACTAATGAAACTCGTACCCAAACGCAGTAACGCCCAGACTCACTCGCAGTCAGACTCATACTCAGACTTACGCATTCTCAGACCCAATCGTGCTCACACTCTCTCATACTAACCCCACTCACACGCAAACTCAAGAATCACCGAGCTAATTCACACTCAGGCTCGCTTGCACTCAGATCATTCACAAGTATACTCACTCACAACAATTTCCGTTTTGGTGGTCTAGTGCTCCCTCGCTATTCCAGTTGTCCTTCCCTCATCTCCTCAACGATGCCCAGAGGAGGAGGAGGAGGACCGCACTGAAGGCGTCGCTGTCGTCGTTGTCGTCGTCGTCGCGCCCGTCTTCTACGCTGACTCGCTTTCACAATCAGATGCTCAAAGACAGAGTTCCTCGGCGAGACGTGGCATGAGTACGAGACGCACACGTGGGCATCTCCACGTCGAGTAATGTTAGGGTCCCGGGGCCCGTGAAGGGCCTTAGAGGCAGAACGCCGCCCGACACTTGCCGCTGGAAACTTTTCCTCGGAGCCTGGGACCTCTGGGTCGGACTCTCTCCCCTGCCCAGCGGCTCTGGCGGAGGGCGGGCCTTCTGCAGGGCTGCCCTCTGCAGCTCCGGCAGGTGGTCGAACGCCCGCTGGCGCCGCCGCGTGGCGCGGTCCCTGCGCTGGCCCTCGAGGTGCTCCTGAGATAGGAGGCGGCGGGGAGGGAGTGCGGAAGACGGTCGTCGTCGTCGTAGACTGTCGTCGTCGCTGTCGTCGGCGACGGCGGCGGCGAGGCGGCGGCGGCGGGGCGGAGGGGTGCGACAGGAAGACTCTCGTCGGCTTGGCCATGCTTATTCTGGTTCTCGACCTAGACGTCGTACGCGAAAGCGTCCACAACATTCCAATACGTACGTGCGCCTGTGGGGCAGCAGCGCGACGCCCGTAACCGGCAAGCGTCGCGAGTAACCCTCGTTACGGCGGCTGGACGGATGGACAACGGACAAGCAGAGCGAAAGAGATACATAGAGAGAAAGGGAGGGAGGGAGAAAGAGAGAGGCAAAACAGGGAGAGAGAGCGATACAGACGCAGACAGAAACGAATGTACCTGCAGTTGCCACACACCACAAAGAGGAAAGCCGACGCACGAACAGGGAAGGTGAGGGGTGGAGAGATACAGAGATGAAGAGAGAGAGAGAGACAGAGATAACTATGACTGCCAGTATTGGTATGAAGAAAACAGAGAAAGAGGTAGAGGGATTTCCCGACCTACCCACCTACCTACCTACATGCATGAACACATGCAAACATACATGCGCACACGCAGACATACATACGTGAATGCGTGTCTGCATACATACATACATACATACACATACATGCATGCACCAATCCATCGATCCATCCATACATACACACATACATACATACATACATACACATGTGTTCTGGCGGACTCTCGGGCGCCAACACGGAGCCAACTGTCGAGAGGCCTCTCACCCAACTTCGAGGGGAAAGCCTCTCACATATCACAAGACCGTGCAATTGTTAAACGCTCCAGCTTGAAGGGCTGGGGACAATTTGAATTGAATCAAATGCATGGGAAGCTCGAGCACAAGAGGCAGCAGAACGGATCATGCTGCATCGGCCCCCTTTCCGACCGATCCCTCGCAAAAAAAAACGCACGCCACAGCAATCTATGCTTTGGCGGACTCTCGGGCACCGGCCCTCATATATTCTTGCTTCTCCAGAGCAGACCAGAATGCATCATCTGTGTGATACTGGCCCGGAGCCAACTGCCGAGAGGCCTCTCGCCCAATCTCGACGGGAAGGCCTCCCACCGATCACAACACCGAAACATCGAGCAACAATGCAAAAACTTGCGAAACTCCTGCTGGCCGCTGGGCCATATATCTTGATAGTGTTCGACAAGCCTGGCTTCGAAAACCTTGCATAGATGCTTGCACACTTAGCCTGCGCATGCTTGGGGGGTACGGCTCCGCTATATGAGTCCAGAACCGGCTGGCGAGATCTTTACCCTCTAGCACTCTATGGGGGCGTTGAGAGAAGCTACAACGACCTCGACAGACGCAGTGGGCCTGCTCAAGCTGGGAGAGATCGAGGTAGGAATATCGGAGCCTGGTCCGTTCTCGCCAAGGTTTCCCGAACGCACAAAAATCGACGAGCACATTCCAGACATTCTTGACACGAGCAAGAGCGAGGGCCACGGGCATATTCAACAACCAGGAATTGGCATAATTTTATAAAACCACGGGGACACCAAGGGTCCGGCACAAAGTGACAAGAGCCTTTCACTGATTACCTCCACTAACTTTCAAAGCATCGGCATGCGATCGGCTGGGGGGGCCTATGGGGGAACTCAGCATCGCGAAGTGGGTGAGGTCCCCCAGGTCTGTTTCGAGCACGCGGCAACGACTGGCATGGAATATCGATCCATGCGGAAGATATCAATCCACCTCGAATCCAGCCTCGGATCAGACGCTGAACAAGTCGGCTGAGAGCATCAGCGTTAGTATCATGGAGATCGTCGAACACGAATGAGGCACAATATCCTTTGAACGACAAACGCCATGCACGAGACAAGTTGCCGCTGCCTGAGAAAATCTCCAACGTGACCGGGCTGCCGCGGGTCGCGACGAAGGACGAAGGTGGTCAAGTCGCGCAGAGGACGTCGCCAACCGCGGCCAGCGCTTGACGCGCCAGGGCCTGTGCGGCAGCGGGGGGGGGGCGTTCAGCTGCTCCTGGATGCGCCCTCCCTCGGCGTTTCTCCTGACCGCCTGGTCGGTGGCCCACCTCCCCCTTTTCTTGACTGCGCCCAGGGCGCGGGCCTTCGCCCGCAACTCGCAACTCGCGCCGCCGCGGCGCAGCTGGCGGAAGGCGATCGGCCCCAGCGCCTGCAGGCCCGCCGCGCGGGTCGCCACCCAAAACACGGTGTCCCACTCTTAATATCTCACGCCGAAGAGGGGCTGACCCGCCAAGCGGGTCGAGGCCAGTTTCTGCAGCAAGCCTGGCAACCACGGGAAAGCTGGACCGTCGATCAGCAGAGTCGCCGTACACGCCCAGTCTTGCTAGCTGGCCACGCCCCGCTCGCGCGGGTCCAGGGTCGCGCCCCAGACTCCCTGAGGTCCCACGCGCAGCGCCGACGGCGTGATCAAGTTGTCGGTGGTCAGCAGCAGGGCCACGGACGGCCGCAGGTACAGCGCGAACGTCGCTGCGGTCAGGGCAGCGATCGTCGGCCCCCCTGCGCTCGCCAGCGCCCAGATGATCAGGCAGCGCGCCGCCCAAGGAAGCGACAACCTCGACCTTGGCGGCGCCGGGCGCCTCCAGCCCTTCGCTGCGCGAGTGGCTCGAGGTAGGCGCGAGTACTTCGCGCCCAGGTCGATGCGCTTGAAGGCCAGAGCCGCGAACGGCTTCCACGCGCCGGTGCTCTCGCCGCACTCCAGGCACTGCTCGTGGAAGTAGACTGCCGGGGCAGCGTCCAGAGACGCAGCCATAACCGCCGTCAGCGCCACCATCTTGGCCCAGCTCGCGATCGCCTGCACCAGGCGGCCGTGGCCCCGCCCAGTAGGTACCGACGCCGACTCCGTCTCCAAGAAAGACTCGGTCTGACCGGCGGTCGGGGCGATCTCGCGACCGACCCGCTGCAACCTCTGCAAGCGCCGCACGGCGCGGCGGTCGCTCTCCTTCGCCGCCAACGCCCGAGGCGGCCCTGGGGGCGCGCCGCAGCAGAGCCCCGGCGGGAGCTCGAGGCCGAGCGGCGGCGCGCAGCATGGCCAGCCTGGAGGCCCGGGGCGCTCCCCCCACAGCCAGGCGCAGCGGCGCGGCCTCGGCCATCAGCTGCAACCCCTCGGCCCGCCTCAGCTGGTGGCCCGGGCAGGTTCCGATAAGCTGGGTCCGCGCCGTTGCGCCCCGATGGCAGCTGGCGCCAGGCGACGCCGCAGCCGCGGCAAAGGGCCAGGGCGGCGATCTGCCGACAAATGCGCTGAATATTGGAGCTGGCGACGAACGCCCCTTGAGCAAAGCGAGCAGCGGCGCCGTCGAGTCGATCGGGATAACGCGCATCGTTCTGCCGTTGCTCACCGATCGAAGGCGGCGACGAAGACAACGCGCGAGAGCCCGACCCTCCAGAATCACCTGGGCCCCCCCGCGACTCCAGGACGCGCTTCCAGACGCCGCCCCAGACCTCCTTCGGAACGCTCTCGAAGGCTGCCTCCGGGGGCCTCGGGGAGACTACGATGCCATGGAGGGCCCCAGGGGCGCCGGGATCTCCAGGGGCCCCTCGATCCCCCACCTCGCCCATCCACCCGCAGATGTCGAAATCCCGAGGTGCGACCGATATCTTCGAGTCCTTCCCGATCCGCCACCGCTCGTTGTGCGACGACAGCTCGGAGGCCACGTTGTCATCGACGACCTCGTCGGTGATGCCGACCCGCCGCCGCGGGGCGTCCACCCCAGAGATCGCATTAATAATGGGTCGCCCCGCATTTCTGCAGCGCGGGACCGCCGGGGCCCCGCGCCGTCGAAGCCCGTGACGAACAGCCCCTCAAATAGGAGCCAATCGGGGCCCCGCTGTCTCCACGAAGTTATACACCGCCCCCAGCGCGCTCAACAGCTCTCTCCGAATAAGACCGCGAAGCGCAACGCGTGACGCGACTCGCCCCAGGGCATCTCCGGAGCACCTGCCTTGGCCCAGAAGACGCTGGACGCCGAGGCGGACCCTCCAACGAAGACGAGGTATCAAACCGATAGCAGCGCCCGTGTTCCAGAACTCACCGCCCAAAGTCTGACCGACCATCCCCTCCTCCACTGGGTGAGTGGTGGGTCGGAAGCCCGACTAGCTGCAGCTCTGCATTGGCCGCTCTAGCTACATCGCCGGCCTCGGGGACAGTGCGAGCCAAGGATGCAATATTGCCACCGTACTCGGCATGGACGAACCCCTTTCCGAGGCTGGGCGCTGGCCCGCGATCCACAAGGAGATGAGGGGTACTAACTTCAGGAACACGTGAACTTATCGTATCACTGATGGTCTGGCATGCCCAAAGGCTGACGCTCCAGCCCATCGGAGTGCAACGAAAACAAACTACAATTGTCTGGTTAGGCTTTACACGGGTGCCACAGGCCGCCTTGTCCAAGCCGAAATCCCATGCGCAGACTGACGGAAGACCGAAGTATGTCAACAACCAGGATGGGAGCAGGATGTTATTGACAGCAGCCGCTATGTCCACGCCTGCAACAGCAATGAGCGCACCCCCATCGGCAGTGACCTGACCAGAGGCGGAGCCCGACGCCAGCTCAATTTTGTCAGCAGTATCAAAGCGAAGTGATGAGTAGCGGTCATCAAGCATCATCCGGATGTCGCCTGATTTCTCGCGTGCGAAGACAAGCCCGACGGTGCACTCACAGGACGAATAGAAGCGGACCAGGATGGCGCCCACGAGCCGCGGCAGCGCCCTCCTGCACATGTTTCAGATTTGGGTTACGAAAGTTCGGATCCACGCACAGACGTCGTGGCCCCTCAATTCTCACGCGCTCAATCCCCTGCTCTCGGGGAAAGTCCGCTTCATGAAGACGGTCGGCAATCTTCCGGCCCGCGTCGCCCGCGAGCACCTCGAGCGACGTCGGCGAAGTCGGGGCAGCAGGTAACGTGGCGCGGTTGACATGGTCGGAGCCAACCGGAGCACGCGCCACGGCCTCCCCGCGGTACGCCTGCGATGCTCGAAGCTCCGCAAAAGCTCCCGGGCCGTCGGGGTCCGCCAGAGGCTCGCCGAACCGCTCCACGGCGGACTCTAGCTCCCCATGCACCTCGGCGCGGACTGCGAACGGCGGCCGGTCAGGGCTCCGCCGCGGTAGGCCAGCAGCGCCCTCCGATCCAAGATGCATCTCGTTGAGAACGCCAATCAGCTCATCGACGGTGTCTTCTCGGCGTCGACGCGGATGAAGCCGCCCCCCGGCAGACCGATTAAGGGTCGCATCGCTCTGGCGAGCGCTGGGAGGTAAGGCTGAAGATGGACGGCGAGAAGTCGGGGATGTTTCGCGCTGGCGACGATCTCGAGGAAAAGGAAAGTGGCCCCCATGCACGTGTTCAGCGCCGCCGGGGACGGGCGGCGCAGCCCCCTGGGCAATCCCGGGCAGGTCGGGGGAACTCCTGCCCAGCGACGCGCTCGCTGTCCTGAGATTGCGCGGCGCCCCTCCTTTGACTTTCGCGCGGCCGCGAGGACGCCCGCGCCGCTCTCTACCACCGCAGCCGCATGCTGGAGGAGGCTCGGGCAGACCACCATGCGCCCGCCTTCCCTGGGCGCGCCCGCGAAGACCGAGGCCTCGTCCAAGAGGGCGAACTCCGACAGGCCGCGGCCTCGGCCACGACCCCTTCCCGCCGCCCTCCCCGCCGTCTCCCGGGCGCCCCGAGGAGCCGGCCGGCGAGCCCTCGGACTCCATCGCGCACATGAACTCGCACATGCAGCTGCGTCTGCCGCAACGCCGCCCCCACCCCGACGAGGTCGGGGGAGTTCACGCGGTCCCAGAAGACCAAGAACTCGATCATGCGCATGATGTTTTCGTAGCGCGTGACCCCGTAGTCGTCGTTCGTGAGGTGGTAGCTCGTCTTGAACTGACTGAAGTGTTCCAGAGATCCGCCTCGACGGCGGTCGATAAACACGCGGCGCCAGCCGACTGCCCTGGGGCCCTCGAGGGGCCCTCGATGGGGCCATCCGACATGCTGAGTCTCAGTAGACGGTGCCAACGCATCTCTGAACTGAAGACGCTCGCGACGCCCGTCGAATTGCAAAGGCAAGCAAGCAGACGACAATCGAGGCACGACTCCGAACTCGTATGCGATGTCAAGTTGATCGACACCTTGCGGATGCTGATCCAGCCCCCGGTCACCTTCAGCACCCCCGCGTCGCCGCCGAGCTTCCCCGCCCCGTTCAGCTGCACCACCGCGCCGCGCTCGCCCGCTGAGGTGGGCTCCGCCATGACCCACTCGCGCGCCGCTGGCGGGGCGAACATCCGGCGACGCCGCACGCGCCAGGCGCCCCGGCGGCAGGCGCTGCGGCTGGGGCAACGCCCAAGCCAAGCCCCTGGGACGGTGCCGCGCCAGCCAGGCCCGCAGCGGCAGGGCCCCTGGCGGCCGCGCCGCCGCCGCCAGCAGCAGCGCCCGCGTCCGCTCCGGGCGCTGCGGTCAGCGTGAAGTCGAAGACCGACCACGAGCCCGAGGCTGGCAGGGCCCCTCCACGGCCGCCGCGCGCTCCCGCGCCAGGTAGGTCTTGTCAGCGACCTGGTCCAGCGCCGATCGCACAGCGTTCACCTGCGCCGGCGTCAGGGCACGGCGGAAACGATGTGCCTGGTTGGCGTCGACCCCTGCAAGGTCCCGCCGTGCTGACCTGTGCCGAATGGCCAGCGCATCGCTGCTTTCTCGAATGTAATCATCTTCGCAGACGTCATAATCTGGAGGGCTGACGAGGTAGAAGTCCTTATCGCTCTGACCCGCCTGTGGAGGCGCTAGCTGCCCCCGCATCCGGCGACGGTGCCAGCGCGGCCCACCGAAGCATGGCATCCGCGCCCGTCGCTTGACGTGGGCACGCGGGGCGACCATTCTCGATAGCCGCAGGCGACTTGGGCTGAGTCAGACGGCCAACGACGCGCCGAGCTCTGGCGGCGAACCACAGCAACTGGATCACCGCGAAAGCGGAGTGGAGCCCCAGCGCGGTGAGGTCGAGAAGCCCCTTAAACCGACCAGAGCCCGCGCTGGTCGCCTCGGCCTTCGGCTCGCTCCTCGCGGCCTCAGGCTCGGCCGCGGCCGCCGCCAAGGGCGGCCCGGGAGGCGCGGCCGCGGGCGCCTCGAGCGGGCGCGGCGGCTCGCCCCCGCCGGCGCCAGCCTGCAAGAGCCACGTCGGCCTCGGGCACTGCAGCGACGGGCATTGCGGGCAGGTCGCGCTTGCCGGGCACTCGGGGCAGCTCGGGCTGGGACAGTCTGGACACGGCGGCGCCGCGGGGCACGGGCGCGCGCGCGCCACCAGTATGCCACGATAACTTGGGAGGCAATTCTAAACAGCAGGGCAAGTCTGCGAAGACCCAGAATATCGAACACCCTTCAAGCTTGAGCACAAGTGGCAGCAGAGCGCGATTTATACACACATGCGTGCATACATATATAAACCCATACATCCATCCATCCATACATACGCCCATACATACTTACACAATCATATATACATGCATCTCTACATACACTTTCAACGTGCATGCATACATACGTCCACGCATACACATGAACCCATACATGTATACATGCATTCATACACGCATAGGAATGCATGCATGATTGCATACGTACACACAAACATACGTCATACATACATAATCACATGCATGCACACATACATACATACAAACATACATGCATCCATACATACATACATACATATGTACATATATACATGTACGCATGCATACATACTTGCACGCCTGCATGCATACATACACACAGCCTCCGTTGTTCCTCTCCTCGACTAGAGTGAGAGCGGGACCCTCGTCGCCGCGTCTGCATGCTCCTCGAAACTTCTGGTGAGAACGCACCTGGGGACAGGTCGAGGGGCCCCCGCGAAGCGCCCTCCTCCAAGGACAATCGTCTCCAAGTCGGCCAGAACGGCAAATGAAGTCGCACGTGCGACGAATAAGCGCTGCTGAAGCTGCTGACGCTACTGGTGCTCACCCAGCCCACGTATCCTGGCTGGCACTCTCACTCGCTTGCTGCCGGCTTGTAGCAACCTCGAGAAGGTAGGCACAAAGAAGATCAGACAGAGGCGGGGGGGGGGCGACGACGACGCAATACATGCCGCCGCCGCCAGCCCGTCAAGGCGAGCGTGCCGCGTTGCGCCTGAATTCCCGTCCTCCTGCGCCGGCTCGCGCACGGCGGTCGCCGCGGCCGCCGCCCGCGCAGCTCGCCCTGCGCGGGCTCTGGCCCGCCGACGCTCCACCTGCGCGGCGCAGCCGCGGGCGAGGATGATCGCCGCGCGATGGAGCATCTTTCGTCGCGAGGTGAACGGCTCCAGCCCCTCCTTCCCGGCGACCGCTGCTGCGACGGCCCGAAGGCCGCGTCTGCGCCCTTGCTCATGCTGCCCTGCTGCTCGAGGACCACTGGCCGAAAAGCCACGCCCTGGGCGCGGCACCTCTCCTCGATCCGGCCCCGCCTGCGCTTGTCTTCGCCGTAGGTCTCGGACGGGGGCCCGGCGGCCAGCGCGGTGTCCGCCCAGTGGCCCGGACCCAGCGCGTTGATGACCGCAGTCGAAGCACACCTTCTCCGCCCGGACAGCACGGCTGCCGTCGGGGAGGTGCGCCGCCAGGGCCAAATGCGGAATCGCGAGGACGTCGGCCGGCCTGCGCTCATCTGGCGGCGCCTCCGGGCCCTCCTGGAGCAAGCCCGGGACCTCGGACTGTGGTCGCAGACCGCCTCGGCACGCGTAATCGTGGAAGACGTCGCGAACCGCGTTATGCGTGCCCGTGGTCTCAGGCCCCCCATGCAAGAGAGACACTGGATTCCCCGGGCGTCCAGAGCACCCCCGCAAAGAGGACAGGTGGACCCCTCCTCCAAGACATCGACACCGAGCCGGAGTGCGACGTTGTCGGCAAACTGGCTCGCAGCGAGCTGCATGTCAAGTGTCTTGGAAGGGGTGAGCTCGTACAGAGCACCTGCTCCCCGCGCAGAGTGCGCGTTCAGCCTCGTTCCGTCCGCTGGCGGCCCTGCGTCTCTCCACGCGGCCGCCACTTTCTTCCGCAGCGCGCCCCCGAGGTGCGCCCGGGTCAGCTCTTGCCGTGACTCGACCGCGAAGATCTCGGCTCCGGCGGCGGCCTCGATCCTGGACATCGCGTCCGCCAGCGGGGCGCCGGTGACGTCGTCGTCCCACCGGTGGCCTGGTCGGATCATCGCGCACAGGTCGTGATGATGCCTGATCTCCCCGACGTTTCCCAAAACACATCCGCACGCAAACAGCGAATTCCGATGGACACTCACTTCGCATCTCTGGCGTTGCTGGTGTTGCGTGTGTGCGTATTGCTTCATGCTCACCTCCGTCGTGACTTGGCCTTACCTCGAGGTGATCAAACACGATCCGATCCGCCCCAAGCCAAGCGGAGCCTCGCCGAGTGCACATAGGCTACTGCCATGGGTCTGGGGAAGCTCAAAATGGTCACACGGGAATCCTGATAACGAAGAGTCACGCGTCGCCACCTTTAGCGCGGACAAACGGTGGCATGCCGATGGCGTTGTTTCGCAAACGACGCGGGTGACCCTATTTGCCTGCACCGCGTGCTCTGTAGTACCGTGGGATCTGGCGTCGTGGGGCGCGAGGCTCGAGCAGGACGCCACGCCATCCGCCTGACACATCACGTTCGTGAACGTTTTATGATTCGGCGCTTTGACCTTGGGCGGAAGGGGGGGGGGCTCCGGACCTCTGCTTAGTGCGACTGTTTGCAGCAGTGCGTCCAATAGGGGAGGCCCCACCTGCACGAAACAGGCGCCAAAAACAAACAAGATATACTCTAGGGGGGGAGGGGAAGGGGGGCGGTGCGAGGGCCCGCGCCGACCGGCAAAACAAGGAATAAGAAAACTGGCACTTCTCCGACATCGATGAACAGGGTGTTTCACCTACACCGCCATCGTGCACACCGCCGAGCACAACTGGCTGCCCACGTTGTGCTCAACCCTCTGCAGGGCCATGCTCACGCCGCGTATGGCGCAAAGCGGCCTAGAGCCCCGCTCCCGTTGTCGACGGAAACTTCAAGCATGACCTTCAGCACGGCGTAACCAGGTGGTATAGTGCGCTGCTGGGGGTCCTTCACAGTGAGCGTCCTGGCGGTCTTCGCAAGTCTTGATGCAGATGAGGGCACCACGCGGAAGGGTGGACGGAGCATCGAGCGGCTCGAGTCGCCAGGCCCTCCTTGGAGGCGCACGCACCAGGCAGAGCGCGACACGCGGAGCAGCGGGTGTGTGCAAAGCCAGAACGTACCATTCCACAACCACTTTGGATCAAACGGATATTCGAAGCACTGCGCGCGAAAGCCGCCTGGAGCTGCTTTGCCAACCTCGTTCTGTATTGTCTGGCTGTCTGTTTTCAGGGCCATGCGTTAAACTTGCTTGTGTCAAACTACACTAACATGGGTGGAAAACAGTCGGCTGCCAGTCAAGCAGCTCGGCGTCAACGTGACGCGCACTGGACCGAAGCTTCATTCGACATCGATCGCCCAGATAAAACATTGGCCAGCGGAGCGCCTACTCAAACTCTATCAATCCAAGAGGGTCTGCGACGGTGGCGGCTGGAAGAGCATCTCCACTACTGCTTCAAATCAATCTGCCCCGCTGCGCAGCAGCACTTCCTTGACGCCCGACATCTTGTTCGCTGTTGCCCCTGCTTCTGGAAAATATTGCGCGCTTCCAAAACGCGGCGCATTCGGGATTCCGCCGGACGAATCGGTGTTCGCTATCAGATCTCAGATTGACCACCCAGGATCGCAGAGGGAGGCACTTGGCGAAAGAGAGGGAGAAAGAGAGAGAGAGAGAGAGAGAGACCGAGAGAGAGAGAGGGAGAGAGAGAGAGAGATAGAGAGAGATAGAGAGACAGAGAGATAGAGCGAACGAGAGAGAGAGGGGGATAGAGAAGGTAAGGAATGGCGGGGAAGGTGAGACAACGGAGGGACAGGGTCAAAGGGGTGCGCACAGGAACAAAACAGGAGAGGATGGCAACAACAACAATGAGATGCAGGGCGTCAAGACTGGAAAGTGGAGGCTGGGAAAGAAGCAAATCGAGGTGAGAAAATAGACTGGGGAAGTGCAGGCCAGAACATGAAATCTAAACGAGTCTCCTTCGTGAGATTCTTCAATGACGTCATCCTTTGCTTGTGGTGGCTGGCCAACTTCAGCCTTCACATTTTCCGGAATTCCGGAATAGCTCAACAGAACACGATCAGACGCGCCCGCTCCCTCTGCCTCCGCGCCTTCCATGATCGCCGTCCTCCTCCTGTCAATGTGAAGCTGACTTGCCCACAACATATACACATCGTTCATTTCTAATCGTGCATACTTCTACTTCTGCTCGTTTCTAATTGTTCCTGGCCGCCCTGGCCCCCCCGTGGCCAGGAACAGGCCCAGGAAAAACAATCAGAAATGAAAGGATCTCGGTCCCCAAAGAATCGAAGAACTTTTGAACAACCAGAAATGAACAGCATGTACAACTCCTTGACATCGGGGCCATCCCAGTCACTTAACTGAAAACCTACATTCAATCAGCTTAGCCGTTGTCACAGAAACACCGGTGTCGTCACATAGGTGGGCGCGCCAAAGCTGCACGCCCCCGACTGATCGACGCAGCTGCGGCCTTCACTTCTGTAGGCGCCAATGCAGGGTAACGTCAGGCAACACTTTGAACTCAGCCAGGACAATCTCGGCTGGCTGAACTCGGCCCGCTGAATTCGGCAACTGTGAGCTTGGACGGATGAACTCGGCCAGGCTGAACTGGGACCAAGAAAGTGCTACCCTGATGAATTCGGCAAATCTGAACTCGGCCAGCTGGAAACAAATCTGGGCCAGCTGAACTCGGCCAGGCTGAACTCGGACCAAAGAAAAACGCTGCCTTGCTGAATTCGGCAATCCAGAAGTCGGCTAACTGGAAACGAATCTCGACCGGCTGAACTCGGGCGGCCCTCCAACTGCAACGTGAAAACCATATGAACTCGGTCGAAAACACTCAGCCAGAGAAATGTGATCAAAGAAATTCGGCCGGAGAACCTCGGCCCGGGAAAAACTCCGCCGGAGAGACTCGGCCTCACGGATCCCGGCCGTCGATTTGGAAGCACTGAGACGATTGCCTCACAGAGGCAGCTGACAGAGGCAGCTGGGGAATCAGATCAGGTTTGGCGCGGGTACTTGTCTTTGCATTCTCTGCGCCTGCTGCTTCAGCTGTTGCCTCTTCTCTGTGCCGGAAGGGGGGGGGGTCCAGGGGAGCTCGATCACGCTTCTCCCTTCATGCAACAGGCCAACGCTGTTGCGCCGCCCGCGGACCACCAGAAGAGAATATATGCAGCGGTCTTGAGGAGGGGGCTCGGGTGTCTCTGCGGTTTCTCCTTTTAAAATTTATTTTGGGCTCCTCATGGGGCACTCCTGTCGGTCTTGTTTGCTGTCTTTGGGGCCTCTAGGGCAACCTTGTAGCATCTCTGGGCTCCCCTGGGGGCATTCTGGCTTACCTTATGCTATTCCAGGTGGCCTCTCGCACTCTTGCTGGCTTCCAAACGCTCACCACGGCGAGAACGCCCCATTCATTCAAAGCTCAATGCAATATCATTCATGTTTGCCTCTTGAGCCTTTCTTTTCTTGGGATCTTGTGACGTCTTCGGACTATACTGGGCGTTCTCATCACTGTTTATCGAGTTGGACCTCTTCTGGAGCCATCTTAGAAGACATCTTGGGCATCTTGGCGGCCACAGAGGATTGAGCTTGAAGCTACGAGGGCTCCAGAGGTGCGTTGGGGAGCTCGACCCCCCTACCCTCTTCCTCGCACTCTTTTTTCTGGATGTTGGCCTCCAGGGGAGGGGGAACCGGGGAGGGGTGACAAGCAATCATCACACACGCCTTGCCACTCCCGTCAAGCGGGGGCCAAAGGATTTCACCTCGTCCTTCTCGTCTGGTCACGTCGCCGCTGAAGGTCTGGTCACTTCGCCGCTTCTGGTCCAACATTGTGTCTGCGTTGGCCCAGCTTACTCTTTGTCAGGATTGGGAGGGTATACCTCAGGGAAGCAAATTGCGTGACTACAAAACGGCGACCCCGATGGATACAAAGAGTGAACTGGGTGAAAGAAAAAGATGTAGCACACCTGAGATACATCGATTATGGTAGAGATTATGGTAGACACGTGAACGACTACAGCACGTTTTGTCATCACGGAAATGGCTTGTCTGCGTTGGGTCAGCTCACTGGTGATTTCCGTCGTGATGGTTGCACTCGGGCAAAAAATGCAAACGTGTTGTAGCCAACCAGAGTTTGAACGTTTATTCATTGTCCACCTTCGCTCATTTTGCCTCGGCCTCACTATTTTCGTCTCCGCTACGCTCTCATCAACTCTCCTGATGATTCTCCCACCCCGAACCCGTCGTTGGGGACCTGCGCGCTCCAGTGCTGAAATTCAGTCCACTCGCATGATGGGATCAGCGCTTCTGTGCGCTTGCTTTCGGGGATGGACAGAACCCCCTTTAGCAAAACGTGGTTTAGCGAAAACGACCTCGGGCCCAAACCTGGCGGGCGCAAGCCTGGAAAATAACGGCCACGGCGCCCTCTCGAGAAGCGAAAACGGACAATTCACGAATCGACGTGTCACTGTTGGGGGTTCTGTCCACCCCCGATGCTTATGCTGCGCTTATTTGAACAATTGTGGGCTCGCCTGCCTGATGTGCCTCGCGCGGACCCTCAACGACACCTCCATCCACGCGCTTCGTACTCGCTCAGTGAAGGGGCCCTGGGACACACAAATAAATAGACACACATGACAGGATTCCCCATAGTTTCCCACATTTTCTTGGTTTTTGTCTTCCCCCCCCCCACTTCCCATAGTTCCCCATATTCTCTAGGGAATCGACGATTCATTGTGTCCGTGTGTATTTCTCCCCCTCCCGACTCAGGGCCTCTGAACGGCAGACGCTCCCCTCAGAGCTTGCCCCTCGGAGGCCGCGCGCGGGCGAAACGCCCGCGCAGACGCCCGGATGCACTCGGCCCTGCAAACTCGGTGATCAAACTCGGCTGAAGAAACTCGGCTCTGACGAACGAACAACACACACACCCATACCCATAGGGAGGTCGTTGGGAGGAGGACTGGCTATGGGTATGGGTGCGGGTTGTCGGACCCTGGGGAACGCTCCCGTTCGAGCGGGGACCCCCATCCGACAACACGCACCCATAGTCCTCTCGGATCCACCTATGGGTATGGGTGTGTGTTGTTGGTTCGTCAGGCTCGGCAACAAAAGCTTGGCCGGGCAATTCCGGACGGGGAAAGACACGGCCAAGGAAGCTCGGCCAGACAGCCTCGGCCAAGAAACGACTCGGCACGAGCCGAACTCGGCTGGCGCCTGGCGCTGAACTCGGCCCGCCAAACTCGTCCCGCGCTCCGGCGTCAGCCAGGAATTAGCGCTAAACTCGGCCAGACAAACTCGGATTGACCTGGAATCGGCGATACATCGCCGATAGATCGGCGGCAAGCCCCCGATAGCGAATCCGCGCGTTCCTAGGCGGGGTGGGCTATCGGGTCCCCATTGGCGATCAATGGGCGATTGGGGGTCGATGCGCCCCCCCCCTGCCCGCTATCACTCAGGCGTCCATTCTCCCATCTGTCCAATCTTGTGCTCTGATTTCTCGTCAGAAGACCCAACGTTCTCCGCGATGGCCCTCGCCGAGAAAAGATGCACGCGTCTGAGCGATGCCAAGCATGAGCCCGTCCTGCCTTGACATTGCCCGTGGATGTTTGAAGGGGCCCCAGGACACACAGATAAATACGCACAAATAAAAGGATTCCCCATATGTTCCCACATCTTCTGGGTTTCTGCCTTCCTCCCCTCCCCATATTTTTCCCATTTTTTCTGGCATCGAGGATTAATTGTGTCTGTGTTTTTCATTTCCTCCTGGTGAATGGGCGATCGGGGGTCCATGCGTTGCCCCCTACGCCGATCCCCCCCGTAACACTGCCCCTAAGAAGGGGGCGTGAAGATGCAGCGGAGAGGAACAAAAGACAGGGAGGACAGCGGGCGACGCAGAGGCGAACCGCTCCCGTCGCGCCTCCCACCGCCGAGAGGGGTCGATTAATTGTGTCTGTGTATTCTTTCCCCCCCTGAATGTTGTTGGGCACCAAAAAACTCGGGCGGCCGGCGGCCGCTCGGGGCGGCCCGGGGACCCCCCCGGAACGCCCGCCGCAGCCTGGAGCCCCCAGCCCGAAGCGTTCCCCCTCCTCCTCCTCCTCCTCCTCCTCCTCCTCCTCCTCCTCCTCCTCCTCCTCCTCCTCCTCCTCCTCCTCCCTCCTCCTCCTCCTCCCTCTCCTCCTCCTCGTCCTCCTCCCTCCTCCTCCTCCTCTCCTCCTCCTCCTCCTCCTCCCTCCTCCTCCTCCGCCCTCCTCCTCCTCCTCCTCCTCCTCGTCCTCCTCCCTCCTCCTCCTCCTCCTTCTCCTCCGGCCCACAGTCGGGGCGTTGACCTAAGGAACCCTAAATAAGGAACGAGGCCCCTATGTTCCATAAGCTAAGCTTCGATTTCACATCGAAAACCTAAGGAAAACCTGAGGCAAGCTGCGAAACAATTAGGGAACACGGAGCCCCTCCCCAATGAAAAGGGTTCCTT
The DNA here is from genome assembly GCA_963575745.1 of Prorocentrum cordatum. Lineage (NCBI taxonomy): Eukaryota > Dinophyceae > Prorocentrales > Prorocentraceae > Prorocentrum > Prorocentrum cordatum. The sequence goes on from CAUYUJ010003669.1 coordinate 610,984, forward strand.
CTTCAGCGCCCCGACTGTACAGTCAACCCGTGTGATGTCGACCAGCGGCGACCCTGCCGCCGGCGTTCAACGTTGAACGCCTGCGGCGGTCCACAATTAGTGGATGTTGATCGATCTGACGTTTCGGAAAAGGCCGATCGTTCAAGAAAGTTGAACGGTCCCCGCGGTGTCAGGAACCAACGCTGGGGTCGATACGACAGGAACCTGGGGTAAGGTGGTCTGACGACAAAGTGAAAAATTATAGTAAGGACGGCCGATAAAGATACAAATGCCTTGGAAGACCATGCCGACACTTTGAGAGCGGAGCGATGTTAGCGCACGCGGCCAAGGATGGGCCGAAGGGGAAGGATGCAAGGCTGAACTTCGAAAGCTGCTCATTCTTACTTTACATATTGACTGCATCCCCAAGTAACGTTGCCCAAGAGTCGAGCGTGCCGCCAGCCCCAGAGGTCTGCAGCAGCAAGAGGATCCGATCGTTGGCCGACTGCGCCATGCTGTGCCGTTTATTCGTATTAATATTAATATTACTAGTGCTGTTATTATGGTTGGTCTTCTTACTATTAGTTATCTTTTTGTGATTAGTATTACTGCTAGTTCTCTCGTGCACTCTAGGTAATATGCATTCCCAACCCTCCTGCGTTGGGTCCCCGTTTTGAATCGAGCACTGCGGTCGCACACCTCCTCCCGCACCCTCTCCCCTTCTCTCTTGCCTCTGAACTCGCTCCTTCCTGCGTGCTGGCTTGCCTCCTTCCTGCGTGCCAGCTTGCCCACATACCTGGCCATCCCTGGGGGGCTGCGATCTGCG
>CAUYUJ010003669.1:616788-664288 GCA_963575745.1 Prorocentrum cordatum
CCCTCGAAAGTGGCGACAGTTTCGCACATCACAGCCCCCCAGAGATGGTCAGGTAGGAGGCAAACTGGCATGCAGGAGCGAGCGAGGTAGAAAGCAGGGGGGAAGAGGAAAGAAGGAGGGGGCTGGAGGGGAGGGGAGAGGAGTCGCGATCGCAGCTGCTCTATTCAAAACGAGAACCCCACGCAGGAGGGTTGGGAAATCAGAGTGAGGAGGCAGAACGATCATTCATTATCCCTGGGTGTGTGGCTGATTAGGGAATTCGTGGTGAGAAGTATGTGTGTTGCGTTATTGTTGTTGTTGTTGTTGCTGCTGATGCTGCTGCTGTTGTTGTTGCTGCTGTTGCTGTTGCTGTTGCTGTTGCTGTTGCTGTTGTTGTTGTTGTTGTTGTTGTTGTTGTTGTTGTTGTTGTTGTTAATGTCGATGTTGTTGTTTGTTGTAATCGTCCCACCCGCGACCCACCCGCGACCCACCCCGCGACCCACCCCGCGACCCACCCTGCGGCCCACCTCGCGACCCACCCCGCGACCCACCCCGCGACCCACCCCGCGACCAACCTGCGACCCACCCCACGACCAACCCGCGACCCACCCGCGACCCACCCGCGATCCAACCAGCGACCCACCCACGACCCACCCCGCGACCCATCCGCGACCCACCCGCGACCCACCCCGCGACCCACCCGCGACCCACCCCGCGACCCACCCTCAAGAGAGAAAAAACCACCCGGACCCGACAATTGACGTTTACTAATCGGCACTGGTCGCTTTCTAAACAGTCCTGCCCTGACCGATTCATTCCTGGTATGCGTTTACTACACGGTTTCGCACTAAACGGCTTCGCTTGTCGGGGTGATTATTGTGGAATTGATTTTCTACCCTCTACACCCGCGACTCACCCGCGAACCAACAGCGACCCACCCGCGACCTACCCACATTGTTTGAACGAGAAAATCGTCGCCTGCGGCGGGCTCTTTGTATAATTTGTGAAACTTTGGCACCTGCGGCGGGCTTCTCCGGATTTTCGCAAACTGCCGACGTCCCCGCCGCCCCTTTCACTCTTATCCGCATCTGCGGGGTGCTACGTAAACCTCACCATCCCTGGGGGGCTGCGATCTACGACGCTGTCGCCACGTTCGCAGGCCGTTGGGGGTTCAAATTCGACCTCGCCACCCCAGGGGGGCTGCGATGTGCGAAAGTGTCGCCACGTTCGAGGGTTGCTGGGGGGTCCAGCGGAGTGGGGTCCCACGCGGATTCAAATTACACTTCGCCGTCCTTGAAGGTTTGCGGTCTGCCAAGCAGTCGCCACGTTCGGGGGCTGTTGGGGGGTTCAGCAGAGCGACGTCCTACGCGGACTTGATGTCGACTTCTCCATCCCTGGGGGGCTGCGATCTGCGAAACCGTTGCCACTTTCGAAGGTTGCTGGGGTGTCCAGCGGTGTGACGTATTACGCGGACGCAAATTCGACCTCGCCATCCCTGGGGGGCAGCTATATGCGACGCACGCTGTCGCCACCTTCTGCGGCTGATGGGGAGTCCAGCGGAATGACGTCTCACGCGGGTTCAAACTTGACCTCTCCATCCCTGGGGGGTTGCGATCTTCGAAACCGTCGCCACTTTCGAGGTTTGTTGGGGGGTCCAGCGGCGTGAGGTCCCTCGCGGGGGCTGCGATCTGCGAAACCGTCGCCACTTTCGCAGGTTGTTAGGGGGTCCAGCAGCGTGAGGTCCTACGCGGGCCCAAATTCGACCTCGCCATCCCTGGGGGGGTGCGATCTGCGAACCTGTCGCCACTTTCGAGGGCTGATGGGGGGTCCAGCGATGTGACGTCCCACGCGTAATTAAATTAGACCTCGCCATCCCTGGGCGACTGCCATCCGCAAAACTGTCACCACTTTCCAAGGCTGCTGAGGGGTCCTGAAGAGCGACGTCCTAGGCGGACTCAATCTAGACCTCGCCATCCACGGAGGGCGGGCTGCGATCTGGGGGGAGGCGATCTGCGAAACGACCGCCACTTTCGAGGCCTGCTGGGGGGTCCAGCGGAGTGACGTCTCACGCGGATTCAAACTAGACCTCGCCATCCCTGGGGGGAAACCATCTGCGTAAAGGTCGCCACTTTCGACGGCTGCTTTGGGGTCCAGCGGAATGGACTCAAATTCGACCTCGCCATCTCTGGGGGGGCTGCGATCTGCGAAACCGTCGCCACTGTCGCGGGCTGCTGGGGAGTCCAGCGGCGTGAGGTACTACGCGGACCCAAACTAGACCTCGCCATCCCTGGGGGGTGCGATCTGCGAACCTGTCGCTTTTTTCGAGGGCTGATGGGGGTCCAGCGAAATGACGTCCCACGCGCATTCAAATTAGACCTCACCATCCCGGGGTGTCCTATACGCCCCGGGGGGCTGCGATCTGAGAAACTCAGAAACCGTCACCACTTTCGAAGACTGCTGGGGGTCCACAAGAGTGACGTCCTAGGCGGACTCAAACTAGACCTCGCCATCCACGGGGCGCTGCGATCCGTGAAACTCTCGCCAGTTTCGGCGGCTGTTTTTGGGTCCAGCGGAGCGGATTCAGATTCGACCTCGCCATCCCTGGGGGGCTGCGATCGGCGAAACTATCGCCACTTTCGAGGGCTGCTGGGGGTCCCGCGGGGCGCTGCCGCGGGCCGCCCGCAGACCTGGCGGCGCGCCTTCGAGTGTTTAGCTCCCTCGCTGAAAAGCGCGGGAAGGAAGCAGGGAAGCTGGCGGGCAAGCTGGGCCTTGCTCGCATCTTGCACGAACAAATCGCAGGTTGATGCATTTTGTCGAGCGCCGCGGCGTCATGGCGCATGCATCGCTGCATCTTTAGCGTGCTACCGACAAAAGCAACACGCTTCGGTCTCCTCCCGTCACTTTCGTCGTCGTCCTCTGCCCTCTGCCACCCTCTCTCTGCTGCTGCCGTGCTGACGGTTCGGCCCCCCTCGCGTCCTTATCCTGCCCTTCGTTCCCGCCCTCATGTCCTCTATGAGCATGGGCCCTCGCTCCTCGTCTTTCTGCTGTTGTCATGTGAATCGTGCCTTGTGAGCGCACCCTATGTAGCTTGCACAGCATATGACGGCGCCAGCACTGTCACTGTCCCGGCATATCTAATGTGGGACAACTTGTCTTTACACTTGATGTCAATGGGTTGGGTACGTCGCAAAGCAATGTTAGAGCTTCCGCTGAGCATCTGCGCGAGGTCCGCCGGAGCAACCTTACTCCAGATTTCGTAATACAAGGGAGGGGGTCTGGACCCTCCAAGACGAGCCATTTCAGACCCCCCCGTGGGAGAACCCTCCAAAACATCGTCCCCAGACCCCCCCAGGCCCTCCAAGATAGCCTGGAAGAGACCCCCCCCCGAAATGAGACCCCCTCCCTTTTATTACGAAATCTGGAGTAAGAGTCTTGGGGTCCCTCGTTTCCTGGCCGGCTCCGCTGCGCGGGAGGCCGCTTGGAGAGGGGGCCTCCCCCCAACTCGCTCGGGGTGCCTCCTGGGGGGCTGGGCGCGGAGGCTGAGCGAATTTCAGCCGAGGAGGGCCTCCCTTCCCGGCTTCTCTCTGGCCGCTGTCCCACCAGCACCCATTCACATCCCACGAGGGGGCGCCAACCAACCCTCCTCGTCCTCCTCCTCCTCCCTCTCCTTCTCCTCCTCCTCCTCCTCCTTCTTCTCCTCCTCCTCCTCCTCCTCCTCCTCCTTCTTCTCCTCCTCCTCCTCCTCCTCCTCCTCCTCCTCCTCCTCTTCACTGACCCGCTCGTGCTCCAGCCGCGCGAGGGGGCGCCTGCCCAGCCAGCCCTTCCGGAACAGCCTCAGGTCGAGGGCCGTGGGGACGGAGCCCGCCAGCAGCTCCTGAGCGGGGATCGCTCGGGGCGTCGAGCGGGCGGTGATGGGGAGGGCGGGCAGGAGGGGGGAGGGGGGAGGGGGGGGGTAGGGGGGGGGGGGAGGGGAAGGAAGGGGAGGGGGGGAGGGGGGGGGGAAGGGGGAGGGAGGGCGAGCAGGAGGGGGGAGGGAAACGGGGGGGGAGGGGGGGGGGGGGGAGGGGGGGGAAGGGAAGGACCGCCAGCTGCTGCGGCTGGTGCTCACGAGCCTGGCGCGGCGCACTTTGGACGCGCCCTTTGCCTACCCGGGCGCGCAGCGGAGGCCCCCGCGGGCGCCCGCGGCCTGCGAGCGCGGGGTGCGGCGGCGGGCCGCACCCCGCGCACGCGTAGTTGCCAGTGCTCCACGAGGCACGAAGTGCAGTGCCCCGAGGTCCTTTCGGGTCCTCTGCATCGGGGGCTGAGGCCCAGTGGGCCCGCAGCCCGAGCTGCGGGCGAAGCCCTGGGCGCTCTTGAGATTTGGCGCGGGCCCCCGCGTGCATTTCCACAGGGGCCAGAAAGCCCCAAGGCAGGCCAAGAGGGCCTCAGAGGCTCCCAAGGCGGTTCAAGAGGGCCCCGAGTGAGCCCAAGGGCTCTCTCAGACGCCCTGGCCTCATGATGACCGCATGACGGCCCACGAGACCCCCGTGGCAGAGGGCCTCAAGGGGGCAAACTCAATGATATTTCATTGGTTGTTCAATTCGCTTGGGGATCTTTTCGAGCTTTCGAGTTTCCGACGATCTAATTCGATCCCCAAGATCGCCCAAATGGCCCCAGAGCCCCCCAAGAGGCCCGCAAGACGGCCCAAGCGGGCCTGAGCACGGCCCCAAAGGCTGTCAAGCCAGCCCCAAGAGAGCCCTGAGACTGGGAACTCTCACTCACATATTGAGCACTGCGCCCCAAGATGACCCCCGAGATCGCCAGCAGAACCCAATAAACTACAGGAGGCTCAGACGCCCGAAAGAGGCCCCAGGAGGCCACCGAGAGGCCGCAAGACACACCCAAACCGCTTCCAAACGGCTTCCAAGAGGCCTCCCAAGACATCCCCGCAGGCTTCCAACGGCGCCTCTGTCTACAATCCAGGCGCACTGGCGGGGTGGGCCGAAGGCCACCAGATCCGCCGCCCCCTGCGGTCTTGCCGCAGGGGTGCCCGGGGGCGCCCTGGCGCTCCAGGCAAGACGGCTCAAGCTGGCTTCTAAGATGGTCACGTTGGCCCAAGATGGCCTCCAGGATAACCCGAGATGGTCCAAATTGCCTCCAAGTCCGCCGAAGAAGCTACCAAAACGGCCCAAGATGTCTCCAAGATGCCTCCGAGTCCGCCCAAGAAGCCTCTAAGATGGCCCAAGACGATCCACGAGGCTCCCAAGACGCGCCCAAAACGTCCTCCAGGAGGGCCCGAAGAGGCCGAAATCATTGATTCTCCTTATGTTTTCGAGAGATTGTGGCATTTGCTCCTGTTCGGCGCTCCAACAGCCCAAGACGGCCCAAGAGGCCCCCGAGATCGCCTCCAAATAACCCGGAAGGCCCCTCAGACGGCCACGAAAGAGCCCCAAGACAGCCCAAGAGGTATCCAAGACGCCCGTGATGTCCTTCAAGACGACCCTGGAGTACCCCAAGAGGGCCCCAAGTCGCTCAGAGAGGCCCCCTAGACGGCTTCCAACGACGTCTGACAGGCCAAGAGCCCACCAAGACGGCCCAAGATGGCTCCACGATGGCCCACGACGGCCTGAAAGTTCCCCAAGAGGCTTCAGGTTTCCAAGACGGCCCTAGACGCCTCCAACGCAAGGATTCTGACATGTGTTTCATTTCTGCCTTCCGACGGCCCGACACGGCCCAAGAGCTCTCAATGATCGCCCCAAGATCGCCCAAGTGGCCTCCAAGATGGCCCCAAGACGCCCCGAGAGGCCCCCAAGACGGCCCCAAAATGTCATTCAAAACGGCCCTGAAGCGCCCCCAAGGGGACCCCAAGACGGCCCAAAGAGACCCCCATGACGGCCCCCGACGGCGTCAAGCGGGCCAGGAGGCCACCAAGCCGGCCCAAAATTGTTCCACGATGGCCCAAGACGGTCCAAGAGGCTTCCAAGAGGTTTCCAGGACGGCCCAAGAGGCCTCCAAGAGAGCCTCCAGGAAGGCGCGACGAGGCCAATCTCAGTGATTCTATTTGGTCATGGGAGGATTTTGGCATGCGCTGCTATTCGACCTTCCGACGGCTCGACACGGCGCAAGATCTTTCAAGATCGCCCCAAAAGGCATCCAAGGGTTTGAAAGGGGCTGGGAAGCCCAACCAGCAGCTTCGCCTTAGGCGAAGCCCAACTCCCGATCTGTTGTACCGTAGTAGCGATAGTCCGAGTAGTAGGGGGCGAGCCACCTCAAGCAGTTTTGGTACCGATGGCAAATGATACACCTCGCGCTGAGGTGTAGTCAGATCTGGGCGGTCGGCCGCTTTGAGCCAAGGAGCCGCGGATGCACGCTCGTTCCCACTCACATGCAACACCCAGTTCACTTTAGAGTCGGGGGGGGAGACGAAGCGTGAACCCGCCGCCTCTATAGAGCAGGTACAGCAGCTACTATGTACAAAAGGGCAGCACAAGGGCGGGGCCATAAGGAAGGTGGACCCGCGCGCAAGTTGCCTCGCCTGCACTTTACTGTGCATACGAGTACTCCTCAGGCGGCTACAGATCGAGATGGCTGGCCCGCCCGATAAGGAGTATGACGTTTTAGAACATGTTTGAAGGATTGCGTACCTCCCATGACCTGTAAGACATGTCTCTGTCGATGCTCCCTTTGGTGTGACCGTCCGCGGCCATATCACGGGTGTCACACCACTGAATACTGATCTGTCGTGTCCAGCTGATGTGTCCTAAAAGGGTACACCCAGTCGGCTTCGTCAAGTCTTTTCTTGACTAGGGCTCAAAAACAGACTCAGCATCTATGGTCAAAGTGACCTTGATGCTCAGGCCACCCAACCCAAGTATGTCTTTCAACTGAGTGGGGTTAGTGGCCCTGCGTGGAGCTCGTGCAGAGTCACGATCGTGGGGTAGCAGTCCTCCAAGTTGCGGGCTGCTGCTAGCGTCTCTGCTTGATACGAATCTGCAAGCGGCGAGACTTGCGGTGCGCATCGATCAAGTGAATCACGGGCTTACCGGATGGCGCGCTCCCACGCCGTAGCAGGTTCGCGACGCGAATACCAGTCTTTGACTTCGTCATCGGCATCCCCACTCAGGCGTCGGTGACCTGAGCCGCTGTGCAGGTCAACCTCGCCCGTGGGGGTTATCGCCAGGTATGGGGATCTTCTCAGGGCGGACCTGCAGTTTCCTGGTAATCGCGCTCGGTCGTCGCACTTGTATGTTGGTCGGTTCTTGGACGCGTTGTAAAGAGACAGCATACACGATCAACCGCACCTGGGTGATTAATGCATGCGCCAATGCGCCTCTAAGGCTGACGAACATGTCTGAAACCATGTTGGATGCTTGGGCGTCAGCGTCGGCGCCTGTATGTTCAGGATGTTGTATAGCACGGAGCTGTTTTATGTATTCGTCTTGGTCCAACGTTAGATTGCCGTCCACATCCTTGGTGTATCCCACAGCACACTTGGTGCATGTGTGCTTGTTGAATTTACACTTACCAAAGGTGTCTTCTACGCACTTGACGCACTTGTCAATGGTGTCCTCTGCGCCGGCCATTTTGATGTCAGCAGCGTGTTTCGCCGTGAAAAGTCCACTGCTCGTCTCGAACTCCTCGTCGTAGGACGTGGGTCTGAGACAGAAGCCTATTGTGGTCCTTCTGAGCTCTAATGAGAAAACTCGGGGCGCGTCCTTGGTGCCAGCACCTGGCTTGAGGCGCTGCAAGCAGTGCTTCGACTCGTCGTAGCGCTCGGATCCTGGGAGAGTTCGAAGCACCGCAGCCGATCCAGGTGGCGGAGTACAGCGCACCACGCGTTCTTGTTTTCACCAGTTGCCTCAGCAAGTTCCTGGTGGGACAACCCTTTCAGGGGGGCCATTTTGATGTCGAGGGAAGCAATGGCCCAATGCTCCTTGCACGCTGCCGCGCTCGCGAGTAATCTCCGGCTCGACCGCGGCGCTGTTCCCGAACAGGCTTCCACGTCGAAGGCATCGAGGTCCATGCAGCGTCGAAGCACCAGGCGTAATCTGATGGTACGTTCCATATCGCTCGTCATGTTCTTCACAAGCTTCCACTTGTACACATACCTCGAAGTCATGATGGTTGGCGCTCTAGATACAACTTGCATGTTGAAGCATTTGCTGTCAAATCGTGTCTTGAGTTCATTGTATAGGGCTTTCGATACTCTCTCGGGAGTCGCCTGGACGTCACCCTTCGCGAGGAGGGCGTCTTCCTTGACGACCGCAGCTCACTCTGCAACGGCGGCAACATATACTCGCATGGTGGTCACACGGTCGGCATCTCATATCCTGCGCTGTTGTTCGGACAGGACTACATTTAATATTTCTGCCGTAAAGCAGAGTTATACATAATGTCCGTTTTCGTATGAGTCCAGCTTGTAACTGCAATCTTCGACCGTGGAGCACAATGGTACATGATGCGTCTCCTCGACGTCAGAGTCGCGTGGGTGTCCCCACTTAGGCAGGCGCCCCCGCTGGTCTTCAGCTACAGTGGCCAGCGCACTGTTGTCTGGAATCATGTGTGGGTGCTGTGAAAAGGGTCCTTTAGTGGAGTTGCGTCCAGGTGTTGCCTTTCATCATGCAGTTCTGTGCGCCACACTCCCATAATACGTGCCCTGAGATACGCTCCGAGTCCTCATATAGCGTGGAAGACCGTCCGTCCTCCTGTGGCGGTTCGGCTTCTGGGGGTTCTCTTGCAGCTCCGTCGGTATACCCGCCAATTCCTCAAACTTTGTCATATCTGGGTCAAAACCCGCTTGAGGTTAGGTGGACTTCAGGCACTGCTGATTCTTGAATGTGCTGATCCAGTTATAGCATGCATGTTAAGAGCGGTGCCTTCTGCTTCATAATAGTAGAATCATGGATTCACATCGTTGTCATAGTGGACCAATGTGCAACTGTCAGCGCAGGCCACCGGAGGTAGCTTGTGGATGCTCTTGGCGAACCTAAACGAAACTACATCCTCGATGCGGAAGAAGTTTCTGGTAAGGTATTGTAAAGCCAAATATGCCTTAGGAGATAGTCGGCTTGCACTTGTCATCTGAAGCGTCCCTTTCTTGGTCGGGACATAGCCACATGTCATTGCAGGTTGCAGGCCCCCCCGCAGGTAAACTGGCCACGAACGTCAACGCTGCCCGTAGCGCAGCGCTGTCGGAGCCAATCTCTCTGGCTATCAAAGCCTCAATATAGAGCGAATGTCGTGCACCACCGCATTGTACCTGAACGTCGCGGTTCCCCACTCGAATGATGACTTTACCCCTGTAGGGATCGATTTTCACGACCGGGAACGGGCCATTCCAGCCTCCCCAGTCGTCCTTCGTGTTTGTGAGGCGATGGTAATCAACTAAATCTCCTTCGTCGTAGTAGTGCTGACCGGCGCTAGTTGTCTTGGTGCGCAATGCACGATTGGTCTTGGCAAGTTCAGCGGCCTGTGTGATAGCTTCAATGCATACCTTGCGTATCATTTGCTCACGAGAATGATCCGACGTTTCCGTCGGCAGTTCGTGATCCAGGATCGGCAAATCAGGAAGCATTGCCGGTTGCCGTCCAAACAGGGCGTTGCACGGAGACACCTCATTATAGGAGGTCAACGCATTGGCGGCAAACAAGGCTTCATACAGTAGTCGTGTGAACACAAGAGGTATGTCTAATCTGTTGAATTCAGCTTCCATGACATGAAGTAGATGGCGCAGTATGCCATTTCCGGCTTCGATCGTCGTAGCGCGTTGTCCACGCGCAGGTATCCTTAGTTCAGCGCCCTTTGCCGTAAGGACTGCTTTCGCAATGTCATTGTTGAAGGCACCCTCTCCATCAGAGTAGAGTGCCTTTGCAGGTCCAAGCTGCGCTCAAGACTGAAAGTACGCATCCAGGATACTGCTCATTGTCTTGTCCGGTATCTCTAGTCCAGTAGCAGAGCGAATACAACGATCGATTATGCGAAATGCATTACGTTCTTGTTTGTAGAACAAAGAGGTCACATTCAACTGCTTCGTTGAACTTGCCAGGCAGCGCAGTAGCTGGCATAACCGTGTGCCCGGGCTTGTCCCGAGCCCTGCACTCACGACACGCGTCGCAGACACCTTTAATCAGGTTGAGTCTGCCGCTGTCCAGACCTATCTTGGTTAGGATGAGTCTCAGCTTAGGCTCCTTCGCATGAAACTAACGCAAGTGTAGCTCCCGCAGCTCGCGTATTACCACGCTTGGATCAAGGCTTTGAAAGTTTTGTAGACAGATCTGTACGTCGAACCTTGACCAGTCTGGAAATCGTGGTCGTGCAGCAGGGTTACCCGCAGGTCGCGGTAGAGGTGGATATCCCCCTTACTGTCGCCCACGTCTGACTCTGACCTGTGGCAGCCGGCTGCGGCTATCCGGATTACCAGCTCCACTCGAGGCAGGTTGCCCTGCAGCAGGTTCAGCAACATGTCTGCCTACCATAATATCGTGGCTGCTGGCACACGCTGTGGGTCCAGCTCTAGAGCTGGGTCTGAGTACTCGTAGCCGCACAAGTGGTTGTGCGGCTGGTGCCTCGGGTGGTGGTGCTGCTGGTTCGTCAGGAGCCGGCGGTGCCTGTCCGTGATTGTCGGGTAGCTTCCAAGGTGTGGCAAATATGAATTTGCCAGGTATCCGTACATGTCCAGGCTTGTTCTGGCCGTAGTTCTTTTTTGCAGCTCGGACATTCCCAATGGTAGTCTTCCTTATCATACCACCTGCAGTGCTTGGGATTTGTCGTGTGAGGGCGAGTGCATGTTAACATGATCCGCGCGCGCAAGGCATCCTGGCCCTCCCGAGGGCGGTCTCGTGGTCGAACCGTCGGGTTGTCGAGGGATAGTTGGGTCGTCCAAATCATACCCCCTCGCGTTGGCGGCTAGAACGGTGGAAAAATAAGAGTGACCATGGAAGGGGCCACGGTTTACCTGGAATAGATCGCGCGCGAAATGAACTGCGTCGACGAAAAGATCCTGCACATGTGAAGTATAATGTGCAGCCATGCGCAGTTCCTTGTTACATATCGACGCATGTTGATGATGACCAGCACATCGTCTTCGCTCAAAAGGTGTAAGTAGACGGCGGCCACTGGCCGTGATTTCGGCCGGTGTTCGTATCAATACCCCATGGGAATCACGTGAACCGGTAGTACATTGGTCCATATTCACCTTGCAAGTGCCCTTGCATTTGGCCAATGTGGTCCATGGTGGTATCTGATCCACCCAAGTACCCACTGGCTGTTCTCGTAAGTAAAACCGTCGACGGTCGTTCTGACGCATGGCAACCTTGCCACAGAACTTGATGTGTGGAAGATCTTCTTTGTGGTGTTCATGCCGAGTATCAAAGGTGACGTGGGATTTAAAAATATGTGGGTGGTCCAGTCGTTCTGCTGTTGGGTTGTAGTATGACAACTTTGACGAAGCACGCGTCTAGGTAGTGCATCACTGCGTCCTGGACATCCTTGTTTCCAAGGCCAACATATGAGCGTCTCTCTAAGCTCCCCCCGGGAGACAAACCTCGGCTGAATGCCAGCTGCAATGCGCCACCACTTCCTCCACATAATTCCAACATGTCAACCTTGTTGTGTCGTCCAGACCAAAACGCTGGGATCATGGAGAAGACATCTGCGTAGGATTCAGCAGGTAGTCCCGCAGGTAATGCGTCGAAGGTTCCCTCTTCATCATCGATTTCTGTGTCGGAGTCAAAGGGAACGTCGGTGTAGTACACACTACATCCGAGACCTTTGAGGTCGCCCCCGCAGTCGTCGTTGCCTTCTTCTGTTAACTTGGGTATCTTGCGAGGCTTGATGCCCGCTTCTTTGTCGGCTTTATGTTTTTCCTTTCGATTGATTCGGGCATCGGTCGGTAGTGCAATCTGTTGTTCAGTTTCAGGTGAACTTAGCGTCGGGAATTCGGGAACAGAGGGGAGCACATGGCCACGCTCAATCGAAGGGGGAGAGAACGACGATCGTCATCGGCGAACACAACTCGCCTTGGGCGTGGTCGCGGCTCCTCCTTTCCGATGAGAGCCGGTTCTGGCGGCTCCAAGTATAACCGAGTACAAATGTTTGTTGCGCCGCTCGGTAACGGTGCATTGTAATTATATGCCCCACTGCCATCTCGCATAGGAACCTGTTTCCAGAAATAACCTGGTGGTCCCACAAGTACAATAGACATGCGTAGAGCCCGAGCCTTAGTCATCAAATTTTGGATGCGTTGATAATGTGGCCCTGCCCGCTTTCCAGGCAACCTAACGTGCCAGTCGGCGGGCGTTGCCACCCACAGCAATTAACAATCCTCCGAGAGTAATGCACCCGAATACTGTGTACCAGTAGAGGTCATAACCTCTGTACGTGTGATGCGGTCACACATGCAACCACGAGCTCGGAGTTCAGCGCAGGCTGTCCGTCTGTCCTCAAAGACAAGTGCACGAGAATGATAATGATGCGACGAGCGTTCATTTACTGCAGCAGCCACACAGCAGGGCCCACTGCTGTCCTTGGCAGCCGCGCAGCCGGGCTTGCCAATGCCCCTGGCGCGCGCAGCCGGCGCCTGAGAAAAGAGAACAGGTTCCCCCGCGCTAGATGACAGAACCTGAGTGTTCGGCCTGTCGGAGCATGCGCGGGTGGCCGCGGCGCGCGCCTGCCCCCGTCACTCATTTTCAAACTGTGGGGGCGTCCAAATGCCCGCGCCACGCTGCGCTGCTGAGCCGCTGCTCGAAGTGCAGATATCAAGCTTCTCAGCGGCATCATCCCCTTCCGCGGGTGCCGCTGCCTTCGCGTCGGGCGGCATCCACTTATTGCCCTCCTCGTACATGGCCTGGTAGACCTTCGCCTGCAAGTTCCGCAATGCGCAGTCCTGGTCGGCCGGCGTGGGGATCGTCCTGAACGATGTATTCCTGCGATGCCAGGTCTTCAAGGTGTTATCCCTCAAAGACTGGATCGTGAAAGCAAGCGTCTCTTCGTTAATGGAGAAGCTGATGCCACTGGCATCCTGTGACATCATATATGCACGGGCGTCGCTCATAGCAGGTGCCCCCGCGCAACTTAAAGCAGGCTGCCCTCTTTGACAAGCAGCGGGGCGTCCTCGCGGCGAGGGTTGGCCGCAATAGTAAACGACATCGACCTTTTGTCCTCAGTTGCGGTCCCGTACTCGTCGACCTTGAGCGCCAGGTGCCCTGCGGGCGTTTTCATCAAATCAAATACTCTGGCACCCTTCCCAAGAAGGAGCTTGTACATGTCAAAGCCGGGGATGACCATCTTCTCGTGCCCCTGCTCCAGAATCAGGGTAGCCCTCATGTTGGACATGCTCCTCAGACTCAGGATAGCATGGAGATGTTCCCCTGGACCCTCAGCCACGTTAGCTGAAAAATACCCAGTCTCGGCGCAGCAAGGGCCCCCGCCGGATCTCCCTTTTCTTTGCGCGCAATTATGTAGTGCAAGGACTTGTCAAATACAGCGGCACCATGTCCCACTCCCGACGCGTGGAGCCTCTTCGGCAGGTTCAGCTTCTTGATATAGCGTCCATGGGAGCGAGGTGCGCGTTCAAATGTCTGTGCCGTTTTTAGACAAATGATATTGCTGTTGCTGCCAATGTCCAGAAGGATTGTCAGCATTCCACCCGCCGTGGTCCCACTGTCAGCGGCCAGGGCCAGTTTCAGGCGTTCTTCAGAAATTCCTGGCACCTCGAACAAAATCGTACCATGCATACCCTTGCGGCACCTCTGCTCCAACACCCGGTTGTTGCTTGTCGGAGACGTGAGGATTGCGTCTGCGGGCCTCCTCCTCCGTAATGTTTTTCCCAAAATCCCGGCCGTAGCTCGTCATGCATGCGCGGGCATGGTGCAGATGCGGGAACCATGTTCATGAACGCATGCTCGTCAACGCGCATGCCTATCTGGCCATCTGTGTTCACCATCAATACAGTGTGTAACATGTCGCGCTCGGACATCGCAATCGTGCCTCTGCGCGCGCTCGCCGGGCTCTCCGCCCTGCGCTGGCTGCGCAGGCGGGTGTCTCGCCCATGTGGCATATAGGTGTGCGGAGCTTGAAGCCACTGCGCACTCCTCTCGGTGACTCTCTCCATACGCCTCAACCACATATCATTGGCCGGCAACGCGGCAGGCGCAGTCGTAGCAGGTGCCCCTGCATTGTTGTCTGTTTCCGCTATTAATGGCATAGGCGCATCCAGAGCAGGCGCGGTAGCTTCCGTCGCCTGCGCCGCATTGGCTGATGAAGCGGAGTGCCCCGCAAGTGTTCTTGTGGCAACTGACGTGTTGTTCATCATCATCGCCGTGATGTGGTTAAGCACTTCGCGAAGGTCCCTGAGTTTGTTAACCCCTCGGAGTAGTTATCCATCACGATTTGCTGCATCCTGATCTCCAGCAAGGGCACAATGAAACTCAGCTGTGATTAGACCAACGCCCATGCAAATAGCGCAGGGTGCCTCAGTTGCAGCACCTTCCATACAGCCAACTGTCTGTCCACGTGAGCGCGCGCCACTCGGCCCCAGCACTGCGCGTGAAATCTGACCGCACTGAAGCCTCCAGACCTTGTCGCGATGCCTGATGTGGTCCAGGCATATGACACACTTGTTAACCGGTGGCGTTGCCGATGGCCCGATGCGCGTCTGGCGCTCCAGAGTGGCACCACCAACCTGATACTGGATCGGTGGAACCGACGGCGGCTGCATGGCTGCAAGTGCTGCCACGTTAAATGCAGGCGTCCCTGCTGTGATTGGAGTAGCAAGTTGCCCCGCGCGACCCAGCGCCCAGTTCGCCTGACGCTCATGATTGCGACACTGGCGGGCCAATTGCATTGAGAGGTTGGCCTGCTGCGCCTCGTGAGTGGCCAGCCAAAATCTCCGGGCGCAGCTCCCCCATGGATGATGCCGCTAGCAGGCCGGGGGCCTGTGAGTCACATCTGAGTCCATATGGGGTAGCCAAAACCCATGATGAGGAATCTGGCCCGGCACACGTCGGCTGTCGCCCGTGCATACGGGTTCTCCGGCTGCGTTCCCGCGCGAGGGTCACCCGTCACCTGAGCATGGTAATCAGGATATAATGGGAAGTCCATCGGCGGTGCTGTAGGGCGCTCTGCACCTGTCGGATCGCATGTCGGATGACTGAAAAATGCTGGCATGTATCCGTACCTATTGGGGTTGTCCGGTGATGGATTTGGGTCCGGGACATGCTCCCAAGGCGGCGTCCAGCTAGCGCTAGGGAGGTCGATGCCACCCCTGCGCATGCTCTGCGCGGCTTCGCGCATTTCCCGGTGCATCCGCTCTTGCTGACCAACCAAGCTCTGGGCCTCTGTGCAGCGTGGTGGTCAGGGAAAGCAAGTTGGCCCGCGTGTGGACGCGGCGATGCGAACGGCGATGTCGCCTGCAAAGCCTGGTAGAGCTGCGGGTCCATCCGAATGCTTTGGAGCCTTGCCTGTAGGCTGTTGGTGCTCCCAGCACTCTGTGGAGTCCTAAAGGGAGTTGTGGCCCTACTCATAAGTGCAAACGACGCAGGTTGCCCTGCGAGTACTGGCAACTGCTGCGTCGTTGGCGCACAGCATGTCGGTGGGAGTAATTCCGCTCGGTGCCGCGCCAATCACGTCCGCACTCCGGGCCTGAATCCAAGATCCGTCAGATCCCCCTGCAGGTGTCCCCGCTTGGTACCCTTCTTGCAGCATAAAAACCGTAGAGAACTCGATCTTGTGCATCGGCGTCGGTTCGGGACACTTCACATTGTAGCGCTTTTGGGATAAACCCATCCTTCGACGATGATGCATCATCTTGACATTCGTACACCTCGTCGAGGGTAAGATCACCGTTCGTATATTTCTGCGCGTTGTCCCACAGGTATGAGGGATTGATCCATATGTCCCACGCGGTTCTACCTGCACTTATCGTTGGGCAGAATGCCTCTAAACTGGATGACGTGAGTCGGAGGAATTCTGCCGTTCCGGCCTGCCGACTTCGCAATATCAACTGCTGACCGCCAAATGGCCATATTATCACGAAACAAATTTTTCAGACTAACCATAATCAGTACTTCGGAGTCGACTCGCCGGCCGGATTGGATTCTGCTGTCACCCGGTAAATATGGGCAAGGATGAACAAGCTGACTGCTTTTTCTCTTGATGGTGTCGTCGGCACGGCATGACAGCTCTATGCGAAGTATATCCGAAATACTTTCCCATTGGGTGCCCTGAATGAAATAACAAGGCGCACCTGGAACAATCAAATCCGTTATCCTCAGACACAATGATTCGCTGCATTTTATCCCAGGACTGCTGTGTCCATTACTTGGGCGCGTGACAGATGTCTCGTACATCTCAGTAGCGAACTTGGACTTATTGTTATGGGGCTTGTTTTTGCTGCATCCCAGCGTCGTCGACCATGCCAGTCAAGATCAGCACAGGTAACGCTTGATATGCTCACTGGCAGTTGCTGAGATAACGCTGGGCAATTTCCAAGTGTTTGGGGCGGTAACGAGCACATCCCTCAGGTGGCCACCTGTTAAGCAGCTCTGAGAGCTCCACCCATCCATCGAATTCGTCGAAAGACGGTGCTGCTCTCAGAGACCTATCAAAGAGGTAACTGTTGTGAAACAGTTTGTGACGGGTAGCAGCAGTGAGCCATTATGAGCGCTGCTCATGGGTCGAATCTGGACCAACAACTCTGTCTGCAATGAGGATCCCCATCAAGTCGGTCTTCTTGGACAGATGCGTGAGCGCCGGGCGCCTGCGCGGGATATTGCGCACAACCTGGCGTGCATGAGCGCCCCGATCGGCAATGACGGGGCATCCTGGATGTCGCGTTCCACCACAATGCATCGATCAGACCCGTCATCATTACGGGGGTGATATGCTGGGTTGATCTTAATGCGCCTGGCGGTGCGTACACAGCCCCAACACTGTCGGCATTAAACAGGCATTTTCCAAAGTAAGAGCAGGTTGCCCCGCAGAACTCTGATCTGCTGCCGATGCTGCAGGTGCGCGGGCACCTGCAGATGACGAGGCAGCGCCTACAGATCCTCTGGGCGTCCGAGGGGTCCTTGGCGGGGTACTGATGTCGAAATCCGGACGTTTCTTCTCGCTGATGTTGTAGTACTCGCACTTCTTGTCTGTGGGAGCTGCCCCTGACGCCGTTGATGTAGTTCCCAATGGTCTCTGATCGGCACCACGCCGCGACGAAGAAGAATCCCTTGATGATCCCTCCAGTGTCGGCGCCCAGCCAGTCCCATGTGTCCGGCCGGGTGTAAGGCCGCGACGTGGTACAGGATCCTTCGGAGAAGGAGTGCTGGCGCCTTGAAATGCAGCTGCTGCGGCGGCCACTGCTGGTCCTCTGGGTCGACGTCGATCAGCAGGTTGCCCCGCAGGTCGTGTTTGCTTGCTATCTCCAGGATTGGGATCATCTGGGCTTTTCCTCTTCTGCTGTTTAGGCGGCGGCGCAAGCTGATCAGGTCCGAGTGACTTAGACTGACTCGACGAGTCCGAAGATGGAGCAATATCAATAGGTGGATCTGTCTTCGGCTTGGGAGGAGGTGCTGTCGGCGCTGTCCCCGCGGGCATCCACGGCCCATATTGCACGGGCCCTCTGCCAGGGTTAAGGTCCACACCATCAGGCTTTCTGAATGCCATATCCCCCATCGTAGCCTTTCCCCTGACGGTCATGTTTGCCAGAGCTCAGCCTTCTGTTAATTCTGGTAATTGCCCAACCTACATATCCAGCACGATAGACGACCCATCTCTTTGGGGAAATATCCACGTCTTTCGCGACTGTGTACCCAGGATCAATGGGGGTGTCCGTTTCGTAAGTGACGTCCGTGACAGTGGAGAGGGCGTCGGAGTAATCCGAGGCGTGCCCTGCAGGAGCTTCTGCCGTGGCGTCTACCGCTTCGGCCATATCATCAGCTTCGTCATTTCCTTGCTGGTCGTCTTCTCCTGCTTTGGGCGAAGCAGGTTTCCCCGCATTGCAATCGCGATTGAATATATTTAACTAATAAATAAGTGAAAGATTCTCACATATCTTACAAGCTTGGGGTATTTCTTAGGCCGAAGCTCTCTCGTGGTCGTCTTCCGCCATCTGCTCGCTGCGTGGTGTTATATTCGAGTCGGTGCAGCATCCCCGACCATCGCCGCGAGAACAGACCCAAAGTGTCTTGCGGAAGTTGGGGCTCCTTGATGGGCGTCTCCTGGGCAGCCGAGCCCGTGGTCGGCGCGCTCGAAGCGCGCACTAGCGACGCCTCTGTAAAGTTTCCCTTCCTCGACGGTGGCCCTCTTGAGGTCGCGCTGCATGGGGTCTCCTTGTGTTTTGACAGCCCCTGCCCTTTTTGAGAGAACGACACTGCCCTATTCATGTCAATCAACCTTGCGAAAAATGCCAGTGACGAATCCGGTGCTCAGTCCAACCCTTGCCTAGCCAATGTCGCACTGTATCTGGGTCTATGCGCTGGCGAGCCAATCCAGCATCCGAGTAGCTAACAAGGCGCTGCGTTTCGTCTCCTGGGCATTCTTTGCGAGGTTCTCCCCCTTGAGGCGGGCGCCCCCGCAGGCGCTCCCTCCTCGGGGGGGCGCCGGGTCACTCGACCTTCCATGGAGGGGCCCTTGGCTCCCTCGCATCAGGCTGATGCAGGCGCTGAAGGCCGTTAGAGCGAGCGCCACTGGGGCGCGCGCGCGGTCGGGTGAGCCACTGCGGACCCGACCGCGACGTGCCAGACGTGCGTCATCTTCCCATTCTTCGTCATCGTCGTCGGCGCGATACCTGCGTCTCCAAGACTGGCGGCTTGCCGATCGCTCATGGCGGCTCATGGAGCGGCCCGAAGCTGCGAATGCGCGTTGAAATCCTTCGTCGCGGCCGAGCTCATTCAGACAGATCGCCGACATCTCGCGGGCGTCCCCGCAATGGGCCATCATCACTCAATTCCATGTTTGTCGGGTTGCCAATAACCCGAGGATAAAGCATCAACTGCATATCCTCCTCTGTCGCGGGAATAATGGCTCCTGAATCCGCGGGCGCCCCCGCCATTTCGTCGTCTTCATCGGCGGGCGCGTGGAAGTTCCCGACGCGCTCAATGTCAGCAGGTTGGTTGCCCCGCGATAGGTATGCCCAGCAAGTCTGCCAGATCGATCTCATCGTGGCCAGTGAGCATCTCCTCGAACAGCCCGTCCGCACAGTTCTCGAGGGACATACTGGCACTCAAATAGCTGCAAGCCATGAAAGTAACAACTGGAACTGAGCTATCGGCGGGGTCGGCCAAAAGTGTCTCCCAGTCAACATACTGTAGATCCGAATCATTTTGAGCCAGATGCATAAACGGACCTCTGACTCCCCCATCGCCCTGACGGCGCTCGCGGCGAAAATGTTGCGTGCTATGGCATATGTCACGCTCCATAGTTTTACCGTTGGCATCCTTCGGGTTTCCCCGACGTCCCTTGCCCTTTCCTGATGCGCGCCTACGGTTCCTGTCTGCGCCTAGCAACATATCTTCATATTGTGGCCCGGTAAGGGATGTTAGGAATGCTCAAACGCTTCTGCCATATAGTCGCCGCCGCTTACCTTTACCCTTATCTCGACCCTTGCCTTTCCCCGCGGGCGCCCGTCGGATGATACGCCGTACTTTACGAACTGGCTTCCTCATAAATCGCCTCCACCTGCGTTGGTGCTTCTGGTATCCTAAGAATAACCACTGCGCCTGTTGTTATCCCGTGAGATACGTCTGCATTTCGGAGTAGTCAAGGGCGGTAGCCTCGTCGTCCGAAAGACGCGTCGGCGTCAGTGCCGGAGTCGAAGTCGGACTCATCAGGTTGCCCCGCTGAGCCCATTAAGGCCGTGGCTCGCGTAGGGGTCACCGCGTCGGGCGGCCCCCGACATCTGGCCCGGGAGTCTTGCGATCCCGAAGCCGAACCGCCATTCTGAGCCAGTAGAGTGGTGGTCTCTGTTGGTCGCGGATCGTCTTTCCAGACGTTATTAGCAGGTTGCCCTGCGTTTGCCTCAACGTGGAAGGTCTCGGTTCGGTGACCGTGACTGAAAAGACCACCCATATTTCCAAGGGTTCTCCCAGCAATGTGAGCATATGGCCTCGTGCGTTCAAGTCGGGAGTCAAACTGTTGCTGGTCCCTCGGCATTTGGTGGTTTAGTGGCTGCACGAGTTGCTGTGCGCGCGACGCCCCCACTCCAAGGGCTCTGAATAACATAACTGCTAAAATTCGGAAGTTGAGGATGTTAAAGCCTGCCGCTTCAGCTTCATAGCGGGCTATCTCGAAGCGCACCAAAGTCTGGTCGATCCGTTCTCCCGCATGGACTTGGAAGTCAATGAGAGCTGTACCAGAGTTGAGTTGGCGTTCCTCTTCTAGGTTCTCGAACTTCGTACTTAAGAACAACATGATTTAGGTGGCTCCATCGGTATGGCAGCCACCTATGTTAACGCCAGAATTGATAACTGCGGGGGGGACTCTCATGGCTATGGTCCGTGCGAGGCCCCCCAAGCCTCGCTGCAAGGCTGCAGCTGGTTGGGGGGGCGTAGTGTTGCCTGTGGTCACATTGATCCAGGCATGCACCTCGCGGGCAAATTCGCGGAAAGGTACTTGACGGACGGGTCCCGGTGGGGGCCGGTCGTTCTCGCGTCGTCTCCGCCACTCAATTGTCCCACCGCGCACCCGATAGCGACCCATGTAAACCCAAAGATAGCAATGCCAATCCAAGGGCCTCGCAGGTCGTAGTCGGATGTAGTTGGCTGGCGTTTGCGGTATGTGGTCGTAAGCCTGCGTTGGGGTGGGGGCGGCACAATGTCGTATCGCATGTTTCCATGCGTTACGCCTTCGAACAAGTTTCCAATTGGAGTAGGTGGGGAGTGAAGTAGCGCAGGGATGTAAGACGTAAGTCAGAGGCATCTGCGTAGGCAGAGGTATCACTGCAAGTGTCCTTACTATGTTGCGTAGTTATATACATTCCTCCGCGCAAACCCACTGCACCCTGATGTTCCACCACGTCAGTAGTCCACCAAATAGTGCCGTGGATGGTGAGGAGTAGAGCAAGAGCTGACCACCACAGGCCAGCTCCGCTACCAAGTTTGAAAGGGGTTGGGAGGCCCAACCAGCAGTTTCGCCCCAGGCGAAGCCCAGCTCCCGCTCTGTTGTACCGTAGCAGCGATAATCCCAGTAGTAGGGGCGAGCCATCTCAAGCAGTTTTGGTGCCGGTGGCAGATGGTACACTTCGCGCTGAGGTGTCGTCAGATCTGGGCGGCCGGCCGCCTTGAGCCAAGCAGCCGCGGATGCACGCTCGTTCCCACTCACATGCAACACCCAGCTCACTTTAGAGTCCAAGATCGCCCCCCAGACGGCCCGAGATCGGCCCAAGATCGCCAAAGAGGCCTCCAAGATGGGCCCATAGGTCCCCAAGACAGCCCCAAGAGGGCCCCAAGACGGCCCGAGTGACTCCAAGACGCCCAAGATGGCCTCCAAGACGGCCAGAGGGCCCCAAGTCGGCCCAGAGAGGCCCCAAAGGCCCCCAAGATGGCCCAAAAAGGCCCCCAAGATGCCTCCTGGAGGCTCCCAGGAAGCTCCCAAGAGGCCCCAAGAGTGCCCCCAGAGGCTCCCAAGATGCCCACTCCTCCTCCTCCTCCTCCTCCTCCTTTGTCTCCTCCTCCTCCTCCTCCTTCCCATTGTTGCTCTTCCACCTCCTCCTCCTCCTCCTCCTCCTCCTCCTCCTCCTCCTCCTCCTCCTCCTCCTCCTCTTCGTCTTCCCCGACATCTTCCCCAAAAAATGCCCCTAAGGGTTTCCACAACGGCTGGGGGAACACATGGTCCGATAGTTTGGCACACCTCTTTCCACAGCACTCGGTCACACGGGGGATTTCGAAAAGGTAGAGGGCGTGCTGGGTGATTCTGACCAGCGCCGCCACGGACCTGCACTGCCGCAGGCACATGGAGAATTTTCGTGATTGCTCGATCCCGCCTGCCTCGGGTGGGCAGGCGGTGAGACATCTGGCGGAACCCGGGGCGCGAGCACACGAAGGCCCACAGAACCTCCGAATCCATCCTCTGTGCCTCCAAGTGGCCCGAGACGAACTCCCCAAGGCCCCCTCAAGTGGCTCAAGAATGACTCCTAGGCGCTGGAGAGGCTCAAGAGCATCCAATATGGCCTCAGGACGGGTCCCAAAGGAGACGCTCAAAAAGGTCAGCCCCAAAGGAGACGCCCAAAGAGGGCCCGAACAGACGACATCGCTAGCCGAACATACCTCGGTAGCGGGAGGACGAGCAGCAGCAGAAGCAGTAGCAGCGGCAAGAGCAGGGGAAGCAAGAGTAGGGGAAACTGATGGGGGGTGGGGGGGCGGACGGCGAGGGTCGGGTTGGAAGTGGGCATGTTCAGATCGGAGAGAACGCGTTTCACGGGCGTTTGCCTTGAGAACATTCGGCGGCGCGTTTCGAACAGGGAGCTTGGACCCCCCCCAACACTCGGCGCCGTCGATCGAAACCAGGGGCACTCCCCTCCCCCCAACCCCCCCCTCCCGAACCCCCCCCCCCATCCACCCCCCGTCGCCGGCGCCAGCGGCCGCCAGCAGCGCCGACGGCGGGGACGCGTGGGTTCAAACCCCCCGCCCCCTGGCGCCGAGGGAGGGGGGGGGGGGGCGAACCCCCCCCCACCCCCACCGTGGCGCCGGCGCTGGCGCCGGCGACGGCGGGGACGCAGCGACGATAACCACCACTACCACCACCACCACTACCACCACCACGAGCGCCTCAACCCACAACCACCACCACCAACCCACCACACAACCATCACCACCACCACAGCCACCACCACCACCACAACCACCACCACCACAACTCACCATCACCGCCACCACAAAAACCCACCGCCACTACCACCACCACCACCACCACCACCACCACAATCTACCACGCCACCACCACCACCGCCACAACCACCACCGCTACCAGCAGAACAACCCACCACCACCACAAACCACTACACCACCACTACCACCACCACCGCCACCACCACCACCACCAGCACCACCTCCACAAACCAAGGCAACCACCACAACCCACCACCACCACCACACACCACCACTCCACCACTAAACCACTACCACAACCACCACCACAACCAACCACCACCACCACAAACCACCACCACACCACCACCACACCAACACCACACCACCACCAGCACCACCCGCCACCACAACCACCACCACCACAACAAAGCACCACACCACCACCACCACAACCACCACCACCGCCACCACCACCATCACCGTCGTCCTCGTCGACGCTCCCCGCCGCCGCCGCCCGCCGTCGCAAGCGCCGGCGCGGGCCCAGAAAAGGAAATCGTCGTCCCCGCCGCCGCCGCCGCCGCCAGCCGAGGAGAGGGAGAGAAGAGAAGTAGAGGAGGGGGGGGGTCCGGTTCCACCCCCCCCCCCTCTACAAGCGACCACAGAACGCGCTCTTTCTCAGATCGGAGGGGAGGGGGACTGGCTCTTTCATCACCCATTGCCTGCCTAACTATCCAGTCGCACCATGATAACTCTATAGTTGTGGCTGGGATGCCTGCGCTGAAACAGAAAAGAAACCGCGTTTCGGTTCTCGGTTTTCGATTCGGCTTTAGGCCGTGCGCGGCCAGCCTCCTGTGATAATCACACAACAGTTGCGGCACACCGCAATGCACGTATATAATACAAATGACCAACCGGTGCGTGATTCAAGGACGCATGCTTCAACATCGGAAATGGAACACCGAAGGTAACGCCACTCTTTGCCCTCGTCCTCCCGCCATCGGCACTGAAGCTGCAGTGAGACGGTCGCACGGTCGCGGCAACCAACGCATGGCAACCGCTGAGGACACATCTTGGGACTATCAAGGCCTGTTCCTCTGAGCACGCGGTGGCAATGACAGGCAAATTCTGGATGGTCCAATCCCGAAGGTAGGGGGGGCTTCCTTCTGGCCCTCCTCCCCATCCTTCCCTGCCGTTCTCTGCTGGACTCTGTTGCTCTCTGCTGGCATCTGCTGGTCCCTGCTGCTTTTTGCTTGTCTGTGATGGCTTGCTTTATGACAACCTGATGTTCGCGGGCCTGCGTGAAAGTCAGATTAGGTACGGCGGACAAGGTTAACTGGGTCTGGATGTAAGTGGGTCTGGGCATGTCTGGGTCTCCCCTGGTGGCTGCCCTTTTGGGTGCCCACGGTGGCTACATGGTATGCCTGCTTGCTTCGTTGCAATGATCACGAGGTCTCAAAGCAGAGGGAGTACGGTGGCCAGCCAGACGAGCGTCGCGCATTAAACATCCCCAAGATCTGAGCGCGAACGGGCCTGTGCAATACCATCCGGCGTCCCCACAACTTGGGGTGCCGAGGTGCTAACGGGCACCCGACTCGAGCGAAACTGTCCAACAACATGAGCGCGAGAGGGCCCGTAAGATGCCCCCTGGGTGCCCAACTGCTACCCCTGCTACGTCGTGGCGGAAATTGGGTTCCAACGTGGGTTTGTTAGTATAGAGAGGGTCATGAAACAAACGTTGCAACACATATTCTGCGTATCTGTGCATCTGCGGTCTGGCAGATCGGGGCGGCATCATCGCGACGCCAAGGGGCGTCGCGGACTCGAGCCTTTGGCCTGGAAGCACGAAGCGCACGATTACCCATATCATGAAGTTCTGCAACCCGCCTCGAACTCATGCCCCATCCCCCGCCTTTTCCAAATATCCATTCGCTGCGGCCCCACCCTCCTCATGCCCCTCCGATTGCCCCAGTCCTCATCGTGCCCTTCATCCACACTGCCCCCCCCATGTGTCAATTCACGTCGTTCCTCGTCGTCCTCCTGAACCGGATTCGTTCCCCCATCGTCCACATGCCTGCCCTCCTCCCATCTTCTACGCCCTAGTGCACATCATGCCCCCAACTTCTGCCCCCCCCCCCACCTCCCTCGCCCTCGTGATGCTGACGCCGATGGTGCAGATCCTCCTGGGCTCTCTTCCTCCGTTCTCGTCCAGTCCCGTTCATCCTCGGCCCCTCGGCCACCCATCCTATCGAACCCATTCCTTCCCACAGCCCACCATCCCCACCCCCCCGCGCCTTTGCATGCCCAGACCACGGCCCCCTCCTGGACCAGCCGGGAGACCCGCGGAAACTCCCGCCCAGTGACCACTCCAGCGAGAGGCGCGCAACAAATGCACAGTTGGAGACACGAACTGTGTATTTCGAGCGCGCGCGACGCCGCCCCTGGACCAGCCGGAAGAGAAACGCGAAAGTTCCCGCGAGGGGCACACTCCAAATACACAGATGGAAACGAGATCTGTGTACACAGATCACACCACGATCTGTGTAAACAGCGGGCCCACACACGAAAATACACAGTTGAAGACACAAACTGTGTACACAGATCACACCTTGATCTGTGTATTTCGAAAACGTGAACGCTCGCCACCTCGAGGGCGCCCCGACTTTGCCAACCCAGAACCGAGGTTGACATGCCCAGCTGGGGGGGGATGCGAATACACACTTCCCCGGCCCAGGGCGCCCCCGAGAGAGCCGCAAATACACGCTTCCCTGGCCCAGGGCGGCCGCGGTGCAACGCGGCGCCAAAGCGGCCCCCAACGGCCCTAAGACGTCCCAGAAGGCCTCGAAGGACCCCAAAGAATGCCGCGCAGCAGTCCGAAAACACGAGAGATGTCACATGTCAAGGACCTCTTAACAAGTCAAAGCTCCACGCGTCGCCATATAGATCACTGCTCTGGCAAGGGGGGCGGACCTTGCCGCAGGCACCTATAAATTACATGTTAGCGATGCGACTGTGTTCGGCGGCCGTGCCGCCCGCATTTTGGGTGCGCCCCGAACTCTCGCATTGGCAATCCCCTCTGTTTGGTTGCGCCGCTGTGCTCGGATATCGAAAAAGCATTTACCGCTGACGCGGGCACGCGGCGCCAGGGACTTCACTTTTCGAACACGGAAGGTGGGCGAGGTAGGACGACGGATGGTGGAGCAGGGAGGCAAAGAGGAACGAGGAATAATGAGGGAGGTGGGAAGGGGCGTTCCCCCGCCCGAGCCGCGGACGCTTTCGACACCATCCAGGGGGGGAGGAAAGGAAGGGGAACGGAGCAAGGGCGAGGACGACGACGGGAAGCAAAGTATCCTGGGTCCGCATATAGCCATATGTCTGCGATTCGGGTGCGCGCGCTTTCTTCGAGGCAATTCAAGCCGGAGCCATACTGAATTCACTAAATCGTGAAAACTGTGTAAACACTCTGTCCTCTGTTCCCTCTCCTATACAACGGCCTCATAACAGAGGGGCAGTGGATTCCAAGGCGGAAACTGTGCTTTAACGGAAAAGAGTCGGAAGGGGGCAAACAAACGCCCCGTACAAAACATAGCACACACTGCATAGTTTACTCCGCACATATTCCACCTCCGCACTAGAATTACAGACTGCTTTGGGCTCACGCTGGCCAACACGTGTATATATATATGTATGCATATATATAGATATGATGTGTTTGTCAGCGCGGACCGCACCATGTGGTCTATCAAACTATGTGGTGCAGTATGCGTGGTGCAAACTACGTGGGGCAATTCATGTGGCACGATGTATGTCGTGCAAGCTACGTGGTGCAAGTTATGCGGCGCAGCCGATGTGGTTCATGCAGTCAATGGTGCGCAATACGTGCGCATACATTCATATGTCCGCTGGCCCCCTTGCGGGGCCACCAGGCTGCGAGGGTGAAGATTGCAGCTCCCTGTTCCAATTGCAGTCTCAAGTTTCCACAGTTACAGATCTGCGTTCTGCATCCTTACTGTTAATTATTGCTGTCCGCGCGAGGGGTGGGAGTACCAAGCGGGATGTTTTACCACGCCCTGGGGGGAGTTCTCGAAATTCCTTGGGGAGCGTGGGACATGTAAATAAATATGAGATTCGCGTCGCCGAGGCCATAATCCCTAGTTGATCACGCCACATGTGCGTCCCCGGGGCCATAACCCCGGGCAAATTATAAAAGGTTCGCGTCCCCGAAGCCAGAACCCGTCGAAGAATACGCGTTGCTTGGGTCCTCGAGGCCATACGCCCTTGTAAAGGATGCAATGCTTGCGTCCCCGACGCCATCAACTTTCCCGAATTACCGCCACATTCGCGTCCCCGAAGACATACAGCCTTGTAAAATAAGCCTTAGTTGCGTCCTCGAAGCCATCAACCTTCGTAAATTCATGAATGCTCGCGTCCCCGAAGCCATACAGCCTCGTAACATACGCAATTGCTGCGTCCTCGAAGCCATAAGCCATTGCAAAATATGCAACGTTCGCGTCCCCGAAGCCATACGCCCTCGCAAATTACGCGATACTCGCGCGCCTCGAAACCATAACGGTTGAAAATTATGTCATATGCGTCAGTGTGAAATATTCCGCAGCTTGTGAAGTCCCGACATTGCGTTACGTCAGCGCCCAGACATCCCAACACAGCTCCGGGAAGTCCCATTCTAAGGAAGAGGGGCCGGCGGCACGGGGCGAAACCCTTACGAATATATATATATATATATATATATACTAGAACCATCGCGCGCGCTGCGCGCGCGCTCAAGTTCTAGCTAGGATAATCGTCATCGTCATCGTCGCCATCCTCATCACCATCATATCCGGCGTCGTGGTCTCTTCGGTGCGGACGGAGGTCGGTCGCCGGCGTTGGCCGCCCTCTGGAGACCGCTCCCGCTTCCTGGGACCATGAAGAAAACGATCCTCCAGGAGGGGCGTGTCGAGGCTCGACACTCTGGTTCGTTCGGAGGGTTGTGCGGCTCCTGCGGGAGCTGTCTGGGTGACTTGGGTTGTGCGCCTGAGGCCAGCATGCCTGGGTGATGGGCCAGTGTACTGCTGGATGCCTGTTGGGATGTGTGAAGTCTTTCGGGGCCATCCTGTAAAGCTCTCGAAAACCTCTCGGGTACTTCGTGGCCGCCTCTTGGGGCCTGGTGGAAGTCTCTTGGGAGCCTTGCGGAGCCCTTTCGGCGCCTTTTGCAGGCCTCTTGGAGCTTCCTGGGGGCCTCTCGAGGCCTCTTGCGGACTCCTGGGGGCCTCTTGGGAGCTTCTGGTGGGCGAGGGCTCGAAATGTCAGTTCGTGATCCCCATCTGGGGCTCCTCT
This sequence comes from Prorocentrum cordatum, assembly GCA_963575745.1. Taxonomy (NCBI): domain Eukaryota; class Dinophyceae; order Prorocentrales; family Prorocentraceae; genus Prorocentrum; species Prorocentrum cordatum. Next base: position 644,877 of record CAUYUJ010003669.1, read on the forward strand.
TGGAGTGTTCTGGGAGCTCTTTTGGGCCGTCTTGGAAGCTTCCTGGGCCGTCTTGGGGCCCACTTGGGCTGTCTCGGTGGCCTCTTGGGGGCCTCTTGGCTCGTCTTGAGGCGATCTGTCGGGCCTCTTGGGCCGTCTTGGAGCGTCTGGAAGCCGAACTGGGGAGAACGCCAAAAACATTCAAAACCCGCTAAAAATCAATGACAATTTCCTCTTGGGCCCCTCCCGGGAGTCCTGAGGACCTCCGCTCCCTTAAACCTTGGAGTGCTCCCGGGCCGCTTCGGACCTCTCTTGGGCTGTCCTGAGGGCGTCCTGAAGCCATTTTAGAGGGTCCTGGGAGCGTCCTGGCGTCTCCGGCGGGGGGGTGACCACAGCCACTGGGCAAAGTGAGGCCCCCCCCTGGTCCAGGACCCCCTCTTCATATATATATATATATGTATATATATTCACATACATACATACATACATACATACATACATACATACATACATACATACATACATACACACACAGACATACATACATACATACAAACATACATACATACATACGTACATACATACATACATACATACATACATACACAAACATACATACATACATACATACATACATACATACATGCATACATACATACATACATACATACATACATATATACAAACATACATACATACGTACACACACATTCATTCATTCATTCATTCAGTCATTCATTCATTCATTCATACATACATACATATACATATACATATACATATACATATACATATACATATACATATACATATACGTATACACACATACACATACACATACACATACGCATACATTTATATGCATATATATGCATATACATATACATATACATATATATATATACATATACGTATATATATATATATATGCGTGGTACAATATAGGTGGTGTGGGGTACGTGGTGGACGCTGTAACGCAACGTATGTGACGCACTGTTTGTTCAGAGTGCGCTATGTGGCGCAACCCAACCCATATGGCGCCATATATGTTGTGCGACTAATTTCCGTTCGCAATGAACTGCCACTTCACTGTTCGCGCAATCATCCCGCCCAACCGCCCGCAACTAGGTTTTGAATGCCCATGCGGCCGCGATTGCGAGGAGTGCTTAGAATTGGCTGGTGCAGTGTTGCGCCCGCGCATGCCCGCGCATGCTCGCGCGCCCAGCGGTCCCCGCGTCTGCGCATGCTCGCGCATGATCGCGCTCGGTTTTTGATTATTCGGCGTTTGGTATTGGCTTTTGATTATTCGGCGGTTTTTGCAGGATTTTGGAAGTTGCTCCTTCTCTGCCTTCCGACGGCTAAAGACGGTCCAAGTGCTCCCAAAGAAAGCCCAAGAGGCCCAAGACACAGCACCAAGAGGCCCCCAAGACGGCCCAAGAGGTCTCCAAGACGCTCAAGATGGCTTCCAAGACGGTCCAAGAGCCCTCCAAGACGTCCTCCAAGAAGGCCAGAAAGAGTCAAATGGCCTCCGGACGGCCAAGAGGACCTTCAAGATGCCCACGTGTTCCCCGAATGCTTTCCAAACCGATTCGGGTAACAAATGGTCCGATAGCTTGGCAGGTCTGGCCTCAACGTTCGGCCACATAGGCGCTTCCACAAAGGCAGGGGGCGGCGGTGGTTCGCCGTAGGCGTCTTCGATCCGCCGCCCCCTGTCGATGTATCAAAAGAGTGCCTGGTGTGCCAGATGATATGGCTTTTGGTTTTGGTTCTTTTTCCAAAAGAAGTCCTCCTTGGGCTTCGGCCCGTCCCGCCGGCCACACGGAAAACCCGCCTGTCGTTGCCTTTCTTGCCCCAAGATGGCCTCCAAGACGGCCAAGATGTCCCAGGATGTCCCCGAAGTTGCTCCAAAACCGCCAAGATGGCCTCAAAGACGGCTGCGATGGCCCCAAGATGTACCCAAGACTGCCCTAGATGGCCTCAAGATAATCTAAGACGGCCCCAAAAGCCCACAAGACGCCCTCAAAACGGCCCACGAGGCCTCCAAGACGTCCTCCAGGAGGGCCCGAAAAGGTCTAAATCATTGATTTTCCCTGGGTGTTTGAAGAACTTTGGTATGTGCTCCTTTTCGGCATTCCGACGGCCCAAGACGGCCCAAGAGGCCATCAAGATCGCCTCAAGAGCGCCCTAGAGGCCTCCAAGATGGCCCAAGTGACCTCCCAGACGGCCCCAAGAGGGCCCCATGACGGCCCAAGAGGCCTCCAACACGCCAAAGATGGCCTCCAAGACGCCGAAGATGGCCTCCAAGACGGCCCTGGAGCACCCCAAGAGGGCCCCCCAAGTCTGCCCAAAAAGACCCCCCAAAACGGCTCCCGACGGCGTCAGACGTGCCAAGAACCCACCAAGATGGCCGAAGTTGGCTCGAAGCTGGCCCAAGACGGCCCAAGAGGCCCCCAAGAGGGCCTCCAGGAAGGCCAGAAAAGGCCAAAAACAAATATGTTTTGGCATTTGCTTCTTCTCGGCTTTCCGACAGCCCAAGACGGCCCAACAGGCCCCCAAGATCGCCCCCACAGCGCCCAAGAGGCCTCCAAGATGGCCTGAGGACTGCCCAAGAGACCCACAAGACGGCCCCAAGAGGGCACAAAGACAACCCAAGAGGCCTCCAACACGCCCAAGATGGCCTCCGAGACGGCCCTGGAGCACCCCAAGAGGGCCCCAAGTCGGCCCAGAAAGGCCGCCCAAACGGCTTCCGACGGCGTCAGGCGGGCCAGGAGCCCACCAAGATGGCCGAAGTTGGCTCGAAGCTGGCCCAAGACGGCCCAAGAGGCCCCCAAGAGGGCATCCAGGAAGGCCAGAAAAAAGGCCACAAACAAATATGTTCCAAATGTTTTTGAAGGATTTTGGCATTTGCTCAGTTTCGGCCTTCCGACGGCTCGATACGGCCCAAGAGCACCCAAAGATCATCCAAAGATCGCCCAAAGGGCCTCCAAGATGGCCCCAGAACGGGCCAAGAGGCCCCCAAGACGGCCTCAAGAGGCCCCTAAGCCGGCACAGGATGCCTTTCAGACGCCTAAGATGGCCTCCGAGACGGCCCTGGAGCACCCCAAGAGGGCCCCAAGTCGGCTCATAGAGGCCCCCCAAACGGCTTCCGACGGCGTCGGACGGGCCAGGGGCCCACCAAGACGGCCGAAGATGGCACTAAGATGGCCCACATCGGCCCAAGAGGCCTGCAAGAGGGCCTCCAGGAAGGCCCGCAAAGGCCAACATCATTGATTTCCCATAAGTGTTTGAAGGATTGTGGCATGTGTTCTTTTTCGGCCTTCCGACGGCCCGAGACGGCCCAAGTGCCCCAAAGATCGCCCAAGAGGCCCAAGACGGCCCTAAGAGGCCCCAAAGACGGCCGCAGAAGCATCCAAGACGCTCAAGATGGCCTCCAAGACAGCCCAAGAGTCCTCCAAGAAGGCCCGAAAGGGTCAAAGGCCTCCAGACGGCCAAGAGGACCTTCAAGATACCCACGTGTTCCCCGAAGGCTTTCCAAACCGATTCGGGGAGCACATGGTCCGATAGCTTGGCAGGTCTGGCCTCAACGTTCGGCCACATAGGCGCTTCCAAAAAGGCAGGGGGCGGCGGTGATTCGCCGTAGGCGTCTTCTATCCGCCGCCCCCTGTTGGCTTGCTACAGGGGTGCCCGGCGTGCTAGACCCTTTCGGTTTTGGTTCTCGTTCCAAAAGAACTCCCCCTGGGGCTTCGACCCGTCCCGCCGGCCACCCGAAAGGGATCTCAATCCTCCCCAAAATCCTCCAAGTCGGCTCACGATGGCCTCCAAGTTGGTCATGTTGGCCCAAAATGGCCTCCCAAATGGCCTCCAAGTCAGCCCAAGATGGTCCAACACGGCCTCCATGACGGCCCAAGAGAGTCCAAGATACCTCCAAGTTCGCCCAAGAAGTTTCCAAGGCGGCCCAACACGACCCAAGAGGCCCCTAAGAGGTTCTCTAGGAGGACCCGAAGTGGCCAAAATCATTGATTTCCCATAGGTTGTTTGAAGTATGTTGGTATTTGTGTCTTCTCGGCATTCCGAACGGCCCAAGAGGCCCCCAAGATCGCCCCAAGATCGCCCACGAGGCCTCCAAGATGGCCCCATGACGGTCCAAGAGGCCCCCAAGACGGCCCCAAGAGGACCCCAAGAGGCCTCCAAGACGGCCACGACAGCCTCCAAGACGGCCTAAGATAGCCTCAAGATGGTTCACGACAGCCCCAGAGGCCCCCGAAAGCCCCCCAAGACGCCTCCAAGAGGTCCTCAAGGAGGGCCCAAAAAGGCTAAAATGATTGGTTTTCCTTCGGTGTTTGAAGGATTGTGGCATGTGCTTCTTTTCGGCTTTCCGAAGACCTCACGACGGCCCAAGAGGCCCCCAAGATCGCCCCCAAATCGCTCACGAGGCCTCCAAGATGGCCCCATGACGGCCCAAGGAGCCCCCAACGAGGCCCCAAGAGGGCCCCAAGACGGCCAAGATGGCCTCCAAGACGGACCCGAAGCGCCCCAAGAGGGCCCCAAGTCGGTTCAGAGAGGCCCCCAAGACGGCTCCCGACGACGTCAGACGGGCCAGGAACGCCATAAGACGGCCAAAGAAGCCTCCGAGAAGCCCCAAGAAGGCCCCAAGAGGCCCTCAACAGGTCCCAAGAGAGCCGAAGATAGCCCCAACATGGCCTCCAAGACGGTCCCAAGATGGTCCAAGCGTTCCCCGAAGCCTTTCCAAACCGACTCGGGGAACACACGGTCCGATACCTTGGCCAAGCTCTAGCCCCGCTGTCGGACACATAGCCGCTTCCACAAGGGCAGGGGGGCGGCGGTGATGCGCCGTAGGCGTCTTCGATATGTGCAGGCACGTCTGTGTCCACAAGTTTGTGCATGTGTGTGGGTTTGTTCGCATGCCCAGGCCCTCTACACACTACGTGTTAGTTGTTGTCCCCACATCACATGTATATACACTGCACAAAAGTACGTGACCATACCCCCTGCAGGTGCGGGTAGGAGTGAGGGGTTCCTCTGGTCTCGGCGCGACGCGCTGCGGAACTGGGAACTATCGCGCGGCGCCCTGGCGCCTGCGGAGCCACACGAAGACGAAGGAGGTCACGGATAGGTGCTACTCTGCACAACGGACAAGGGAGAACGAATCCCAAGCGCCGAACTGGCGCTCAAGCCAGGGCGGCTACGAGGATCGTCGCATGAACTCCCGAGCCCCAGTCAGGAGCCTGACGGGAAACAATGAAACGAAGCACTCAAAGAAGAAGCCCGCCGCAGGCGCCGAGACTCTTTAAATTTGAGCATGCGATCTTGCGCAGCCAAGATTGGCGCCACCAATGGCCCCCCACGACGCCGCGGCTCCCCCCAAGACGGGTGAAACAGGTCAAACGAAGCATTCAATGAAGAAGCCCACCGCAAGCGCCAATTTTGGACGCCCGAAATGGGTACGGAAAGAATGGGCACTATGCCCAACAACAAATGTTGTCCCAAGCCAACAGCGGCCGCTGCTGGGCAGGCGGCCTTCTGACTCGAATGGACACAGGCCGCGGCGGCGTGGACAGCGAATCCTGTTCAAAATGAACAGGAATTGTTGTTGGGCATTCTACCCATTCTTTCAGTACCCATTTCGGGCGTCCAGACCAATGTTTTGGATTGTTAGCGTTGCTCATTCATCTCTGAGAACCTACGACCGGCGCCACCCACGGGCCCCGCGGCGACGGGCCCCCCAGACGGACGACTGGAAAAAGCTGCACGGAACATTCCATGCAGAAGCCCGCCGCAGGCGGCGATTTTTCTGAAGGGCGACCCAAAAGGGGGGGGACTGGCATAGTGGGGGATGCATCGACCTGGAATCGGCGATACATCCATCGCCGATAGACATCGGCGATCGGCCCCCGATACCGAATCCGCACCTCCCTGTGGAGGCTGGGGCCGTCGGACCTCCATGGGCGACCGGGGGCCGACGCCTCCCCTCCTGTGCCCATCCCCCACGATCGTTGCCCCCGATCTTCACTTTTCAACACTCCGCTTCCGCGAAGCCAGGACCAACGCCACCCTCGGGAGCGGCCAAGAGGGGGGTGTCCAAGAGGGGGGGGGTGCAAATCATGACCGGCGGCATGTGCGCGGCCCAGCGGGGGGGCCAGGGACGTAATGAAGTAAGAAGGGGCGCCATGAAATCTGGGGAAATATCATGGCCCGCGCCATGATATCCACCCCCCCCTAGTCATCACCCCCCTCTTTTCCGCCCCCGAACCGCGGCGTTGCGGGCCCCCCGCGAGGCGGCCGCCGGGCCGCCCGGGCCCCCCACGCGCCCAGCCCCACCTGCGGGCCCCGCGGCGACGGGACCCCCCGCGACGCCGCGGGCCCCCTGCGGTAGGCCCCCGGGCTCCCCACACCTGGGCCCCAACACGTGCGCGCGGGCCTCCCCGGCCGGGGTCCCCGCCGGGCCCCCCCCCCCCGCGGGGTCGGACGGAATGAAGAAGAAGAAGAAGAAGACGCAGAAGGAAAAGCATCAGAAGGATAAGAAGAATAGCAAGAAGATAAGCGCGACGACGTGAGCCTGCCCCGAAGCAGCCAACGTGCGCACAACTTGAAATGGATTCGCGTGAGCGGAAGCCCCTCACTCCGAATCTATGTTTCTATGTGTGTGTGTGAGAATATGTGCACGCACCGCCATGTGTGTATGCGTGTGTGTGTGTGCTCGTATGGCCACGCCCTCTACAACATTATGTTGCTGACCCTCCCATCAAATGTCTCTGCTGGCGATACGCAACGTGCTATGTTGCACATCGCTCCTCGATGCCCTCGGCGCTTGTACTCCTTCTCGGCATGACAGCCAAGTCATTCGTCTCCGGCTTGAAGAAGGGCGCTGAAGCTCGTCTCCTGCTACTCGCCGAGTCCTTCAGCATTGGGAACAAGAAAACGCGGCATGAGATGCTCGCCCGAAACTTTCGGAGCGACGAGGACAGGACGCCCTCGCCCTTGTGGCATGGCATCGTGCTGGATTGGCCACTGCATGGTATGTTCCACGGGGGTATGCTGCGGAATGTTGGCTACGATGCCCGCACATGCAAATTCGTTCGTTCGCCCACGCGGAGCAAGTCTGCTCGCCACCGCCTCACACAATAGGGGGAAACCAAACCTACCTCGCTTTTGACCACCCTCGCTTCCAAGAGATACCAAACGATGCCAAATTGCAGCCTGTACTGGTCAGGCCGCTTGACGAGGAGGCGCGTGGTATGGCTTGGTTTTGCCTGGAAGCGAAAGCGGAGTAGGTAATTCACGCTCTGACACAAGCAAGCCTGCTCGAACGGTTCCTCGGGCGGTGTCGCGCCGCAGGCGCGAAGATGGGCAAACTCACCACCCACGACAACCCGCACTCGGGGCGCCCAAAGCTGCCAACAAGCCAGTCGAAACGCCGTCCACTGATGAGATCGCTCAGCACGGCCCCTCCTTGGAAGTTGCCAGAGGTGATCCATCCCAACGTGCACCAAGCCTCTCCAGCCAATCTGGAACGCCAGGGGCCACCTCGGCCTCGTGAGGGGTGCTCTGGAGTCCATCTGGGCCTCCCTGGAAAAGCTGGGTCACAATCGGCCAGGACCATGTCTAGCAACATCCAACCACCCCGTTCAGTCACCCCGATGCCTGGGAGTTGCGGACAGAGCTCGGCTTCGTTGGCCGCTCGCGCTCGGGATCCTGGCAAAGGGGGGGGGGAGCAATATGCAGACGACGAGGGCGAGACGCTACGTCGAGCATCAACATGTACTGCAAGTGTTATTGGCAAGAACTCACTCTGGGACACCCACGGGGGGGTCTTCGGAGCCTGTCAACGTGTTCCACCATAGTTGAATTAGAAAGGGGGGTGGCCCTGCAGGGGATAGGGGAGTGAGGAGGCGAGGCAGGAGGATGAGGAGAAGCTGGAAGAAGAGAGTACATTGAGGCCATGTTGATGGCATGATGATGTCATGTTGAGGCCATCTGCAAGTGTGGTCATAGTGATGCCGCAGTGGACATACCTATAGAGACAGAAATCACGTTGATAACAATTTGAGGCTACATCGATGGCCCGATGAAATCAACATGACGCCATGATGGAATCATGGTGAGGCCATGCTAATGCCATGTCGATGCCAATATTGGGTCACATTGATGGCAGATCATGGTCACACTGAAACCATTGCGATACCATATTGGTGCCATGCTGGTGCCATCTTGATGTTATCTGGGTGTCACATTGGCATCGCCACGGGGCAGTATTGGGGCAATTGCAAGGTCAGACTCTAGTGACATACTGCTGCTAATACATGTCCGACTGTTTTCGCACAACCGCTCTTAATACAGCTACCAAGGCAGGCCTTGCGGTATCGCTCACTAGAGCTCCTATCACAGCGCCTACTGCAGATTCATGCCAAGTTCGGATTGAAGCTCCTGAACCAGCTCCTACTACAAGCCAGTGTCATCATTAAGCCCACCATCACCACATAGTCATCAGAATGGCTGTATTCTCACAGCGTATCACCTCTGTCTCTCTCTCTCTCTCTCTCTCACAGCGTATCACCTCTGTCTCTCTTTTTGTTTGTCCCTCTCTCTCTCTCTCTACCTCCCTCTCGCTTAAATATTCAGCGGCAGGAATACTCACACCATCGCCAGATAATGGTGAGGAGGAAACGCGGGAGGATAATCAAAGGGACGAGCAATGATAGAATTTGCCTTGTCCCTCTCGCAATGACGTTGTCTCGAATGACGGCCATGCGTTCCCCAATATGGACTCGACGCATCGCCATGCGTGTCGATAGGACGACCCGGCCGTTTCGTCAAACACGTCTTCTCAAGGTATACGCATGGAGCTTGACCTGTCCATCCGCTACACGAATGGATGGCGGTCAATTCTTCAAAATCGCGGTCGTCGCATCGAAATTTGACCAAATCGCCTTCAAATATCCAATCCCCATTTTCAACATGTGGTTCTCGCCTTCGGGCCGCACCCAACCGCCTTAAATGTTCCAGACGACTACCCAGATGCAGCACAGCCTGTTGTCAAAATGTGGCACTCGCCTCAGCACCGCGTTCATTCACCTTAGCAGTGACCAGCATGAATTGCTGTGTTCAAAGTTGTGGCGGCATATCGTCTTCAAATCCCACGTGCCCCTCAGGGCGCAGGTGGTTTACCGCGTTCCCTCGCCCAACCCCCTTCTTCCCATACGGAGAGGGGCTTCCCACTGTTCCCTATTGATAAATATCCCCTCCCCCAGGCGAGCGGCAGCCAACCCGCCCCAGAAGACACCCTCCCACCACCCCTTTCAAACAAAACCATGTAACATACACGGTGCGGAAAACTGTTGATCGTATTCGGGGGGCGGCGTGAGCACCTTGTCTTGTTTTCTGACAGGAAGCACGGGGGTGCCAACAGATGGCCTGCTGTGCGCAAGTCCACCCTGGCTCGCACAACAACAATACAAAAACACTTCGCGGCAACATCTAGATCATGCGCGGACTTCCCGCAATCACTTTGCACAGGTTCTTGGCAAGGACGGCAAGGGTGCTCGCATATTGCCTGCGGTGTGCAAGCCCTCGAGACACCATGATGGCCATTCCGCCGCGATTGCGCATTGGTTTTCGACAGTGATGGCGGGGACCGACAAGTTCCCGATGTGTGCTTTCACGTGCGCGGGCGCACCTGGCACACCCTGCGCTTGCCCCGAACGTGGGGCACCTGGCGCGACTGGAGCATGCGGCACACATGGTGCACGTCAAGCACGTGGCGCATCTGATGCACCAAGCGTGCCTGGCACACTTGGGCCCTGGAGGTGCCTGGCGCGCCTGGCACGCGCGGCGGACCTCGCCCCAGCATCACGCACATAGGGTCTGGTTCAGTTGCCACGAGCTGCCCATGCAAAGACGACTGCTGAACATGCCGCGGCTCGGGTGCTACCCATGTGTTGGGAGGGCGGGTGGGAGTGAGCGAGACGGCTTGCGGGAGGGGGAGGGTTTTTGTTGATTAGTGCTCCCTAACAACAACACCCCCTCCACCAGGCGACAAGCAACCAACCAGGACCCATGCGTCCCCCCCGCCACCATCCGTCAAAAACAATACAAAGTACACGAAGCCCCCACATCTGGAGCATGCGCGGGCGCCCAGCGACCACTTTGCACTGGTTTTTGACAGGGACGGTGGGGGGCCTCATATTGTTTGATGCGCGCAAGCCAACCATCTATCATCCCCTGTCACAAAACATACACGTACCCTCCGACTCTGGAGCATGCGCGGGCACCCCGCGACCAGTTTGCGGCTTGTGGCAGGGACGGCGTGGGTGCCCTCATGTTGCTTGTTGCGCGCATGCCAACAACCCCTGTCAACTTCAAATGCGAAATGCACTGTGCGTCCAACTCTATGCCCCGCGACCACGTGAGCGTTTTGTTGTTCGGCGTTTCGACATTGGGAGGAAGGCGGGGGGAAGGTGGGGGTGTCTGGCTCTGGACCTCTGCTTAGCGCGACTGTTTGCAGCAGTGCGTCCATTATGGGGGAGGCTCCACCTGCTCGAAACAGGCACCCAAAACAGCCAAGATCTATATACTCCAGGGGGGGAGGGGGGGAGGGGGGCCCGTGCCGATCGGCAAAACGATGAATCCGCCGGCCCCCTTGTGGGGCCATCAGGCTGCGAGGCACGTGATTCGCAGTTTCCTGTACCAGTCGTAGGTTGTAGTTTCCAGTGTTACAGTTCTGCTTCTTGCTGGTTACTGTAACTAGTTGACTTCTTGCTGGTTACTGTAACTAGTTGATTGACCGCGCGAGGGGGGGAGGCCCAAACAAGACTTTTAGCCTCACCTGGGCGCGTTGTCTGAATTGCTGGGGGTGCTCGAAATCGACACCCCTCACGCAGATCCGCGGGGTCAGGGTCCAAAAACACAGGGGATTTGCCACATTTCTGAAATTCGGTGCCACCCCTCACGCAGATCCGCGGGGTCAGGGTCCAAAAACACATGGGATTTGCCACATTTCTCAAAATTCGGTGCCACCCCTCACGCAGATCCGCGGGGTCAGGGTCCAAAAAGACATGGGATTTGCCACATTTCTCAAAATTCGGTGTCACCCCTCACACAGATCCGCGGGGTCAGGGTACAAAAACACAAGGGATTTGCAACATTTCTGAAATTCGGTGCCACCCCTCACGCAGATCCGCGGGGTCAGGGTCCAAAAACACATAGGATTTGCAACATTTCTCAAAATTCGGTACCACCCCTCACGCAGATCCGCGGGGTCAGGGTCCAAAAACACAGGGGATTTGCCACATTTCTGAAATTCGGTGCCACCCCTCACGCAGATCCGTGGGGTCAGGGTCCAAAAACACAGGGGATTTGCCACATTTCTGAAATTCGGTGCCACCCCTCACGCAGATCCGCGGGGTCAGGGTCCAAAAACAAATGGGATTTGCCACATTTCTCAAATTCGGTGCCACCCCTCACGCACATCCATCGCAAGGCGTGGTAACCCAAACTGCGAGTACTCCCTCGGCCCTTTAATCCCAAGGTGTGGTAACCAAGCTCGTAAACCATACACGTCTTACCAATCGCCCTGTGTGGTAACCCCTCTTGTGATCAGTTGTTTTTGCCGATTGCGAGTCGGCCTCGCATGAAGTTCCGATACTGCTGCACGACAGCGCCAAAGCCTCATGACTTAGCTCTTCCATGGCCCATTCTCCGAGAGAGGGGGCTGGCGGCAGGGGGCGAAGCCCTTACGGATAAAAAACGCTCGCCACTTCGCATGTGTGTAGACAGGGATATTCCGGTGCTGCCTATGTGTCGGGAGAGCGAGTGGGAGTGAGCGAGACGGCCAGCGCCTCGTGGGCAGGAGGCTTGACCCCTCCCCTGCCACCTCCCCCTGCGTCTGGACGGGGCGCCCCGCGGGTCGATGGATCGTCCAAGATGGCCTAAGAGGGCCCCAAAGGGGGCTGAAAGATGGCTCAAGATAGCGCATCATCGCTCAGATTCCAAGATGGCCCACGACTGCTCTAAGACGGGACGACCCTAAGAGGCCCAACTACATCCGAACCCAAAGGAAACTACATGATGTTGTCCTTTTCGCCCGTTCGCAAGCCGCAAGGTGGCTCTAAAAAGGCCCAAAAGAGACCAAAGAGGGGCCCAAGATGGCTCCAAAACGGCCCCCAACGCGCAAGCGCCCCAAGAGCGCCCCAAGAGGCGATATCAAAGGGCTCAAGATGGCAACGCTAAATCAGGACCCCCCTTCTTTGGTCGATGTCCTCCAAGACTGATGGTCCCAAGAAGGCCTATAAGTCTCCCAAGTGGGCACCACAAGAGGCCCTAAGAGGCCATGAGAGGCCTCCAAGAGGCCCTCCAAGACTTCCCAAGAGTCCCCCTAAGAACCCCCAAGAGGCCACCAAGAGCTCCCCAGGAGACCCCCAAAACGACTCCGAGAGGTATCCAAGAGGACTCTATTTCACTGAGGTTCTTTGGGGTACCATGATGATGCCAAGATCGCCCCATAAAGGGCAACTCTCCTAAGCATCATTCCTAGATGGGCTGGTGGGAATTTGCAAAACGTTGAGAATTGCTCGCCAAATGCACTGATAAACGCGGGACTCTGGCTGGACACGTTCCTGAACAATGCGGTCGCACCTGTCTGTTTGCCACTGGTATCGCGAAACACATTCGGAACGGATCCTTCTCGAAGCGGGCTTGCCCGGATGGCAGGGCCATCAAGTGCTTGTCATTCAAAAAGTCGCGCGCTGCGGAGGGAACGAACCGTTTGCAAGGACGTGGGCGGAAGGGACTTGGGACCCCCCTGTCTCCCTCCTCTCTGACTGCCTACCAGACCACGCCAACCCAACCCGAAGACTCAAATTTCGGGTTGGGGGGGGTACGGGTTCCATATGGTTTTTCAATGTTCCCCGACGACCCCTCCCACCCACACACTGGGAAAGGGGGGGGCAAACTGGGGCCTTCGGGGTGGGTTGGGGTGATTTGGTGGGTGGTGACTCTCCATCTCCCTCGTCAATGATCCCGCCCTTCCTGGCATCGGAGGCCCCTAGAGTGGCCAAACAAAATCACCAAGGCGGCCTGCAAGAAAGTAACAGACAACCCGACAAACGGGGCCATTTGGCTCACGAGGCCGGGCACCATAGATCAGACGCCGTGGCTCTTGCCACGAATGACGCCCGCTCGACTGCACACGCCTCGCCAAAGCGACCTGCAGGCCATGCCTGCGCGGCCTGGCGACGACGAGCGGAAGCAAGGTGAGCGACGAAGAGAGGCGGGCCTTACACGAGATGGCGAAGTGACCTTACGCGGAAGCTGTCGCCGCCGCCGCCGACGACGGCGGCGGCGACCGGCGGGCGACGACGGCGACGACACGACGACGACGACGACGACGACGACGACGACGACGACGACGACGACGACGACGACGACGGAGGCGAAGACGGCGGCGGCCACGGCGGGCGGCGGCGACGGCGGCGGCGTGCAGCGCCACCCGCGCCGCCGAGCCCGCCCGGGGGAGGGCCGCCGCTCCTGCGCGCCGCCGCCCGTCTTGGGCGAGGGCGGCCTCGGCCTCGGCGCGGGGGCCCTCCTCCTCCTCCTCCTCCTCCTCCTCCTCCTTCTCCTCCCCCACCTCCCCCTCCCCCTCCTCCTCCCCCCTCCTCCTCCTCCTCCTCCTCCTCCTCCTCCTCCTCCTCCTCCTCCGTCTCCTCCTCCCCCAGGCGCGCGCTCCTCGCGTCTCGGGGCCGACCGCGCGAGGCCCGCACGCCGAGAGTCTTCCCGGGGGGGGGGCAGGCACGTCGTCGTCGGCGTCGTGGTCGTCGTCGTGGTCGTCGTCGTGGTCGTGGTCTCGGTCGCGGTTGGTCGTGGTCGTGGTCGCCGCCGTCGCCGCCGTCGTCGTCGTTTTCGTGGTGGTCGTCGTCGTCGTCGCTTTCGTGGTCGTCGTCGTCGTCGTGTCCGTGGTCGTGGTCGTCGTCGGCGTACCATATACTGCGGCCATTCCCCTGTTGGCAAGTTTGTCGGCCTCCCCGGAGACCCTCTTCGCCACCGCTGGATTCGCCAGGAGATTCTGGTCGGAGCGCACCCGGGGAGTGGCCCGTCGAGTAGCGGCATCGGTATGGATCGAAGATGGAGGTGTTCGGGTGCATCCTGACGGGTGTCGGATGGAGGATGCGAGGAAGAGGACGAGGAGCACGGAGGCCCGAGGGTCCGAGGGAGGAGGTTTTCGGACCGAGGTCGCGGGTCCGAGGTGAGGGCGACGTTGCCTGGACGGAGGCCGAAGACCCAGGATTTAGAATCCAACACTGGGAAACGATGCTGACAGGGTGTATGTCGACCTCTCTCCCCGACTTCGCGGGGTTCGAAGGGACCCAGAAAAAAAGGGGCTCAGTCTGGGGATATACGATAGGCCCTACTGTATATCCCCGGGCCCCAAGTGCTTCGTGGCACGAACCGTCCTCGCGTTAACCTCTTCTTGTTGTTTCCTCACCGGGGGCCGTTGTCGGGCCCCATGGCCATCAGAAACTTGCCTCGGGATGAACAACTACTATCAGGGAAGTCCCCTGGCCGATTCCTCGACACGAACTTCGAAAGTTCATTACCTGTCCAGGGTGGTGTACTCACGGAGGTCAAATCTCAGAAAGCCCTGCCAGAGGCTTAGGGATGTTGCGAATGAGTTGTTCACTGCATGTTGATGTAACGGGGGCGCTACGACACATGTGGCAGTGCGTGTAAGAAACCAGCCCTTCCTGAGAGCGAGGCGAATGTTAATGGTAGTAACCCCGCCCCTTGCCGCGCGCTTTACACACCTCCCTTTCGCAAGGAAGATGTCAGCCAGCGTGAACCCCAAACGATGGTTCCAACATTCGAGGTGATACAATCCACGTGGCGCAAGCTATATTGCGCAACCTATGTTGTGCAAGCGGTGTGGTGCACCGCGTGTGGTGAGGTATGTAAGCTGTGGTGCGGGCTATATGGTGTCAGCGTAATCATGGTGTGAACAGCGTGGTGTGAAATATGTGGTGCAAGTCGCCCATGCGCGCACTGAGTTGTCAACTCTACTGTTCGCGGAATCATCCCACCCACCCACCCGCAACTTGGTTTGCAACACCCATGCGGCGGCGATTGCGATGAATGCTGGGCGTTGGCTGGTGCATCTCTGCGGCCGCGCTAACCCGTGCATGCTCGCGCGCGCAGCGGCCAGCTAGTGCGGCGCAACCGACGCGGCCGCGTGTGCGCTGACATCTGGGAACTTCCCAGCAAACACTTCCGCGCGAGTCGGTGACTAGGAAGGGCGCGGTATCATGGCGACGCCGACAACGGTAGACACGATGATGAAAGTAGCGATGATGGTGACGATGGTGGCGACGACGACGGCAAGGCCAATGACGGTGCTGATGTTGATCACGCCCGCCGGTAAAGATGACGATGCCGTCGCGTCGGTGATGAAAATTTTGGAAGGAGTTCGACATGCGCGCGCGGCCGACGCGCGCGAGTGTCCCGCGTGGTATTCTTTGACACGGATCCTGACCACCCAGCGCGCGCGCAAAGGCATTCGGATGAGGTCGCATGCGGCGCGAGATGCCCGATTGGCAAAATTGCTTGGCAATGCTGAAAGACACATGGTCAATTCTGCGATGCGCTCATACGGCATGCTCGTTTTGTCGTGTTGTGGAAATCGTGTTGTGGAATATCGGTGCCGTGATGCTGTGCTATATTATGCACTGCCCTGTCATGGGGTGCTACGTTACGAAAAGTTCATTCATGGTCTGGTATGTCATGCTCGGAAATGTTCTGTTAGGTGGAATGTGGTTCTCACTATTCTGTCATAGCTTATAGTGTTGTGCTGTACTCTGTTCTGCTATTGTGTGATACCACTCTGTCGTGTTATGATTTGTCGGCGCGAGTAGGGACTCTCGGGGACACTTGGGGGACCTGGGGATCTGGCGGCCGCAATATGCAGAGTGGAGCGAGGCGGGACTGTTGGGGACTCTCGGAAGACCTGGAGATCTGGCGGCCGCGGTATGCAGAGTGGCGCGAGGCGGTACTCTTGGGGACACTCGGGCGGCCTGGGGATGTGGTGGCCGCGGAATGCAGGGTGGACGGGTCGGGAGGTCTGTTCCTAAAATCTGACGACCCCAACCTGTCGGGTGGGGAAACATCTTCCCGAAACAAGAATTTCGAACCTGCCCGCCATTCCTGCTGGCTGGAACCAATGCAGGGCCGCCTCAAACCCCCAGACCTCCTCTTCCTCCTCCTCCTCCTCCTCCTCCTCCTCCTCCTCCTCCTCCTCCTCGTCCTCCTCCTCCTCCTCCTCCTCCTCCTCCTCCTCCTCCTCCTCCTCCTCCTCCTACCCCCCCTGCTGCCTCCTTTCCTGCTCTCCTCTGCCTCCTTCTCCTCCTCTTGCTTCTCCTCCACATCCTTCTCCCCCTCCTCCTCCCTCATCCACCTCCTCCACCCTTCCTCCACCTCCTCCACCTCCCATTCATCCTCCTCACCCTGCAGGCCCCTCGTTTTCATCTTCGTCGTTCTCAAGGTCGGCGGCACTGGCCGAACGACCTTCGCAAACTTATGGAATGCTATGTGTGTTCGACGCTTTGCAACGGTGTGTTGTGTTATGTCATTGCATATCATGTTATGGCATGTTATTCCAAGGTATGTTATGTGATAAACTGGTATGGTATGGTGTGAGGTGTGGTGGTATTAGATTTCCTGCACGATCCATGATAACATAACTTATGGCAATATGTTATGTGATGGTCTGCTATGGTCTAAGATCTTCTACCATGCTCTACCAGTCTATCATGTTATGGCTTGTCATCTGAGCTTCGACGCGATCTGAAGTGATATCTGTGCTGCGATACAGTGTTACGCTGTGATGTGTGTGCTGGCATGGTATGATATGGTAAGCGATGATCGGTCATGTTCTCGTATGGTGTGTTCGGTGTTTTTATGGTATGGATGCCACGATATGACATAGCATGCGTTGTTATGATGTGGCGCGTGTGATATAACATGTCGCGTTATGTGAAGATGTGTCATGTTCGGTTTTCGTATGCTCAAGTAGCGATGCGTCAGTATGGGATGCGTTGCGTTGTCATGGTATGCAACGCATGCCGTGCCATGGTGTGCAATGCTGTATCGCCGTGTTATGTTGCGATATGCTATGCCATGAACTGATATGTGATGCTCGAATGTGTCATGTTAGGTTGTGTGGTGGTATGTTCTGTCCTGGCATTGACTATTATGTGGTGCTGCACTATTCTGTGCTAAGGTATGAATACAGCTCTGTCATGTCATGATTTGTCGGCGCGAGGCAAAACACTCGGAAACACTCGGGGGACCTGGGGATCTGGCGGCCGCGGTATGCAGAGTGGCGCGAGGCGGGACTCTCTGGGACACTCGGGAGACCTGGGGATCTGGCGGCCGCAATATGCAGAGTGGCGCGAGCCGGGACAGTCGGGAACATTCGGCAGACCTGGGGATCTGGCGGCCGCGGTGTGCAGCGTGGCGCGAGGCGGGACTCTCCTGGACGCTCGGGCGACCTGGGGATCTGGCCGATCTGGCGGCCGCGTTGTGCAGAGTGGACGGGTCGGGAAGCCTGCTCCAGAAATCCAACGGCCCCAGCCCGTCGGGTGGGGAACAACCTTTTTTCCCTCGAGCGTCCCAACCTGCGCGGCGGGAAGTGGCGATCAAACTACCCCAATCCGGAACCAGAAAGAGAAACAAGAAGGATGCAGCTGTCGGGTGGGGAGCAACCCGTCGCGACCCCTCCATGGCGCGGAGGGGGTCCGGTTCCTCAGAAGGGGCCCGCATCGAGCCACGAGCATCCGACCGCCACAGGGGAGGCGGGGCCGAGGCCCCCCGCCTCCCGTCGCGCGCCGCGGCGTCGGAGCCGAGGACCTCCTCCTGTGGGCGCTGGAGGTTTTCCTCGTCGCTGTCGTCGTCGTCGTCGGCCTTCTCGTCCTGGTCCTCGTCCTCGTCGTCGTCCTCGTCCTCGCCGCCCTTCTCGTCCTCGTAGTCGTCGTTGTCGTCGTCGTCGTCGTCGTCCTTCTTCGTCGTCGTCGTCCTCGTCCTTCTCGTCCTGGCCGTCGTCGTCGTCATCGTCGTCATCGTCGTCGTCGTCCTTCCCGTCCTCGTCGTCGTCCTGGTCGTTGTCGTCTTTCTCGTCCTCGAGGTCGTCGTCGTCGTCGTCGTCGTCGTCATCGTCGTCGTCGTCCTTCCCATCCTCGTCCTCGTCCTGGTCGTCGTCGTCGGCCTCGTCTTTCTCGTCGTCGTCGTAGTCGTCGTCGTCGTCGTTCCGATGTCGGAAGGGATGTCTTCTGGGCGGCTCCACCATCTTTCTGGCGCTTCCACCCCGTTCCTGCCTCTCCCAGAGATCCCCAGAGGTCAGAGGCTCCAAACAAAAAAAGAACAGCACATTTGGGGCCATTTCCGGCCTTCTGGGGCCCTCAGCGGGCCCCAGGGCCGTCATAAGACCAGACGAAAAACGCCCCTTATAGGGAAGCTGTCCAGACCTCTCAAGGTCCGCGCATCGAAATCATTGGAGCGATTTCTGGTTTCCCTCCTTCCCCGGCCTCATCCCCGCATCCCCCCCTTGCCCCTCACTCGATCCCGTCCTCCCACCTCCTCACCTGCCTCCTTTCCAATCCCTCTCTTATCCCCGAGGAAGCAGGACGAGGTGAGAGCGATCGAGCCTAGCCTGACGCATGGCCCTGCGGGGGGGGGTCCTTGCGACGCGCGTCACGTGAAGGGTGCGCAGCAAAACCACAAGCACTGACACACACACACACACACACACAACACACACACAAACCGATCGCATGCGAACATACCCACTCGGTCCGGTACGAAACTAGAGGCCTGTTGGATGAGGTTCGAATAGATGTGGTCGGATGATCTCGCCGTGTCGCCGATACATCGGCGATACATCACCAATGCGTCGGCGATGCATCGGCGATGGACTGACGACGTCGGCGATGCATCGGCGACGTCGGCGTTGAGAAAATCAGGCCTCACACCGAGCCGCATCGGCAATGTATCGGCGATGCGCCGCGATCCTCCGACCCCATCTACTCCGACCCCATCTGGGAGTGCTAGAGAAACGCGTGAGCGGCGTGCCGAGATGAGCGCGCGGAGTGCATGCGAGCGCGCACACTGGGGCCGTAGCCGAGGCCCTACATGGTCGGCCTCGGAAGACCTGAGCAGAACATGGTGTCATCACTCGGGGGCGCATCTTTCACTTCCGCCGCCTTCCGCTGGCATTCTGCTGGCGGAACCCTCGTTTTGCTTCCGACGGCTTCCGCCTGCCTTCCACCGCCTTCCGCCGAGGAAGAGGTGAAACTTCTCCACCCCTCGAAGGCGAAGCCCTTTCTGGAGCGCCTCACCTGGGGCACTCAACGTGCGAGGGGCGTGCCGACTTAGGG
>CAUYUJ010003669.1:669288-736788 GCA_963575745.1 Prorocentrum cordatum
TATGGCCGAAGCGACGAGGGCCTCCCAGGAGGCAAAAAAGACAAAAGCAAGGCAAGGATAGCGGTTTCGGTACCTTTTCCTGCTCGTCCTCCTGGCGTGCTGCAGGAACAAGGAGAAGCGACACCACCACCGCCACCACCACAGAAACCATCAGCGGGAGAAGCCAGGGGCGTCCATTTGGCGGTGTGCCCCTCGCTGGTGGACCTCCTCGCTGGAAGTGGCCCCCCTGGTGGCGGTGGTGTCGCTTCTCCCCCCAGCTGGTGGGATGCACGCGGGTCAGAGGCGGCACCCGAGAGGGGGCTGGCGAGCATGCCACCGCGCGACTCCTCGAGGCGACCGTTGCGCTCCGCGACGAGCTGCTGCACGACGTGGACCTTGGGCCGGCCCAGCGGTCGGAGACGACCGCGGAGAGGGGCACCGACTGCTTTTTCGACTGGCGGTTTTCTTCGATTTCGTCTCTTGGAGCTCGTTTTCGGGCCCTGTGGACATCAGACGTGCATCCGGGGCTAACCTGGCATTTATTCTGAACGATCACGGATATGGTCCAGGGCTTGCCCCCCCCCCCCATGCTAATGCCATCGGGCCCCCCCCCTCGCGCGATGCCCCCCCCCTCCCCTTCTGTGGGCGTGGCGTGGCCCTCCCCCTGTGGGGGTGGTGGCCCCCCTGTGGACGACGACGACGACAACGACGACGACGACGACGACGAGGACAGGGAACGAGGAGGGGGGAAGGGGAGGCGGACGGAGGGAGGAGGAGAAGGAAGAGGAGCATCGTCGTCGACGGTGTCTTCCCCGTCGTTGCCTCCCTTGGGTGTGGCGTGGTGCTGCAGTGCTTCAGGGAGCCGAAGCGGGCGTCTTCGTCGTCGCCGCCGCCGCCGCCGCCGCCGCCGCCGTCGTCGTCGTCGTCGTCGTCGTCGTCGTCGTCGTCGTCGTCGCCGTCGTCGTCGTCGTCGTCGTCGTCGTCCCCCCCATCCAATGTGGGGGGTTGAGGGCCCGAGGAATCCTGGGACCATGCCATCTGGGGGGGGGGGGGGCCCGTGGGCCCGGAGCCTGGGATCATATATGAGTCCGCTTTCTATCATTCACAATCACGCCCGAGACCGGCCCGCCCCCCCCTTCCCCGCCCTGGTCACGTCACCATTTGCGCCGGCGCCGCCTGGGAATGAACCCATCCCGACATTCCCGAACGGCGCCGACGCGAACCCCGACGTGGCCGGCCCCCCAGGCTCACGCCCGATATCGACAGTGGATAACAAAACACTCTCTATCAACCAACATGTGTGACGGTATGAATGATTTGTTCAACCGGCCGATTTCCTCGATACCGTCCCTCTGGGCCCGTTTTCGGGCCCTGGTGCCGTGCAACGTCAATCTAGTGGGAAAAGCTGGGCCCGGAGAAGGGATCGGGAACTCTGGGGCGCGGACTGAAACAAGCAGGCTGGCGGATGTCAAAGACGGGGGTACCGATGCGTCTTGCACGTGTCAGAACTATGAGATCTGGGCGCTGCCATGTTTGCAAACACCAGGCGTGGTCGCCAGGTTTCAGGCCTCGGGGCCATCGCAAAGTAATCTGGCTCTCACAATGACGTCTAGGGCTCTAGTAGCGATGTCTCGTGGTGCTGCATTTTTTTTCGCATCGTCGGATCCGAAGGACGTGCAATTTGAAGGCCAAGGGCGGTACCCGACGTGCGAGTGGCACGTGCTCTGACTCATGATCTGCCTCCCATCGCGCGGGAGGTTGTCAAACCCTGGGCCCACCGGCCCGCATGGACGTGAACGGGGTCGGAGGATCGCCCTGCTTCGGCGATGCATCGGCGAAGTCGGCAAAGAGACAATGAGGGCCCAGATCGCGGCGCATCGGTCCTCCGACACCGTCTGCCCTGGCCCGTCTGCGCGGCCTGCACATGGTGCCCCCCAGCTTTCGCACCCTCTTGGGGCCTCTTGGGCCCTCTCTGGTTCTCGTGAGGGGTGCTCTGGAGGCCACCTGGGCCTCCCTGGAAATGCTGGGGCCACCTTTGGCCAGAGCCGCCTCCTGCAACACCCAAGTCGGGACTCTTCCCGCGGAGCTCTTTTGGCAGGCGTGCCGTGGCACCGCAGGAGAGCGTTTCGTTATTTTCGGCGATGACGGGCGTCGTGGGGAGGGGGGGGGCGGCGGGGGGATATGACGTAACACCCCCCCACCCCGCCGAATAATTCTGGCACTGAGCGACGAGCAACGAGCGAAGAGCGACGAGCGCCGACGACGACGACGACGACGACGACGCGAGCAGCATGTAGATGGCGATCTGCCCCACAGCGCCCGTGTACACCACAATGCTCGCGTGCACCACAGCGCGCGTGTACACCACAACACCTGCGTACATCGCAACGGCCATGTGCACCGCAGCCCCTGTGTACACCACAGTGCTTGCATGCACCACAGCGCCGGGGCACACCACAGCGAACGTGTACACCGCAGCAACCATGTGCAACACAGCGCCTGCGTATACCACAGTGATTGCGTGCACCGAAGCGCCTGTGCACACCACAGCGCCTGTCTACACCACTGCATCCGCGTGTGACGCAGCGATGGTGTACAATACAGCGCCTGCGTGCACAGGTAGAAGGAGCATGTAGGTGAGGATCTGCTGCGGACACCTAACGCCACGCCAAAAACTTCTGATTATAGAATGCGACGTTCTTCCCTCCTCCCTCCCCCTCCCTCTTCCGCCACCTCCTCCTCCTCCTCCTCCTCCTCCTCCTTCTCCTCCTCCTCCTCTTCCTCCTCTTCCTCCCTCACCCTTCCCCCCTGTCATGCGTGTCGGCGCTACAGCGCACGTACGCATCTCAGCGTGCCACTTGGTTCTCGGACGGCCAACTTAGCTGGAGCCTCCTGGACGCAGATGGGAGGAGTTAGGATGATGCGGGCGGACTCGGGAGGACTCGTAGATTCCCGCGGCGCTCCTTTGTCCATGGGGATTCCGTTCCAAATCCTACATAAAACATTTGTTGTCTGTGATATCCACGGGCGCTCCATTATGTCATAAATATTGCTTCTACAGTTCTACATGCGACAGTGGTGCTCTGTTGCACACGGTTGCTGTGGTGCACACAGGCGCCGTAGTATACACAGCGCTGTAGTCCACGCAGGCATTGTGGTGTGTTGCACACGGCTGATGTGGTCTATGCAGACACTGTGGTGTACACAAGCGCTGTGGTGCCCGCGGGCACTGTGGCACACACTGGCGTTGTGTTGCACGCGGCTGCTGTGTACGCAAGCGGTGTGGTATACACAGGCGCTGTGGTGCACGCAGGCACTGTGGTGTACACAGGCGCTGTGGTGCAGATCGCCACTGACATGCTGCTGCATACCCCTCCACGGTAATTCCTGGGCATTCCCAGACGCCGCCGGCGCGAAACGTGACGTCATCTGCCCCCTCCACCCCCACACCCCAGCAGATGATTGCCGTCATCGGCCCGGCGGGTATGCCCAGACGGAGAGCACTGGGGGGGGGGGGCGTTACGTCATAAGGGGGGCGCGGGGGAGGACGAGAAAAAGCAGAACTTCTCCAGCGCTTGATCCACATTCGGGCGGACTGCCCGAGCCCGGGACCCACTTCTCGGAAAACATGCGGGCCAAGTTGTGCAGAGAAAGACCATGAATTCACCACGGCTCTAACATGTCGGCACTGATATCACGCGCGCCAGTTGACGAGAGAAACACCATAGCTGCATCACAGCACTAACATGTCGGCGCTGGGATCACGCACTGCACATCACTGGCGTGTCCGCTCTTCGGCACCTCGGCCTCGGTCTCCGCAATGAGCCTCAAGACGTCGGCGCGATGGCGGAAAAGAGGGGGAAGAATGAGGCGACGGTGCTTCCCCTGGCGTGGATGGCGGTGCCGCGGGGCCACGCGCGCAGGGCACCCGCCACCCCCAGGAACTTGATGCCCCAGGGTGGTTGTGGGCGGACTATCCAGTCGGGGAGACGTAAGACCCGGGTACGGGGGACTCGGAAATCCCCGACGAGGTCGTCAAAAAAATGACGAGGCCGAGCCTGCATTTTGACGAGGCCTCCCGCTGCAGACATCCCACAAAACTCCTCCTCGTCAAAATCCGAGTCGCGGTCGTCAACAAAAACGATGGCGAACCCGAGTCCCGGCAAACCCGGGTCTTACGCTCCCCCGATCCAGACACGGCCGAGCGCCTGAGCCCAACTGGCCGCATCAGCAGGGCACGGGGGGAGGATGCACATTCGCGTTGGCGCGGGGGGTTATCCTCGACGAACACCGCAGGCGGTGCGATCGCAGCAAAACGGGAGAAGCGGGGTGACGGCGGGAAGAGTGCGGTGACGGCGATTCTCCTTTTATGAGTGGCGGCGCTGAGGCCCTGTGCGCAGGGCGCCTGCCACACCCAGGAACTTGATGCCCCCCCTGTGCGATGCGGGCACTTCATCCGTAGAACCGAAGGAGGTGCGAGGGGAGGGGAACAGGGAACCAGCCGTGGCGCTACATCCGATTCGAATGAAGGCTGGCTGGGAGCGGAACGTGGAAGGGGACGGGGTTCCGGACACTTCGGTCTCGCACACCCCACGGCCGAGGACCACCAC
Organism: Prorocentrum cordatum; assembly: GCA_963575745.1. Classification (NCBI taxonomy): domain Eukaryota; class Dinophyceae; order Prorocentrales; family Prorocentraceae; genus Prorocentrum; species Prorocentrum cordatum. The sequence continues at coordinate 673,878 of CAUYUJ010003669.1, forward strand.
CAGGACGTCTCCCACCAGACTGCGGCCAAGCCGCAACCTGGGGGAACCGCCCGCTTGGCGGACCTCGCGTCCAGACAGGGCAGCCTCGATGCGGCAGGCCTGCACAGGGGCGGCGGCGGCTTTGGCCCCGACAGTCCGCGAGCAAACCCCGCCAGACTGGTTTCTCGATCGAGGTGCGCGCACCGCAGCGTCGGCACACCAGCAACTTCGGTACAGCCTGGACTGAATGTCCATGGAAGGAGAAATATTTCAGCCCCTGCACCTGCAGGCCATCATACGAGAATCCATGCGCCGGTACTGCTGGGATCACAGCGGCACTCCTCGCCCTTGAGAGCAGACCCTTGCGCCGTTCTGCCCCCACCGCAGTGAGGGACACATGCAACGGCGCGGGCTCGCACTTCATGCCACGCTGCTCAAGGTTTGGCCCGAGAGAGCGGGGTGCAGTGGCACCACGTACACCGACCACCCCCACACTCATCCCCAGCTCGAGGTCGTGCGCAAGCAAGGAAAGCGCAGACACCGTCGTGGGGTTTCGACGGCTACCCGCAGAAATGGATGGTGGCTTAGCTTTAGTGGCGACGCACTAAGCCACTCCTGTCAGAAAATCCAACGTTTTTTAGCCTCAGACAATTGCCCCCGAACACACACTCCCAGCCGACTCCGCTGCAGAATGATGCAACGCTGCGGGATAGAACGCCCTGGAGCGATCTATCCCGGTCCTGCCCCCGCCGGGCTCCTCCTCCTCATCCTCCTCCTCCATCTCTTCTTCTCCTCCACCTCCCCCTCCCTCCCTCACTCCCTCCCTCCCTCTCTTCCTCCTCTTTCTTCTTCGCTTCGTTTTCCTCCATCCCTTCCTGGGGCGCAAGCGTACTCGAATATCCTCCACACGCTAATAGAAAGGCAGGCGGCGAGAGGGTCCCCCTCCTCCTCTCCTGCTCCTCCTCCTCCTCCTCCAACTATTCCTCCTTCTCCGTTTCCTCCTGCTTCTCATCATCATCCTCCTTCTCCTCCTCCTCCTCCTCCTCCTCCTCCTCCTCCTCCTCCTCCTCCTCCCTCTCCATCTCCTTTCCTCCTCCTCCTCCCGCCCCCCCTCCCTCCTTCCCTCCATCCCTTCCTCTTCTCCTCCTCCCGTTCTCCTCCCGTTCTCCTCCTCCTCCTCCTCCTCCACCTGCTCCTCCTCCTCCTCCTCCTCCACCTGATTATCCTCCCTCCTCCTACTCCTCATCCATGGTCCAGGACTCGCCCCCGCCCCCCGCCACCCACCCTTCTCAAATGCTACTGGGAACGGCCACCCCCACCCCACCGATGCGCCCCCCCGGCCTTCCGCCCTGCTGTTGTTGCTGTGGAACCGTCGTGGGGGTCTTTTCTTCAGGTCTCGTGCCGCGTGTCCTAGTCGTCGTGGTCGTCGTGGTCGTGGTCGTGGTCGTGGTCGTGGTCGTCGTCGTTGTCGTCGTCTTCGTCGTCCTCGCGTCCCCCAACATCACATCCCACTTGGGAGGTGGGAGAGGGTGGTCCCGCGGGGTCCTGGGACGCATCCCATCTTGGAGGGGGGGCGCGGGCCCAGAACCCTGGAACATCCATACTCTCCTCATTATTCTCCTCATCCTCCTGCTCCTCCTCCTCCTGCTCCCCCTCTTCCCGCTCCTCCTGCTGCTGCTCCTCCTCCTCCTCCTTCTCCTCCTCCTCCTCCTCCTCCTCCTGCTCCTCCTCCTCCTCCTGCTCCTCCTGCTCCTCCTGCTCCTCCTGCTCCTGCTCCTGCTCCTCCTCCTCCTCCTCCTCCTCCTCCTCCTCCTCCTCCTCCTCCTGGTCCCACCTCTCCTGCCGCCTCCTGCTCCCACCTCCTGGCCCCCGAGCCCCGCGCCGTCTGCTTCAGAGAGGTCCTGCGCTTCTGCGGCAGAGCCTTGCGGGCCGACCTCGCCTTTCGGGGGGGAGGAGGAGGGGAGGAGGGAGAGAAGGGGCAGGAGGGGGAGAAGGAGGAGGAGGAGGAGGAGGAGGAGAAAGATGAGGAAATGAGAGGAAGGAGGAGGAGCAGGCGGAAGGGCGGAAGGAGCAGGGGGAGGAGCAGGAGGAGGAGGAGGAGGAGGAGGAGGAGGAGGAGGAGGAGGAGGAGGAGGAGGAGGAGGAGGAGGAGGAGGAGGAGGGCAGGGCGCAACGCGGCGCGGTTCGCGGACGGGTCCCAGCCACCGCCCGCTGCTCCCGCTGATTCCTGCCTCATCCGCTCCACGTCCTCTCAGATTGCCGACGGTGAGGTTTTTCAGCCGGGTGGCGTTCCTCTATTGGAGGCCTGGAAATGGACACCAACACCAGCACAGGGGGTTGCCTCCACAGGGGGGAGATGATCCTAGATTTTCGGTGCTGGTGGTAATATTTCGGCCACCCTGGAAGCCAGAATATTACCACCATCACCGAGATCGGGGTCTTCTTCCCTCGGTGGAAGCACACCGCCGCATCGGCGGAAATCGGCAGGCGAATATGCCTCCAATAAGAGATCGGAACCCATATCGGAATCCCAAGTCGAATCGAATCGGAATCGGAAGCCATCGAAGTCGAAGCGACTCGAATCGGAGGAGTCGAAACGAGCCCTGCTCTGGCGGCCCACCATCGGGCCTCAGCGCTATCAAACATGGATCCGCGGGGGCCGCGGGGGGAACTGACCCCCAGGGAAGCGGTCGGGGCCTCTGAGATCTGGGGGCGTCGCTTTTTGTACACCCGGCATGCTCGCCTGGTGTCGTGTGCCAGGGCCACATGAGATCGATCCGGGTCGAGACATGGCCGCAGAATGAGGGGGGGCACGGTCCGGGGCTCCGCTTGTGACCTTGCGCTCACGTTGCTCCCATCGCACTTAAGGACCACATCCCAGAAATAAAATGCCGAGCACCCAGAGAAGTGCCGAAACAGTGTCGAACGAGTATCGCCTCCCAGGGCCCGACACGTGAAAACCCTCAAGTTTCGGTACTTTCCTGGTGTTCGAAATAGTTTTAAGTGATCAAGGCTGAAGTAGGTTGGAACATCAAAACCTTGCGCGATGTTGCGCTTTTTCGCAGCTTCGGATCTCAACGTTTCCCCCGCCGCTCGGCTCCTGGCGCTGCGGCCTGTCGGGCGAGCGGTTAATGAGGCAGACGTTGCGGCGCGGCGTCGGGGAGGCCAGCCGTAGAACCAGCGGGCATCGGCGGCGGCCAGCTGTGCTCGGAGGCGGCTCGCTCGGCGGAGGGGGCGGACAGACGAGAGGGGGACACCACTGATCCCCGCCCCTACGAGTGAGGCCTCCTGGATGGGGTCCGAGTAGATGGGGTCGGAGGATCTCGTCGCATCGCCGATACGTCGGCGATGCATGGCCGATGCATCGGCGATGCATCGGCCATGCACTGGAGAGAGAGAGAGAGAGAGAGAAAGAAAAAAATTGGGCCCCACATCGAGCCGCACCGCTGATGCATGATGCATCGCCGATGCATCGGCGATGCGGCGCGATCCTCCGACCCCATCTGCGTACTCCGACCCCCTCCAGGAGGCCATGATACGACTCCTTCCCACTCCGCTTCCCCCCTCCGCTTCTCGCCCCGCCCTCAAGCCGTTCAAAATCGGTGCCTGGACCCCTCCAGGGTCCATCCTGCTTGGAGGCCTGGAAATGGGCACCAACACCAACACAGGGGGTTGCCTCCTCAGGGGGAAGATGATCCTGGATTTCGGTGTTGGTGGTAGTAGTCTGGTCACCTTGAAGCCAGAATCTTACCACCATCACCGAGATCGGGATCCTCTTCCGCCGTCGGTGGATGCACACCGCCGATATTGGTGTTGGTGTCAACCTCTAGGCCTGCGACCTGCCCCGTTCTTCGGAGCAGACCCAGCCGCGGAAGCGAGGAAGCCTCCAGGAGGCCCTGGGGACGAATACCGCAAGGGAGAGCCGCCGTGGTCTCGACTGGCTCTCTCTCTCTCTCTCTCTCTCTCCCTCCCCCATCCTCCCCCTCCTCCTCCTCCTCCCTCTCCTCCTCCTACTCCTCCTCCTCTTCCTCCTCCTCCTCCTCCTCCTCCTCCTCCCCTCCTCCTCCTCCTCCTCCTCCTCCTCCTCCCCCACTTGCTCACCTCGGCAGCGCGCCCGGGTAGAAGCCAGCCAGAGAAGACAGAGAAGCCCTCCAGCCTTCTGAGAAGTTCTCCACGGCTCCACAGCCCGTCCCCGGAGCCGCAGGAGCCCTCTCAGAGGGCCGGAGGGCCCCGGGGTGGGGTCGCAGAGGGCATTTCAGATCCCCGCAGACCAGACCAACCCAAACGCACCTGCAGCAGAAACCGTCACAAACGTTCCTTTTCCCTCCCATCCGGAAAAACTGGAAGGGCGGCAAGCGGAAAAATGGGGGAGCTGGACAAACACAACGGTGGAAAGGTTACAAACGCGTCGTGAGAATCTTGAGGATGCAGGGCTCTTGGGCCACGAAGGATGCGCGCGCCTGCAAACGTATACCAAGCGTACTCCTGGACCGACAAACGAGGAACTCGGATGCCCAGAACCGAAGGATCCAAGGGTGCCTGGCGTCACCCCTCCCTGAGATCCGTCATTGCAAAAACTTGCAACATCGCAATTTTTTCCGTCTTCAAGACCCGGAGCCCTAGTCCTCACTTTCTGCAACCGTTCTCGAAGACCCTTGGCGTGAGAAAATGGCGACGCCGGGACCTCGGGGCACGATGAAGCTGGACAGCTCATCCCCTGTCTTGGAGCGCCCCCGCTGAACGACCGGGGAACCAAAAAGGTACCGACACCACCACTCCCCCGACCTCTCCCATGGTGCGCTCTGGCACAAAAAATTCGATGCTCCAGCCGTGGCGAAGGGGGCTTCCCAAGAAGCCCCCAGAGGCGAAAGCTAGGGAAGGGTGGCTGCATCAATACCGCCTCCTCCCCTGATTGACCGCGAAAGGCGGGGCTGTGGAGCTCATCCCTCCCGTGGAGCACCCCCAGCGAGCGTCGGCGCAGGCAAAACGCTCCTGAGAGCTCCCCACACCCACAGCGTCGTGGCCTGGGCCTGGAGCGCCCACGCTGAGCGACGGAGGGCAGGCAGAGCCGAGGGGCAACGCAAGCGGCAGATCGGCTCGGGGGCAGGAGCATCGACCCGCAACCAGCGACAGGTCGACGACACATCGGCGAAGGGCCCCGATAGCCAGGCCGCGCGAGCCTGGGCGAGGCGGGCAATCGCGCTCCCATCGGCGGTCCCTTGGCGATCGAGGCTCGATGCGTCCACCCTGAGCCCATCCATCCCGAACGTTGGCCACAACTCGGCTGTACGGCGGCCCCTCGGGACTACCCTGGCACCCAAGAACGGCTCTCGGCGAGGCGCCGCTGCTGGAAAGTAATCCCAAGGCTGAAACACAGCCGAGGTCCAACGAAAATGTTCTAATGGGCCTGTTTTCCACCACCACCACCACCACCATAAGTTGAAGTGGGAAAGACGGAGGAGGAGGAGGACGAAGAGGAGGAGGAGGAGGAGGAGGAGGAGGAGGAGGAGGAGGAGGAGGAGAAGGACCCCCTCCCCCTCCAACTTATGGTGGTGGTGATGGAAAACAGGCCCATCAGATTCGAAAACCTGCCGCCCGAGCCTTTCCCCCCCCCCTGACGTTGCCCCTGATCCTCGGGTCCTCGACCCTCGATGCCCCCTGCGCTCAGGAACTCTTGCTCAGCTCGTCGCGGCCCCGGCGACACGCGCTGCCCTGCAAGCGGACGGCATGTCGCTCCGCTCCGCGGGGCGGGAGGCTCGGACAGGGCTCGGGACGTTTCAAGCCAGGGGGCAGGGGAAAGGATAGCGAGTCACGCCGAGGCATGGTGGGCCAGAACCGGCAGAGCGGCACGCTAATGGGAGGAACTCAAAGGTACCGATGCCGCTGCTCCCCCGACCTCTCTCGGGGTGCGTTCTGACCAGAATGCCGAGGCGATTCCACCGGTGGCGACGAGAGCCTCCCAGGGTGCGCCAAACGGGGAACAGGACGGGGCGAGCGAGGGGAGAAGCGAGCGAGGGGAGAAGAGAGCGAGCGAGCGGAGAAGCGAGCGAGGGGAGAAGCGAGGGGCGAGCGAGGGGAGAAGCGAGCGAGGGGAGAAGCGAGCAAAGTCGGGGCGAGCGAGGGGGAGAAGCGAGCAGGAGAGAAAGGCTTCTCAGAAGGTTCGGAAGTCTTCCCCGGCCTTGGTCTTCTGAGAAGTTCGGAAGTCTTCCCCGAAGACACGGAACAAATTCTCAGAAGGCCAGCGGGCTTCTGAGACGCCCCGCCGACTCCTGAGAGGGCCTTCTCCTTCTCACTCCCCTCCCTCGCTCGCTGCCGACAAAGATCGCCGACCCTAATTTTGGTCGACCCAGAAGGGGGTCCAGCTGAAAAGGGGTGGTGCAATAGATTTGGGGCAATTGTGTTGCAAATGCATTGCGCCAGAGAATTGTACGGCATTGTATTGCGACGAATGCATTGCACGCGAAAATCCAGCAACACATTTGCGCCACCGAATGCACTGCACGCCCCAAAAGTATTGCAACCCAACAGATCTGTTGCACCAAACCTATGGCACCACCCCGTCGTCGCCGGACCGCCTCCTGGGCCAACCCGCCCAAAGCGAGCTCTGAAGAGCGGCGGGGGCCCGCCTCGGCCCTGGCGCGCCGCAGCTGCCTCTGGGTGCTCGCCTCCCGCGCCTGCCGCCGCGCGGCCACGCCCGCCTCGCGGGTGACCTCCGGGGCCGGCTGGGCGGCACCGCGGCGCAGCGGCGGGCGGCGCGGGGGCGCCGCCGCCGTCTTCGTGGTCCTGGTCATCGTGGTCGTCGACATGGTCGTCATGGTCGTGGTCGTGGTCGTTGTCATGGTCGTGGTCGTGGTCATGGTCGTGGTCGTGGACGTCGTCTCGGTCGTGGTCGTGGTCGTGGTCGTCGTCGTCGCGTCCCCCAACATCCCATCTTGGGAAGTGGGGTCGTCGTCGTGGTCATCGTCGCCGCCGTCGTGCTCCGGGAGGTCATGGCGAATCCAGCCGTGCCGACGAAGGGTGGGCAGCGGCAGCGGCGTACACTCGTCCTCCCCAGACCTCCTCGCGAAGTGAGCACGAAGCCCGAGGGACGGCTTTGAACCGTTCTCGGCCTCCGGGGGCCCTCGACGGCCCACCCGGGACCTTCAACAAACGGCTCAGGACGAAACGCCGGCCTCAGGGAAGTGATCCAGACCTCTGGGGCTCCACGCATCGAACAAATCTGAGAGCCAGAGGCCTGGGGAAGTGTGTGGCAACGGAAACCATGCTTCTGCGCATGAGAGACCACACGGGGATAGAGGGGGCACGCAATGAGACCGCACGATGACAAAGCGTGAGCACATGGATCCGAATTTGATGGCTGCTGGATAAGAAAGTGGGAGGATTTAAGAAGTATGCACGTGGCATGGAGGCAGGACGAATTGAGCATCGGGTGCATGCAATGAGGGCGTACGAAAAAGAAATCTGATTGGGAGACTTGGTACAATGAATGACTGAGGGTTTGAGAGGGAGTCGTAGGTGATATCGTTGTTTGACACTGATTCCTATGGACTTCGTATGCCCACAATGGCGACGTTGCGGCCGAAAGCAATGTCGTGAGATGAAGTTCCAGGATGCCTGCCTATTCCATCTCTTCCTATTCAGCTGGACCGAGGGGTCTGAAAAGCCGTGGGGGATAGAGGCGACGCTGTGTTGTTACAAGTCTGCCTCGCACCGCTGCTCTGGCAGCTTCCGCCACCCTTTACTGCATGATGGTAGGGTGTGCTCACCATCACCCTCCTCTCCATTCGTCATCCAGCTCATCGCCGTCCCTCTCCATCCGCCCTTCCTCTCCTATCCCCATGTCCTCCAACGATGCGCATGAAACTGCAAAGTGGATTCGCTGGTGGTTGCTTTTCCCTCGTGCCTCTGGCCACTTAGCTGCGGCCAGAAGTCGGCCACGCTCACAGGACAAGCCTTGAGACAGCGTGACGCTAGCCGTTCGAATCGAGAGGCATTGGTAAATTCTGTAGGCACCAATGCACATTATGGCGCAACCATTGAGGTCACCGCAGCAACTGGATGCGACTGCTTTGGTAGTTAGCCAGCATCGTGCTTTGGTGGCCGAAAACCAACACGAGCGACCCAGGACAAGCGGCCGGCGCTTTGGTGCCGACAGAATGCACCAATATTCTCCGAGATGGCCTTCGGAGCTGCAGGGCACCCAAAAAACACCAGAGAAGGCCACGAACCCCTGATAACAACCCAGAGCAAAGGTTGAGCTTGCCACAGGGGAAAAGGAGTGTTGAGATGAGGAGGTGGAGGTGGAGGAGGAGGAGAAGGAGGAGGAGGAGGTGGGGAGGATGAGCCTAACTACTCCGCCCTCTGGAGGGCCGCTCACCGCCCACGTGGTTCTCTTCGTTACCCTTTACTGTTTACAGAGTACGTGGATTGATCCCCCCTAGGGGCGACCGACGAGCGCCCCGGGGGGGTAGGGCGGCAGCATGCCGCTCGATCTAAGTGCGAGCGGCGTCAGCGTCAGGGGGATGCGGAGGAGGACAAGGATGAGGAGGAGCAACATGATGGTGTACGGCGAGCGGTCTTGATGACATACGGTGACAGATCACCTCAAGCTCGGAGGCGAGGAGTTTGGTCTGAGCGAACCATGCCACAAACGCAAGATGGGGGGAAGACGCCTTGCGCAATTCTCTGGAAGCCGCCGGGTACAGACCTTTGCGAGGTCTCGAACCTGCTGTTGGGAGTAGCACCCGCAAAGGAGGCACCACAAAAGAACATCACCAGGTCTGAAAGCGAGATCTTCATATGAACGAGCTTCACGTTTGTGATGACACATGGATGCAGACGGCCTGAATGTAGCGCCCGTCCACTGCGCGGGCGCACGGGGGGGGCAAGAAATCAGGGACATTCTTTGACTCCGTCCTGCACCCGCACCGCACACACCTAGACAAAAAAAAAAAAAAAACTGCGATGTTGCGAGGATTCCGCAACAAGCTTAGCCGTGTAATGCCTAGTTCGGCTGCGTTGTCGGGGACGGTGTGCCCGAGAGACCTCTCCCCCTCCTCCTCGAAAGGAGGAGCACGATGGCGGGAGACGACGGGAGGGGAGGCGGACGGAGGAGCAGGACGAGGAGGAGGAGAAGAAGAAGAAAGGCGGGGACTGGGCGGAGGAGGAGGAACAGGAGGAGGAGGAGGAGGAGGAGGAGCGGAAGGATTGAGAAGTGGCGGGAGTGTGAGCCTCCAGGCGGTGCCGCGCCATGCAGCAGTCCGCCTCCCGCATCCCGTCGAGGACCTTCCCATTGGGTGGGGGGGCACCCATCCTCCTCCTTCTGTGCATCAACCTCCACTGCCTCCACGCTCCTCCTCATCTTCGTCATCCTCCACCTCAGCAGTCCCCCCTAACTCCTTTTCCTCATGAATAGTATCCTCCCTATCGCAACCCGAGACAAGTCAGAAAGACTGGCAGGGCGAGTGCCTGAGATCTCCTTACCATAATTAAGCCTCAAGCTTGAACGCTAACAAAACTTTCACACATGTAGGGTGGGTCGCTTCCAAAATGTGGCTCTCGCCTTCGCGCCGCGCACATTCGTTTCAAACATCTCCAACAATGTTAACAAATGAGGGCGGGCCGTTTTCAACATGTGGCTCTTCCTTTAGCGCCGCGCATATTCGTTTAAACAGCGCAATGGTTTGACGAATTGAAGGCTGTCCCTTCTCAACATGTGGCTCTCGCCGTAGCCCCTTGCGCATCCATCTTCAACATCCGACAGGTTGTCACGGATTGAGGGCGGTCCCTGTTCAAAAGGTGGCTCTCGCATCAGCGCCGCGCACATTCGTTTTAGAAATTCGCAAGCACTTCACGGATAGAAAGCGGATCATGTTCAAACTGTGGCTCTCGCCTCAGCGCCGCGCGCATTCTTTTTAAACCTGTGTAGGGATTCCACGGATCGAGGGCGGTTTCTTTTCAAAATGCGGTTCTCGCCTTAGCGCAACAACAGTTTGTCTCTAAAACGTACAAGAGCCTCGTTGGTTCTGATGGTGCACCCTCCCAGCACTGTGCTTTGGAACTGCCCAGGTCTGCCAGGGCGCAGAAGTAAGGTTGATTCCCAGAGTTGAAGTCCCAGGACTGGCTTTCTGGCACGATTCAGGATCGCCAAGACGCAGTCATATTGCCTCATGGCGTTGAAGGTCGGAGAAGTATGTCTCAACGCTCTTCAGGATTGTCACGCGGTTGTCCCCCAACGGTACTTCCCTCAGTGGAAATGAATCCTGATAGAGGCCTGTGAAGAGGGAGCTCGGAGGGTGTATTCCAACATCGCTGGTGAGTCTCGGGTTTACACTGGTCATCACCCCTCCTCCTCATCCTCCTCCTCCTCACTTCGCCTCGTTTCTCCTCTTCCTCATTTGCCCCGTTCCTATCTTCCTCCTTTGCTTCCTCTCTTACTCGTGGTCGTCTCCTCCCTGCTAAAGGAGGCCGCAAGGCGAAAGGCGAAAGCGAACAGTCTACTTACAATGCGGTGGAATGCCAACAGGAGCTGAGCGTGCCATTACTAACCTTGCAGGGGGCGAGGACGAGGATGAGGCGGAGGAAACGTAGGAGCAATTGCGAATACCCCACGCGTGTGGTGCGTCTGGGATACACTCGCGCAATTTACTTACACCAGCCATGCATATCGCAACCCGTCCCAAGCGATCCTTTCTGTCGCCCCGGAAGATCATGCTGTTGCAATCCTGAAACCTCGGCAGGTGGGGACCGCAAACCAAATAAAGCGGATGAGATAATCATACGGTAGAGGAAACGGATGTGAGGAGGGGAAGGGGAAGAAAGGAAACGTCGGCAGAGAGGTGGAAGTAGGGGAGGCAGGGAAGACGGGAGGATGGGGAGGATGGCGAAGGGACTCTTGCGCAGAAGGTTGCAAATCGGGAAGTAACCGAGGGGAGGATCCGTTGACGATGTCGGGCAGTGAGAGTGGGGGTTGGCGGGCACATGCAGAGCAGCCCGCCTTGAAAGCGAGGGGGAGAGGGCGCCTCTGGTTCAAACGATCTCGAGATACCACTGGATGGAGGAGAGGCGAACGAGAAAGGATCACAAACCAAGACACGCATGCACCATACCAAACAGCGTGCGGACGCGAGACGAAGGCGGGCACACACGGGAAGACCTGCTGGGATGCATCACGACCCGCCACCGTGCCGTAGGCACTGCGTGGGGCGTCCGCAAGTCCCCTCGAATGCAGTGTACAGCCGGACCACAGATGGAAGAACATCCCCCCTAAGAACATGGGACCCTCCGCCTGCCAGACTGAAGAACCGCCGAGGACACTCCTCCCCAGGATGCACAAGAAAATGCAACAAACATGAAGAACACTACGGCGCCCTCCCCGAGCCGACCTCGATCGCATACCCCGGCCCGGTCACACTCGCACATGCCGAACGGTGGCGACCACGGTCGGGAACCTGCGCTCCGCGTGCCTAGGCGAGCGGACCCGGCGGCACGCTGTGCCCTGCACGCGGAGGGCGTGTCGCTCCGCTCCGCGGGAGGCCGGGAAAGGCTCGGACCGCTGATGCTATGGGGACCGGGGCGTGGACAGCGTGCCTCACCGAAGCGTGGTGGGCCGGAGCCCGGCGGAGTGACAGGCTGAGCCAAGCCCGACCCTGTTCCTGCAGGGCCGCGGCCGGGACTCGAAGGGTGCTCCTCGGGATTCGCTGCGAGGGGGGCTCCACAAGACGGTGCCCCGAAGCGACTTTTTCCAGCCCCGTGGCGCTACAAGGGGGCCTTCCTCAGCGGCGCTGGGGTCGCCGAGAGGCCCCGGCGGTGCCTGCAGCATGCCCCCAATATGCGCTCCTGCGCCTGCAGGGGGCCCAAGGAGGCCTCCAGGGAGACATCCAGGATGCCGTGCAGGAGTCCCTCTGTCCACGTCTCCCGAGCGCGGGGGGCAGGATGGGCCGGCCACGCGACATCTGCCAGTCCTCCTCCCTTGTCCCCTGCCAGTCGACAGCGACCTGAGGCATGCTCCCAAGACGCTCCTGCGCCTGCAGGGGCCCAGGAGGCCTCCAGGGAGACGCCAAGGTGACCTCCAGGAGTCCCCTCGTCCACGCCCCGAGCGCGGGTGGCAGGAGGGGCCGGAGGCCACCAGGCATCTGCCAGTCCTCCTGCCTTGCCACAGGGACGCCTGGCTCGCCAAACCTTCAAAGGCTCGTGCTGGCAATTTCCCAGGGCTTCCCAATGACCTGGCGGTCAAAACGCCTGACACCCAGAAACACCCGTGCGAACCCCGAAGGAACTTCCCCGCCTCCCCATCCGGCCAAGATGGTTTCCGAGATTGCCTTCTAGACGGCCCAACATGCTACAACATGGCCTCCAAGAAGGCCGAAGACGCCTCACAGACGGCAGATAAGGCCGCCAAGTCTGACGCGACGACCCCGAGACGGCACAAGATGATGTCCAGACGGCCTCAGACTGCCTCCAAGGCGTCCCATAAGTTCTCCGAGGGACCCTCCATACGCCCCGAAGAAGCCCAGATATTGATGTTCCTGCGCTTCTTGACCGACTTCAGTGCCCTCCTCGCCTTTTAGGCTTCTGACGGTCCAAGTCGGCCCAATATGCCCTCGACAGCCCAAGAGGGCAACAAGAGAGCCCCAAGACTTCCCCATGAGGGCCCAATCGGTCCCCATGACGGCTTCATGAGGGCCCCATGGCCCTCTAAGAGAGGGCCCCAAGACATGTCAAGAGGGCCCCGAGACTCTCAGAAGTTCCCAAGGACGTGGCCTCCAGGAAGCCACCAGGATAGACCGAAAGGCCCCTAAGAGACCTCCCCCTCCTCCTCCCTATCCTGCTTCTCTCTTCCTCTCTCTCCCAAGGGGGAGCACATCGCCCAACACCTTGGCAAGCTTTCGGTTTAACGGACGGCTGGCCACGTTGGCGCTTCAAGAGGACGGGCGGCAGCGGCGGCTTGCCGCAGGCGTCCTCGATCTGGCACCATGCCGCGAGGCGCGAAGTGGTGCGTCGCTGCATGCACGGAGGTAGGCGTCTGGGTGGCCTTTCCTCTCGTAAAGAAAGACGCTGGGCAAACGACATCCCAGAAAAACAAAACAAATCGTCAGACTCGGGCGTTGGCAGAACTGGGTTTAATTGGGCCTGGTTTGCCGATTTGTACTGGGGGCGGCCTCCCCCGCCCCGCTCCACTAGCCGGAACTGCCGTCACCCGAAAAGCACTATACCTACGGCAGACCCGGCAGACCTGGTCTAGTGATTCTGGGGGCTCCGGGGCCCTCCTACTCACCGGGCCCCCTTACTGTACCCGACAGCTGTCAGACACGAGAAGAGCGCAGTCTCGGAGCCGCGCGTGCTGGCAGTGCCTCCGGAGGCCCGCCGGGGTTCGAGGCGCCCCGCGAGCAGTCGCGGTGCGCGGCCGTGGCCTCGCAGGCGGCGAGGCCGAAGAGGCGGGCTGCGATCTGCAGCAGTGTTGGCCGACGGGGGCGCGGGTCAGCGCTCCACGTCCACGCAGGTTTCGAATTCTGCAGGGGCTCGAAGTGGTGCGTCCTCGGGTCCCTTCAGGTGGCGACATCCGACGCCTACCCCCACCAGCTATCGAGCCCCCTGGATCGATGACAGGCGGGGGTAGGGCTTGGACTTCGGAAACGTGTTCGACGAATTCCGAACCCTACCCCTGCCGTCCGCCAAGCTACCTGAATCATTGATCGGCGAGGGTAGGGTTCGGATTTCGCCGCCGACCCTTCGAATTCTCTCCATGGACGGTTAAAAAACTGACCTTCCTGGAGTGCGGCGTGATGGCGACAACGTCACTGGACTGCACGCTACACCCGTGCAGAATCCACCGTTTCAGTTCCTGCTGCACGCTCTTGTATTATAACTATGGACATCAACAACACTGCCAACATCGCGTAACCATCGGATTGAACATGGAACGCGTGCTCCTGCAAATGCCACTCTGCGACGGTCTATATCATAATCATGCTTGCAGCGGGGGGCAGAAGACACGATGTGGACAATCACATGTTCCACGTGTGGACATTACACATCACATGCAACAGTGATCAGGTCACGCTGCGGCCGATACAGTACAGCCAAAACAAGTGGCACGCTCTGATGCGATTCATCGCAAGAGCGACAGTATAGTAAAAGTATCGCGGGCGGGAGGGGGGGGAAGGAAGGAGAGATGGTCCGAAGGAAGAATGGCAAGAGGGAGCGAAGGACGGAGCGAAGGCAGGAAGGGACGGGGGGTGAAGGTGACTACCTAATTATCAAATCACCTCAATCCAAGCCGAAGACCCAAATTTCGGGTTGGGGGAGGTACGGATTCCATATGCGTTTTTTCCATGTTCCCCGACCCCCCCACTGGAAATGGAGGGCAGATTGAAGCATTTGGGTTGGGTTCGGGTGGTCTGGTGGGTGGTGAGAAGGGAGGAAGAACGGCCGAAGGGAGCGAGAAATCGGGAAGGGCAGCGGGCAAGCAGCGGCCCATGAGGAGCTCAGGTGCGCGGAGCCTCAGGAAGCCGTTGGAAGCCCCGACGGCCGCCGCCACCGCGGGCGGCAGCTTCCAGTGGCCGTCTGCGACCTCCTCGTCGGAGACCTCGCGCAGATCCGGACACCTGGCGGCGGCGCAGAACCGTCCCGGGCGTGCCCTGCCCCGCACCTGCCCGGACATCCAACCGATCCCCACCTCATCACCCCCCCCTTATTCTCCTCCTCCTCCTCCTCCTCCTCCTCTTCCTCCTCCTCCTTCCCCTCCTTCTCCTGTCCTCTCCTCTCCTCTCCTGCTCCTCCTCCTCCTCCTCCTCCTCCTCCTCCTCCTCCTCCTCCCCCTCCTCCCCCGACCCCCTCTTGTAGAATAATGACGTCATGATGCGATTGGCTCAAGATGCGATCAAGGAATTCCAGAATATCTAGCGGCTTTCGTGTTTGCAGCCCGTGTGAAACGACAGGAGATATTGAACATCTGGGACTTCTGGCACATCTGGCGGGTTCTACAAGAACCCTGAAGCGAAAAACCTTCCCATCTCTTAGGGGGCAGACTTTCACTTCCGCTGCCTTCCGCCAGGCTTCCGCTGGCGGAGGCGGCCTGGTTTTACTTCCGCCGTCTTCCGCCGACCTTCCGCCTCCTTCCGCCGAGGAAGAGACACCAACTCTGTCGACCCTCGGAGGCGAGGCCCTTTCTCGAATGCCTCATCAAGGAGCGCATCATTTCCTCGAATCATCCTCCTTCTCTACGCGACGAAGTACTAAGCAAAAATACCCGACGAGACTTCCCTGTGCCTTCAAGGGAGGGTGGCGGTGTATAATATGGATGGCTCGTAGCGGTGATGTATACACCGCTGTCCTCTCCACGAGGCCTAGGAGCAATCCACGGGACGCCAGGGGGAGGTTGGCTCGGGGGGGGAGTAGTCGACATGGAATCGGTGATGCATCGCGAAAATCTCGGGGACGGACCCCCTATCAAGCGAACTCGCACCTTCCTGGAAGGAGCGGCCTATCCGGCCCCGCATCGGCGATTCATCGGCGATTGGGGGTCGATGCGTAGAAGAAGAAGAAGAAGAAGAAGAAGAAGAAGAAGAAGAAGAAGAAGAAACGGCATCAACATCAACTTTAGGCGTTCCGCGTGGAATTCTTGGATCTGCGCTGGACCCCTCTCCCTGGCGCGCTCCGCGCGCCAGGGGCGGCGCCGGAGGCGCCACCAGGGGTGCCCCGCGCAGATCCGCGAAGTCCTCGCGGAGGGCCAGAAGCTTCTGTGCAGGGCGCTTCTTCTTCTTCGAGATTCGGGTCGGGCGAAAGGGGGGGATAGCAAAGGGGGGTTTGAGAATCAGCTCACGTAGCTGATTTTCCCGGCGCCTCCCGGCGCCGGAGGCGGCTATGCATCGAGGAATGGGCCCCTCGGTGGGGCCGAAACTAGCTGCATGCAGCAAATTTCGTACCTCCCCCTTTCCCAATCCCCCCCTTTCGTCCGGCCCGAGAGATGCACCCCCGCGTGAGCATACAGTCGGACTTGATTGGACAGGACACGCGAGAGGACACGAGACCCTTCCGGGTGCCACACTCCCGTAGGAATGCAGGAGGCATCGGACGCGGGACACAGGACACAAGTGCGGGCAGTACTTATATCCATATCCAAAGCGTCGTGGACTTTTCGGGAAGAGGTGCCGCAACGCCGAGGCGCACTGGATATGGACAAATCAAGCCTCTTGGGGCCAGATTTTTATCCATATCCAGTGCGTCGACGGTTTCTGGGGAGAGAGCCCAAGAATCCAAGACGCACTGGATGTGGATATAACTATTGCCCGCAACAAGGGCACCCTTGATCTGGCAAGGTCGACCTACTGATCAGTGCCCACTGCATACTCCAGATTTCGTAGTAAAGGGAGGGGGGTCTCATTTCGGGGGGGGTCTCTCCCAGGCTATCTTGGAGGGCCTGGGGGGAGTCTGGGGACGACGCTTTGGGGGGTTCTCTCGCGGGGGGGGTTCTGAAATGGCTCGTCTTGGAGGGTCCAGACCCCCTCCCTTTTATTACGAAATCTGGAGTATCCCCCCCCCTGAGCCCATCGCGGCACGTCGGCTGACGTCAGGGACTGGGGCGAACGCCAGGGGGAGGAGGAGGAGGAGGAGGAGGAAGGAGGAGGAAGGAGGAGGAGGAGGAGGAGGAGAAGGAGGAGGAGAGGAGGAGGAGGAGGAGGAGGAGGAGGAGGAGGAGGAGGAGGAGGGGGAGGAGGAGGATCAGGGGGAGGAGGAGGAGGAGGAGGAGGAGGAGGAGGAGGAGGAGGAGGAGGAGCAGTGCATATCCCTCCCTCCCCCCCCCCTCCTCACCTTGCCCCCGGGTGCTGCGGCGGCGCCCTCGCCGAGGTGGCCCCGGGCAGGCGCGCGCGGGGGCGCGCGCCTCCCCTCGGCGAGGAGCGGCCGTCGGCACCCCCCGCTCCGCCGACGCCGCTGCGGAGGGGGGCGCCGGCCACGGGGCCCCCGCCGGGGCCGACGGCCGCGCGGGCGGAGCACTGAAGGGGCCCTGACACACACGAATAAACACACACAAATAACAGGATTCCCCATAGTTTCTTATATTTTCTTGGTTTTTGTCTTCCCCCCCACTTCCCATATTTTCCCATATTTTCTGGGGAATCGTCGATTAATTGTGTCTGTGCGTTTTTTCCCCTCCTGAAGCACGTCTGCTCAGAGCCGCGCGCCCGCCTGGCGGTGCAGTTACGCCTTCGACTGCTCGCCACCGCTCCGACCGTCCGCTCTCTCCCCTTCGCACACGCCTCGCCTCCGCGCGTGCCTCGGCTGCCGGGCAGCAGCAGCCCGCGTGCCCCCCCGGCGAGGCGGGGGTCTCTCCGCAAGCACCGCCCCGGGGAACCGGCGCCCTCGGGCCGCAGCGCAGCGGTGGAGACGCACCTACTCGCCATCGCTCGGATGCCCGTTCCCCGTGCGTCTTGCGATGTCGAGCATCAGTGTTTCGCTCGATGATCCAGGGTGCTCCTCGATGGTCCTCGCCGATGCCAAGACTATGGGCCCCTATGTACCCATCGCTCCTGAGCCGTCTTCGGCGATCTCCGGACGGTTCTCGGCGGTTTTCTGACGGTCTTCGGCGGTCATCGTCGCTTTCTGGCGGTCTGTGGCGGTTTCCTCCGGTTTTCGGCGCAGAAGCTGGATGCTTGCGATTAACAAGGGGTCCATGATCGAACACCTGGGATCAAAGAGTCGGCAACCAGACCTTGGGACCCACCCAAACGACACGAGGGCACCTTCAGAGCGCCTGTAACTCGAAGACGCCTTCACCGCGTCCTGAGCTCGGAGGCGCCTTCGGACAACCTTATCGCGAAGGCACCTTTTTGGACGCCCGAAATGGGTACCGAAAGAATGGGTACCATGCCCAACAGCAAATGTTGTCCCAAACCAACAGCGGCCGCTGTTGGGCAGGCGGCCTTCTGTCTCAAATGTACACAGGCCGCGGCGGCGCCGACAGCGGGTCCTGTTCAGAATGAACAGGAATTGTTGTTGGGCATTGTACCCATTCTTTCGGTACCCATTTCGGGCGTCCAGAACCTTTAGGCGCCCTTAACTCGAAGCAAGGGCTCCTAAGTTCGCGCTTCGCGCTGCGCGAAGCGCGAAGCGCGAATAACTTCGCGCTCTCGCGCCGCCCCCCAAGGGGGAGAAGAGGAGGACGAGGAGGAGGGGGAGGAGGAAGGAGGACGGCGAAGCGCGAAGCGCGAATAACTTCGCGCCCTCCTGGGAGCCCTTGTCGAAGGCGCCTTTACGCCTCCTGTACTTGGAAGGCGCCCAGCGGCGACGAGGAGATTATGCGGCTGGGAGGGGGCGACACCTCGGAGCGCGGGGCTGCTGCGGGCCCCCGCTGCAGCTGCCCCCGCTGCGCTGCCGCCATCGATGGCCGGGCGCAGCCCCTGCTGCCGCTACGTCCTGCGGGATGTGGGGCAGCCTGGTGCCTGTTTTTCTCGGGTCGGGCGAAAGGGGGGGATAGCAAAGGGGGGGATTGAGAATCAGCTCACGTAGCTGATTTTCCCAGCGCCTCCCGGCGCCTGAGGCGGCTATGTATCGAGGAAGTGGGCCCTCCGTGGGGCCCAAACCATGCAGCAAATTTCGTAACCCCCCCTTTCCCAATCCCCCCCTTTCGCCCGGCCCGTTTTTCTTTGGATTCGGGCAAGCTTCCTTGCGTGGACGGGGGGGGGGGGGTGCTGAGTCTGAAGCAAGCCGAAAACAATTCGACGTGTGAAAAAATCACGCAAGTCGAAAGGCACTTGCACGCTCGCGTCCGATTGAAGGGGGGCGAGGGGGGAGAGGGGGGGGGGGTCGAACGCCATGCAAGTAAGCTTGCCTGGATCTAAAAAAAAACAGGCTCTGGGGCAGCCTGTGCCGTGGTCCGGCGTGTCGTGGCGGCGGCCGCCGGCGACACGCTATGCCCTGCGAGCGGGCAGCGTTGCGCTCAGCTCCTCGGGGGCGGGAGGCCCGGAAGCGTTCGAGGCGTCAGCGCCCGGGGACCAGGATGCGAATGGCGCGTCGCGCCACAGCGCTGTGGGCCAGAAGCAGCGGCGCGACACGCCAAGCCAAACCACCAGACCGTATAGGACCACGGCTAAGGGCAAGGACGCGGACTCCGGCAGGAGCTGCGGACCTCCGCGCTGGCGCGCGTGCGCGCGGGCGCCGCGGCTTGGCCACCAGGCTGCGAGCAAGTGGCCGCTGGCGTGTAGCCGGACCCCCCGTGAGGCGAAGCCAGGACAGAGACAAAATCGGACAGGAATACGTAAAACATCTCCGAGATCTATCGGATCTGGGGAATGTATCGAGCGCCACGGCCTTTTCATAGCGTTCCTGAACGCCCTGGAACTAATTCCTCCCTGCCTGGAAGCCTCTCAGATGAGGTCAAATGGATGGGGTCGGAAGATCACGCCGCATCGCCAATGAATCGCCGGCGCATCGGCGATGCATCACGTCGGCGATGAATCGGCGCCATCGGCGAGGAGAAGCTCGGGCTCTCCGCATCGAGCCGAATCGCCGATGCATCGGCGATGCGGCGCGATCCTCCGACACATTTCACTTGGACCCCCTTTTGGTGGCCCAGACTGTCCTAGCCCCGCCCGACCCCCCCTCGGCGATGGGCCCCCGATACCGAAACCGCCAGGTCCTGGGCGGGTTGGGGCTGACGGGCCCCTCACAGCGCTGGATGGGCTATTGGAGGTTCCATGCGTCCCCCCTCCTGAGCCCATCCCCCCAACCGTTGCCCCTGATAGCCTCGCTCGATCTCCCCCCTCGGCGCGGTTGCCGTCCCGAGACCGGCGGCGGCCGCGGGGCTGATGCCGCGCAGTGCAGGGCCAGGCCGCGTGCGCGTGGGCCTTCCGCGGGACGCCTTGGACGCGCCGTGGGCGGCTCGGGGCCGCGCTCGCGCGGGCCTCGCGCGGACGGCGCTGCGAGCGGGCCTCGCGCGAGAGACGCTGCGCGCGACGAGGGCAGCTCGGGGCCCGCCAGCCGCGGGGCGCGGCGGCGGGGGCGCCTGGGGGACGCGCCGGTGCGCAGTGCGCGCGGGATGGGCGCGCGCGCCATGGAGGGAGTGGCCTTCGGGCGTCGCTTCATGGGGCGGCCCTTCGGGGCCTCTCTCGGGCCTCTGTCGGGCACGAAGGAGCCTCCCTCGGGCATAAAAAAGAGCAACGCGCCCCGTGCGCAACGCCCGAGGGCTTAGGCGGCAGCGGGTGAGGGGAGCATGCGGGTAACTTCTGCTCGGGCCAGTGAGTGAGATGCGGATTCGAAATGCAGGGGCCTCCCTCTCCTCCCGCCTCTCCCCCTCCCCCTCCTCCTCCTCCCCCTCCCCCCTCGTCTTGCCTCTTCTGCTCGGGCCAAGGAGTGAGGTGCGGATCCGAAATGCAGGGGCCTCCCTCTCCTCCCGCCTCTCCTCCTCCCCATCTCTCCCTCCCCCCCCTCCTCCCCGTCTCGCCTCCCCTCCCCCGTGCGCAGCGCCCGAGGGCTTCGGCGGCGGCGGGCAGTGCGGCGGCCGGGCGGGCGCGGCGCGGCGGCGGCGCGCCCTCGGAGCACAGCGCGTGCGCGGGGAGGGGAGCGCCGGTCGGGTGCACGAGCGCTCAGGGCGGGAGGGGGCGCCCACGTGGGGCCGCGTGCGGCGGGGCCCTCCTTCTCCTCCCCCTCCTCCTCCTGCTACTCCTCCTGCTCCTCCTCCCGCCCTTCTCCTTCTCCTGCTCCTCCTCCTCCTCCTCCTCCTCCTCCTCCTCCTCCTCCTCCTCCTCCTCCCTCATCGCTCCCTCCTCCCTCCCTCCCTTTCTCCCTCGCTCCATCGTCCATGTCCTCCTCGCCTTCCCCCCCCCCCAGCCCCCGCCGAGCCGAGCGGGGCCTCCAGTCCGTGCCCGGCGCCGACGGCAGCGCGGCCGACGATGACGCGGAGGACGCGTCAGCCGGTGGCGCAACCGGCGGCAGGGCAGCCACGGCCCTCGAGAGGCCATCGTTACACTCGCTGGTCAAGCACCCCCCCACTCGTAGAAGAGGCATCAGAGGAAGGGGTGTAGGGGGTGGTTCGGTTCGGTCGTCCTCGAATGCGCGAGTCACGCTCGCAACTGCCGGGCGGGTGCCCCTTCTCTGGGAAACGACAGCCGAAATAGGGGGTGGATGGAGGAAACGGCATAGGAGGAGGAGGAACAAAAACAGGAGGAGGACGAAGAATGAGGAAGGTCCGGACAGGGAGAAGGAGGAGGAGGAGGAGCAGGAACAGAGGGGGAAAGAAAAACATCGCGGGCGTGAGAAGAAGCGGGAAGAGGGGGAGGGGGAGGACGAGGAGGGGGAGGAGGAGAGGCGGGAGGAGGAGGAGGAGGAGGCGGCAGAGGACCCTTCACTTCGAATCCACATCTTACTGATTGACCCTGGCAGAGGTTACCCGCATGCTCCCCTCACCCACGGTCGAGTACATATTACTCACATGCGTCTGTGCCAGCTTAAGCTTCAACATGCACCCATATTGGCCATTTGGGGCCAGCAAGGTGGGCTCGCTCGTGTGTAGACAATTTCATGAAATCTGCAGCTTACCTGTCATCCCACTTTATCCCATACATCTGCTGCGTCCTCTGCTCATGGTGGACTCCTCGCCTCATGCTCTAGTAGTGTACGCTGCTGCCATGTCGCACGTTGCGTTTTTCGCTCACCTTCACCTTCCGGTACCTGCTGGTGATCAGGTATGACCAGGTATGGCTCAGTGGTTTGCCCCTGCTTGGAGTTGCAGCTTGCACAACTTCTTGGCGCCTGCCAAAGCCTTGAATTAACCTTTCCATGCTGTTGTGCGTCTCTCTTTGCACCTTTGAGGCTTCTGATGTTGCATGTTGCACATCGTATTGGTCACACGTGAGCGTTCCGACCATCTAATTCAAGACCGACCGGCGCCAAGAAGGAGGGGGAAGGAGAGGAGCAAGACCAGCGGCACGAGGAGGAGCATCCCGCCCGACCTTCCCTCTCCACCTCGCCCCCTCACGAACCAGGACGGAGGAACTCAAAGGCGAACGATGGGGGGCGGGGACGGCTCGGGGGGTGCCATCAACCTGGAATATTGACATCCCACCAGCCCTTTACATAGGGCGTGAATGGTTTAACTGATTGTGTCTTCTTTCTCTGCCAAAGCCCCTCCCGCACATGCTCTGGGGAACGGTTTATCACTGTTGTTTATTCAAATGCACCGTCCCCCCCGCCCGACTGTGGGCCAACTCGCGACGTTCCCCCCCCCCCCCGGCATCCCAGTCAAAGAAAGATACAGCATGCAATTGGCCTCCAAATCTGGAACATGCACGGGCGCCCCACGACCACTTTGCATTGGTTTTTGAGAATGACGGCGGGGGTGTCGTCACGTTGCTCGCTGCGCGCTAGCCAGCCCTGTCAAACAGATATACAGAATGCACTTTGCCTTGACGTCTGGAGCATGCGCGGGCGCCCCGCTTCCACTTAACATTGATGTTTAACAGGGACGGCGCGGGTGCCGTCATGTTATTCGCTGCGCGCATGCCAACCACCTCAGTCAAACAAACGATACACAATACACTTTGCCTCCACATCTGGAGCGTGCGCGGGCGCCCCGCGACCAGTTTGCAGTGGTTTTTGATCGGGACGGCGCGGGTGCTGTCATATTGCTCGCTGCGCGTAGGCCAACCCTCCCTGTAACAAACAACACAGAATACACTTTGCCTCCATATATGCGCGGGCGTCCCGCGACCATTTTGCATTGGTTTTTGAAAGGGGCGGCAGAGGGACCTGCATATTGCTAAAACGTGGAGCACGTGCCGCACCTGGCGCGCCTGGCTCGCTTGGGCATACAAGGTGCCTGGTGCACTTGGCACCCGTGGACCACGTGGCATGCGTGGCGCTCCTAAGACCACTGCTCCTCGTTAACACCCCCCCTCCCCCACCCGACTGTGAGCCAACCTGGAACATGCCAACCCCGCCCCCTGCCTTCCCAGTCAACAAAACAATGCAGAATGCACTCTGCTTCCAGATCTGGAGCGTGCGCGGGCGCCCCGCGACCACTCTGCCTTGGTTTTTGATAGTGACGGCGAGGGTGCTGGCATGCTGTTTCTTGTGCGCAAGTTGCGCGCGAACCGATCGCCCCTGGCAGAAACAACTCATCCATGCAATTCGCGTCCGAATCCGGAACATGCGCGGGCGCCCCGCGACCACTCGGCGGGCGCCCCGCGGCAACTCAGCAGTGATTCTGACAAGGACGGCGGGGGTGCTGGCATACTGCCCGACGTGCGCAGGACAACGATCCGGTCAAAAACCACATATGATGCGCCTCGTTTCAGTTCTGGAGCACGCGCGGGCGCCGCATCCACCACTTGCGTTGGCTCTCGACGTGTCTGACGCGCAAGTTGCGCGCAAGGCACCCGTCCCTGTCAAAAGCCATGCAGGTGTGCACAGGGACTCCAAATCTGGAGCACGCGCGGCCGCCCCGCCACCATCTTGCACTGGCTTTTGGAAACGGGGCGGCGAGGGTGCCCGCATCTTGCCAACACGTGGAGCACGTGCCGCACCCGGCGCGCCCGGCGAGCCTTGGAACCCGTGGAGCACGTGGCGTGCGTGGCGCTCCTCAGCAACGTGCTGAAACTCCTCGGCGGGCGCGACAATTCTGCGCTGGTTTTTGACAGGGGCGGCGGGGGTGCCGGCATATTCTTTGATGCGCGAAGGCCGACCACCCTTTGGCAGAGAACAGCACACAGTCCCGTCATCGGTTGGCCCTCCGTGTGCTGTGGTGGACGGATCTTTGTTATGCTGCAGCTGAAAGGAGCACCTCGCGGCCCCGCTGCGCAGACCGCGTGGGTCCCCATGTCGCCATGTCTGCAGAGCCCCACCGCTCAGCGGTTGCGGGACCATCATCAGAACAACACTCGTCGATGCCAGGCTTGTCGTCCTCCAAGTTGTGGATGCCGGCGGCATCGCAGCCCTCTCGTGGAGCACGTGCCGCACTTGCCGCGCCTCGCACGCTTAGGACTCCAGGGTGTATGGTGCACCTGAACCCGTGGCGCACATGGCGTGCGAGGCGCTCCTCGGCAGCGTGCTGAGACTCGGATACCATTTCCTTGTTGGGGGGGCGGATGGGAGAGAGCGAGACGGCCGTCGGTCTCGGGTGGGAGGCCTCGACCTCTCCATCCAAGAGGGCCTCAGCGAGCCCACGTGGCCTCCAAGATACCTCAAGACATTTCAAGATGGCTCAAGATAGCCTCCGACACACATCCAAGAGGCCTCAAGACGGCCCCAAGACGGTTTCAAGTGCCCTCCGAACCCTCCAAGGACCCCCCCCCAAGAAGCCCAAATCCTTCAAGCACCAATGTGCAACATCCATGTTTTTTGCCTTCTCGCATTTTCGCTCCCGATGGGCCCTTATGGCCTCAAGACGGCCCCAAGACGGCCCAAGAAAGCGACAAGAGGGCCCCAAGAGGTCCCAAGAGTCATGGGGCCCAAGAGGCCTTCCAAACCCTTCCAAGGAGCCCCAACAGGGCTCCAAGACACCCTAAATGAGCCCCAAGAGGGCCCCAAGAGTGGCCCAAGAGGCCCCACAGGGGGTCCTCGGAAAGCCCCCGAGCTCAGGATAGCTTCTGACTCCCTCTAGCCGAACATGGCTCAAGATAGCCTCCAAGAAGCCTGAAGAAAGCCTCCGATCGTGTCTGGATGGGATGGTGGGGATACTCGAAACGTCAAGGATTGGCGATGTATCGCAGATCGATCGGCGATTGGCCTCAAATTCCTGGACGGGGTGGGCTATCGGGCCCCTATCGGTGACCGATGGCCGATCGGGGGGATCGATGCATGCTCCATCTCCCGCTGAGGAGCGAGGAGAGGGGAACTGGGGAGACGCAAGACTCGGGTTCGGATGACGGGGCCGTCAGGCAAATGACTAGACCCACTCTGAAGTTTGATGCGAGCCCCCGCTGCGAACATCCCACCAAAGCCGCACCATCGAAGTCCAGAACGGGCTCGCCGAAAAGCGGCGGCGAACCCGAACTCTGGCGAACTCGAGTTTTACGCTACCACGAGTGGAGAGTGGGGGGCTCGGCCCTGCACGTGCCACAAAGCTTGCCCGGCCCACCTCTCAGAGGGCGCAGCTGCGCGCCGCGCCCCGCGCCACCCTGGACGCCTCCGCCCGGGCCGGGGCTCCAACGGAGCGCAGGGCTCCAGGGGGCCGCCGGGTCCCTGCGGGGTGGCTTGCCAGCGTCGGCGCCGATCGTCGCCGTGGTCATCGTCGTAGACCTCGAGAACCGATGTTGCGAGCACATTAAGGCGAGGCCAGGACGAGGATAAAATCGGGTGACGCTCAGGCAGGGATCTGCCCTCGTCCTAGCCCCGTCCAGAAGATGTAGCATCGCGAAAAATCACGACCGAGAGCCATGGACCCAATCTTTCTGCTGCATCTTGCAAGCAAGATCGATCCGAGATGGTCCTGGGGCCCGAGGCCCGGCGGAAAGCGCCCCATAGTGCGAATCCCTGGCAACGGCCGGACCTCAGGGGACGCAGGCGTCGTCGCCGCAGACGCAGGCCTCGTCGTCACCCCGCAGCCTCCTCGGGTGGGAGGCGCGCTCCTCCTGCAGGCCTGCGCCGAGGGGAACCATGGTAATGTCAACGGCACGCCGCCGGGGGAAGCCATCGGCGACTACTGTTGAGTCGGGCCTGTCCCCCTACAGGGGGATTTTGGGCGAAACATGAAAAAGACCCCCAAAATACCCAAATATGTCCAAACATAGTCAAAACATCGTCCCCATACTATTTTTTTGACTATTTCTAAATGTTTCCTCCTGTAGAGGGACAGGCCCGACTTACGACTACCGTTGAAGAGACACCCGTTTCTCGGGCGAAACCAGAAGGCAGAAAATGCACCCCCAAATTAATCACCTCGACACTCGAAGCCGTTTGGTAAACGCACCCAAAGGAGGAATCGAACAGGGCAGGGCTGCTTAGTAAACGCCCAGGGCCGTTTAATAAACGCCACTTGTCGGGTCCGGGTGGTTTTTCCTCCCTTGAGGAAAGGACGGAGTAGCACGCCGACGGGCTCCCAACGGCAGCGTCTCGTTGGCACAGTCGGAGCAGGGGCAAATAGAACATCCTTCAAGGACATGAGACCCTCCGCCGGGACAGAGGGTCAGAAGGACCATCCTTCAGGATACCCGTCCCCATGATTCACAATAGCGGACAACACATACGAAAAACATTCGGGTACACTCCCCGAGTCGACCATCATATACCTCGGTCCGATCGTACAGTCGAACCTAGGCCAACAAAAACCACCCCTCAAGAACACGAGACCCTCCGCCGGCCAGAACATACAGAACACCCAAGGGCACCCACCCCAGGATGCACAAGAGCATCCAACAACCACGAAGAACACGAGGACCCTCTCCCCGAAACCGGCCTCGACCTCAGACCTCGGTCCGGCCGGCACCCTCCGTCCCCCCCCCCCGCGCGCTCTCCCTCTCTCTCCGGGGATGGACAGACCTCCCTTTAGTAGGACGTGGTTTAATGAAAACGACATCGGGCCCGAACCTGGCGGGCGCAAGCCTGGAAAATGACGGCCGCGGCGCCCTCTCGAGAACCGAAAACGGACAATTCACCAATCGACGTGTCAAGGTAGGAGGTCTGCCCATCCCCGATCTCTCTCTCTCTCTCTCTCCCTCTCCCTCTCTCGCTCTGCCGGCCCTCCCTGGCCTGCCTCTCCCGCGGCCGCCTGCGCCTGCCCGCGTGTGCCCCCCCCTCTCGGAGATTGTCTGGGAGGCCTCGGCAGGGCCGGGTGCCGACGACGAGGCCCCCCCCGGGGCGCAGAGGGACTTCCCCCGGGAGACCTCCGACGACGCGACTCTGCGAACCGGCGATGTTTCTTATAGATTGCCACCCGCGGCCCGTTTTCGGGCCCCGGGGCCCTCCGTCGGGGATCCGGGGGCCAAGAACTGCAGGACGGCCCAAGAGGCGCCCCGGACGGCCCAACAGGGCCCCAAGGGGGGCCCCAAGAGGGGGAGCCCGAACCGACGATTCGAGCTTTCCGCCCCAGGGTGCCCCCGGGAGGCCCCCAAGAGGCCCCCCCAAGAGGCCTCCAGGGCGACAGCGCGGCGCACTGCGTCCGCGCCCACTGGTGAGAAAGGCCTCCCCGACCGCGGGACACAGGGTTGGGAGGCAATTTCCAGGAGGTCTTCGCAAGAACGATTACAGGTGGCGCCATCCGAACACCACCCCCACCAACCATTGATCCTCCTGAATCGATGGGAGGCGGGTATGGGGTTCGGATTTCGCCACGTGTTGAGCGAAATTCAAATCCTACCCCCGCCGCCCATCGAGTGGCCCGACTGGTTGATCGTCGAGGGTAGGGTTCGGAATTCGCCGCCGACAGGAGGCAATTCCTGAGACGTCTTCGTAAGAACGAAGGGCCTCTGTCCCCGATTGAGAGACCATGAAGCCGGAGCAGGCCAGATCAAACGGAACTCGACGGGATTCGTTTCAGCGGGATGAAGCTCAACTCATCCAGGTTTTGCCGGATTGGGCCAGGTTCCGACCACGAATCTACCAGCGACGACGCTGAATGTAACAGGCGCTGCATCTTAAACAAGGCCAGTCGTGCGCCAGGCGAGAGAGAGAGAGAGAGGGAGAGCGGGAGAGACCGCGAGAGACAGAGAGAGAGAGAGAGGAACGCACGAACGCACGCAAGAACCGCGCCTAGACGGCGCATCGGCAAGAAACTATATGCAATGAAGTCGAACATACGTAACCCTTCAGCATTAACAAACGCAGCAAAAAACATCCTAGTAGCAACAACAAAGAAAAAGGCGAGGCAGGGGTGGGAGCAGCCGGGACAGTGGTGAGAGCATGGCCGTGCGCAACCTAGTGCGCTCTTGCACAAAGATCGTGGCTGTCTGGAGCAAGCAAGTCGCCGGCATTGACAGTACACTGGGAAGGACTCTCAGGCGCCAGGGCGCGCGGGGGTGCCGGCCGGGCCGCGCCTGCACTGTCCGCTTCTGCTGCTGCCTTCTCCGCCTCCTCTCCTCCCTTCCCGTGCTGCTCTCCTCCCCTCCGTGGCCACGGGGCGACCTTCTCGAGCTGGGAAGGTCGGAAGGAATCTCAGGCGGAACCGCTGCCGGACCTGGCGATCTAGAGGGGCGGTCCAGGGCTCCACGTCCCCTCCTGTAAGACTCTCCTGTGGCCTTTCTTCACGCCGTCGACGCCCTGACATCCCCTGGCGAAGCGCTGCGGTCGGGAACCTCTGCCCGGCGTGCCGCCCCGACGACGCGCTCTGCCCTGCGAGCGGAGGTCGTGACGCTCCGCTCCGCGGGGCGGGAGGCTCGGGAAGGCTCGGGGCCGTGACGCCTCGGGACCACGGAGCTGACGGCGAGTGACGCCGCGGCGCGGCGGGGCAGAGCTGGCGGAGCGACGGGCTCTGCCAAGGCTCCCGACGGCCTGGGGAGGACAAACACAACGTCGCGGGGCCGACAGACGGAGGCCCGCTCCGCCGAGCGCGCGGGCGGTTAGCCGAACGGCCGCGCGCACACGCGTTTGACCCGCGGCCACCGCCCGAGGTGCCGAGGGGGGGGCGGAGGAACGATCCTCCGCGGCTGCGGAGGCGCGACCCCCTCGGCTCGCTGGGGGGCCCTCTGAGGGGAAAATCACGGCCAGACTTCAGAGCACTCGAGGGCATGCCCTTCCCCGGGGGCGCACAAGAGCATCCAACAAACACGAAGAGCACGAGGGCACCCTCCCCGAACCGGCCTCGATGTTATACTTCGGTCCGACCGTACAAGTCATAAGTCCACACCTGCATCTAGCAAGTGCGCAGGCTCATAGCAGTCTAGCTGTCGTGCTGGAAGTGGCGCCGTTTCCCTAACTACTGAGGTGAAGGGGACTCCACGAACGAGCACTGGCCTGGCAAAAGAGGGACGAGGGCGAGGAAGGGAGGCGAAGCGGGAGCAGGAGAGAGCCGGGAGGCGGAGGAAATCACAAACCTTTCGTGCGTTGTGAGCTACCCCACCCCACCGTCGGGCGCACGCGCACTGACCCTGGGGCACAGTAGGGGGGAAAGGGCTCCGAAGGGGAAACGTCGAGCTGGCATGGGCGATCGGCTGTCGATGCCTCCCCCCTCGTTGCCCCTGGTGGCTGTTGGGCCACCACTCGGGCTGGGCACCCCTGGCACGCTCTCGGCGAGGCGCAGCTGCTCAGGAACATCCCGAGGCGGGAAGACCGCCGAGAACTGACGGCAACGCGCGACAACCTCAAACCTAGAGCGTGTCGAGTCTCGAGCCCGTCGTCCCCCCTGAGCCCATCCCACGCTGCCCCTGACCTTCCGGGCTTTCTCTGGAGAAGCAGCCCCCGCACAGAAGCCCGAAGGGAGGGCCGATCGGACGCCATGCCAGAGGCGTCGGATTCCTCGAGGCCCTCCCCTGAGATCCGACGACGCGAACAGAACCCTGAAGACCCCATCTCCCTTTGCGGCGCCCTCTGGGCCCGACTCATCTGCTGTGGCCCCAGGGGCCCGAAGCGGGCGGAAGCGCCCGGCGTGGAAGACTTGCAGCGCCCAGGCCACCTGGGCGGGCAAAACGAGACCGATACGGCAGGGGCCCGACCACGAGAAACCTCCCGCAGGAAACCCAAGCCTGAGGCCCCAGGGCGTGCATGGATCTTCGGTGTGTGGGCGTCGCGCAGCGCACCGCACCACCACCGCAGCCCACGACACCCAGGGGCACCCGGGAGGCAAGCAGAGTGCTCCTTGGCACGGGTCTCCACCGCACCGCTCACCCCTGGACCTCTCCCTGGGGCGCACGCTGCCCGGCATGCCGAGGAGGCTCCGGCGAACCGGCGACGCGGGCGCGCCAGGACGAGCCACGGCAACGCGGTGCTCTCGTCTGCACTGCTTCGGGGGAGCGCCTGGAACCAGAGCTGACACGCCTGCGAGAAAAGCTGCCACGGCTCACCTCTTCCTCCCCTGGCCAGCAGAGGCCTCTCGATAGAAGAAAGCAAAAACCACAAGCATAACCTTTTGGCGCGCCGCGGGGATTTCTTGGATCCGCGCTGGACCCCCCTCCCTGCCGCGCGGAGCGCGCCAGGAGCGGCGCCGGAGGCGCCGCCGGGGGGCCCAGCGCGGGTCCCAAAAATCCTCGCGGAGCTCTAAATGTTATTATGCTTGTGGCGTCTTTTTTCCTCGAGACCCACCTCCCCCTCCACTGGCCAGCAAGATGGAACAGGAACCGACCGTCCCGGCATTCCTGTAGGCCTACCGTGCATGACATGCTCTCAGAACCAAAGAATGTTCTAAGAGCAAAAATAGAGGCCTCCTAGACGGGGTCGGAGTAGATGGGGTCGGAGGACCGCGCCGCATCGCCAATACATCGACGATACATCGGCGATGCATCGGCGATGCATCAGCGATGCACCGGTGATGAGGCGTCGACGTCGGCGATGCATCGGCGCCGTCGGCGTGGGGAAAATCGGGCTCCGCATCGAGCCGCATCGTCGATGCATCGGCGATGTGGCGCGACTCTCCGACCCCATCTGCTCCGACCCCATCTAGGAGGCCTAGAAAAAACAATGTTCTTAGAACGCAGAGCCGACGTGCTAAGACACGCCAGTCTCTCGGCCAGAGCTGCTCCGAGGACACTCCTCGCGCAGAGACCGCACGTGGCTCCCAGAAGGCTACTAAGTTGGTGGGCCTACGTAGGCGAGCCAGGACGCTTCGCCACGTAGGCCCACCAAGTTAGGGAGGAGGAGGAGGAGGAGGAGGAGGAGGAGGAGGAGGAGGAGGAGGAGCCTCTCGAGCCCCTTCGCCCTCCTCGCGAGGCCGTGCCCCGCCTCCTCGGCGCCGCGGCGCGGCCGCTCGCAGGCGCCCGCCTCCGCCGCGAGGGCGCTCTCGCCGCCGCGGGCGCCGTGCAGCTGCGGCAGGGCGCGGGGGTCGGCGGCGGGCGCCTCGCGCTGGGGCCGGGCGGGCGGGGCCCCCGCCGCCCCGGGCCGCCCCCGCGTCTCGCCCCCGACGCCTCCCGCCTCGGCCTCGCGTCGGCCTCCCGGCCGCCGCTCCCTGCGCCGCTCCCTGCCCTCCGCTCCGCTCATGCGCCGGCCCCTCTATCTCCCTCCTCGTCTTCTGCCTCGCCGCCCCGCTGCTGCTCCTCCTCCTCCTCCTCCTCCTCCTCCTCCTCCTCCTCCTCCTCCTCGCCGCAGTTGTCGTTGCACGTGCTTCTCGCCCCCTGCCTGCCCGCGCGCCGCATCGACCCCCGCGCGGGGCCGCCGGGGGCGACCCGTCGGCCAAGGCTGCGGCCACAAGCATCCCCCCGTGGAGTCAGCACGTGGCTGTTTTCTAGGGGTGGAGGTGCGGGCATTTGGCGAAATGGGCACGGAAAGAATGGGCACAATGCCCAACAACAAATGTTGTCCCAAACCAACAGCGGCCGCTGTTGGGCAGGCAGCTTTCTGTCTCGAATGGACACAGGCCGCGGCGGCGTGGACAGCGAGCCCTGTTCAAGATGAACAGGAACTGCTGTTGGGCATCGTACCCATTCTTTCCGTACCCATTTCGGGCGTCCAGAGGGCAGGAACTTCTGCTCAGCGTTGTCTCGGCGGCGGCCCCGGCGACACGCGACGCCTTGCGAGTGGATAGCGTGTCGCTCCGCTCCGCGGGGCGGGAAAGCGGACCAAAATCGGTACGTTGGCGCACGCTTGGGGACCGAGAACCGGATAGCGTGTCGCGCCGAAGCGTGGTGGGCCAGACCCTGCGGAGGGACACACTAAGCACTGGTTCGAAGGGCGGCGAGGGCCCGATGACAGACAAGGAGGATATCCTTGCTGCCGACCGCCCCTGCGCGTCTTTCAAGACGTCCTCTCTTCGAC
This sequence comes from Prorocentrum cordatum, assembly GCA_963575745.1. NCBI lineage: Eukaryota > Dinophyceae > Prorocentrales > Prorocentraceae > Prorocentrum > Prorocentrum cordatum. The sequence continues at coordinate 705,687 of CAUYUJ010003669.1, forward strand.
CTGTACACCTCCTCCCCTTCGCCGTCCTCGTCCTCATCCTTCTCTCCTCCTCCTCCTCCTCCTCCTCCTCCTCGTCCTCGTCCTCGTCCTCGTCCTCGTCCTCGTCCTCGTCCTCGTCCTCCTCCCCATCCCCGTCCTCCTCCTCCTCCTCCGTAGCCACTATCCACCCAAGGGCCTGTCCGCGTGGTCAGGGTACTCTGATGGGCCGGACTTGAGAGTGGAGATTGCCCCTGGGAGCCATACCCGCGCCTCTTCTCTGGAAGCCAACGGCCGTGCGCGGGCCCAGTCGACAGAGAGCCGTCAAGACGGCGGGCCGTCCCTCCCTCTCTCTTCCTTGCCTCCTTGCCCTCCCCCTTCACTAGGACGCACATATACATTCTAGTACTATATGTTCTCCGTGGAGGCGCGCGTCCGACCCGAACATATAGCATACCCATCTTGTAGTAGATCGTTTCCCGAGCGGTGTGGCCAGAAAGCGCCCGCCAAGACGCATATACTATTAGATGTCTCGGTGCGCGCGTCGCCACTGGGGGGGGCGACGCACATGTAGTATAAGAGAGTTGGGGCGGCGCCGATTCACCTCCCGATGCCTAGCCGAGGACCGCGAAAAGTGTGCAGGCAGACGCTGGTGATCAACGACTTCAGCTACAACGCTGGGATCAGCGCGGCCGTGCGAAAGCAGATCGTCAGCTACAGAGCTGGGATCAGCTCGCGCGAAAAGGGCGGCGGCGAGCAGCCAGAATGCGCTGCATCAGTGGGGGTCGTGCGTGCAAAGGGGAGCTGTGAGCGCATCTCGAGCTCTCTGCAAGACGTGGGCGACATATCAAGTATACTGCTGGGAGTTGCTCATGCGAGAAGGGCGGCAGTGAGCGAAAGACTAGCTGCAACGCTGGGGACAGTGCAGGCGAGACAAAGCTGTGGGCTGAAACCCGAGCCCAAAACAGACCGTGGGCGTCATGTCAACAACAACGCTGGAACTGTCCAAACGAGAAAACAACCATTGAGTAGCGAACCGTGTACAACGCTGGCAGCAGCCCAAGCGAGAAGGGCGGCAATGAGGAAGACATCTCAGCTACAACGCTTGGAAACGTTTAGTCATACTAGGAGGCAGGCGGTGGGTGACTTATCACCGACGACTCTGCGTGTAGTTCATGCGAGAAGGCAAGCAGTGAACGACGTATCGGCTACAACGCTGGGAGAAGTGAATGCGAGAAGGCAGGCAGTGAGGGACACATCAATTACAACGCTGAGAGTGGTTCATGTCAGAAGGTTGACAGTGGGCGACTTATCAGCTACAACGCTGAGTGTGGTTGCTGCGAGACGGCAGGCAGCGAGCGACATATCGGCTACAACGCTGAGAGTAGTTCATCTGCGAAGGGCGCCAGTGAGCGACATATCAACTACAACGCTGCGAGTAGTTCATCTGAGAAGGGCGGCATTCCGCGACACATCAGCTACAATGCTTGGAGATGTTCGTGCGAGAATGAACTCTGTGGCAGTGCACGCGGTGACTGCGAGATGTTTGAGGATGGGCCGGGGGTGAAGCCGAGCCAGGCCCGCCCCACGACCCCTGCCGCCAGGCGGGACCAGTGTGGAGGTGCGTGAAGCAGAACCAGGCCCGCCCAGTGACCCCCCTACGAGGGGGCCAGGGCGGAAGAGGGTCGCGTTGATGGAGCCACATGTTTTCAGCCACAAACGAGAACTAGACTTTTGGTGGCCGCCCCAAGACGCCCACTGGACAGGCCTGGGGTATGGTGAACGCCTTTTACCGTCGGCTCCGGATGATTTGCTCGACGTAGAAGTTGATCATGGCAGCGGAATCCGGCAGAATCCTCGTCCTCCTCCTGCTCCTCGTCCTCCCCGCCCCCTACCTCCCTCCTGCACCTCCTCCTCAACCTCCTCCACCTCCTCCTTGTCCTCGTCCTCGTCCTCCTCCGTCTCGTCCTCGTCGTCCTCCTCCCTCCCTCCCCTTCGTCCTCCTCGTTTTCGTCCTCGCCCTCCTCCCCGGCGGGAGCGGCAGGGCGAGGAGGGAAGGGTGTGGAGGCAAGACCGCGCGGGCCCCCCCGCGCCGTGGAGCCGGTGCAGACGTCGGGCACGAACATCTGCGAGCTTCTGTGGGGCCTCTGGCTCGGGAGGCCGGGTGAGACCACGGCCACGCTTGCGGCGATGTTGCTTCACGGTGAGGTTGGGAACCGAACTGTAGGAAATCACGAACCACGCTTTCCCATATTTCCGATCAGCAGATGTATCGAGCGAAAACGGCACAGCGAATTGCGGGGAAGCACGAGCCGCGCGTTCACGCAACACCGAAACCTACGTCGCCGTTAGCCGCATCGCCGTTAACGCGTCTACGATGAGACTTCATGGGAGCGTCTGTGGATCTCCGCGGCCCTACCATCGGAGTGATAGGGCCGAGCGGTCATTCACTGCCGCTGGGTTCGTGGCTGAAGTGGGGCTCCGCGGTGCGGATTGTGCTCGCGTTGTCGTTGTCGTTGTTGGTGTTGTTGATGTCGTCGCTGACGCGAAGCTCTCATTTCCAAAAAAGAAATGATGGTTAGTCCCCCCCTCTGGAAACAATTGTATTTCTTCACTTGTTGCTTTTCTCCGGGGACTCGCACCCTATCTTTGTACAAAGGAATATGTCACCAAACTATGTTGTTCGGCCCCGGTTTGCAGCAACAACAGCTCCCGCATTTATTCCCGATCTCGCGCGGGACTTCCTCACAATGCATACATGAATGGCGCTCTCGCTTGGTAAATCCTAAAATTGATTCCAACGCCGCGCCCTCGACTCTCAGGAATCACGCTCTCGCTGTGGATTTCCTAGCGGTTTATTTGGGAATCGCGCTATCGCTCGACACCTCCTCGCGATTCATGCAGGACGCAAGCTTCAGCAACCCACCTGCCCCTTGTCCCTCCCTTCTATCCGTAGTCTCTTCCCCTGCCTTAGGGGCTGCACGAAATACACGTAGCAGTGAAGACAAATATACCCCTAAGAGCCTAAAGGGGTAAGATCGAAGACGGAGAAGACAAGCATCGAGGGCTTGGGAAACAATACGTGATGAATGGCACGCGAGCAGATAAGAGCTAATAGTCTTGAAATGACTGTTGTTGTTGTTGCTGCTGCTGCTGTTTTTGATGTTGAAACTCCAAGTACTGACGAATAAAATGGCTGATCCCGCCTCCTGCACACGTTCCCCTCCCGGGGCTCGCACACTTTTTTTGTATAAAAGAACATCGTGAGGCTCAACTGGGCCCCTAACCTCCGAACTACAACAGCGTCTCCCGCCCCATACTTACTCATCAATCATTGCACCCCCCGCTCCTGCTTTGGAACTTCCTCACAACCTGCCCTCAAGAATCGCGCTCTCGCCTGAGACCTCCCTGCCATTCACTGAGGCTCCGCGCTTCTGCCATCCAGGAACTGCGCTCTCTCCCTGGACTTCCTCATTGTTTACATGGGAATCGCGCCTTCGCCCGAGACTCCCTGGCGCATTGTGCAAGACTCGCGCCTTCGCGACCCGCCCGCTCGGCCCGCCCGTCAAGGTCCGCCCGCCCGACCCGCCTGGTGAGGCCCGCACTCGTCTCTCGCCGCGCCTCGCCCGTTCCGCTGCTCTCCGCTGCCCCTCGCGATACCGCGGTCGGACTTGCAGGCCCCGCCGCCGCCTTCGAGGCCTCCTCGATGCCTTTCGTGGCACCGTTATTGGACCCCCTCGATGCTGCTCGTGGCCCCGCGGTCGCATTCGTGCCCCCCTCGCTGACCTTCGGGGCCCCGATGTGGCTCTTCGTGGCCCTGTCGCTGCCCTTCCTGGCCCCTTTGCAGCCCTCAGCGGCCCCCTTCTGTTTAAGGCTGCGACAATTACACGTGGCAGGGAAGAAAGATATCCCCCCTAAAGGGGGTACGATCGAAGACGAAGAGGGCGGGTATCCAGGGTTCGGGGAACACATCTTGATTGAAACGCACGCGTATTAGAACGAACACTATCAAACGGACGGTTGGTCTTGATGCAGTTCTGGATGATATGGCTGTAACATTGAAAGCAGCAACAACAACTTGCTGCTGTTGTTGCTGATGTTGTTGTTGTTGATGTTGCTCATGCTGTTGTTGTTGTTGATGTTGTTGTTGTTGTAAATGTTGGTGTCAGTACTGCTATCATGCTATTGGTGTCAGTTGCTCATGCTGTTGTTGTTGCCGCCCTCCCACTCACAACACATCCCGCGACCCGTCCGCCATCCACCCGCGACCCACCGAAGACCTATTGGCCACCCACCCGCCACCCACCCGCGGCCCACCCGCGACCCACCCCGTGACCCACCCCGCGACCCACCCGCTAAGGACCCGCGACCCGATCCGTGCCCGCCCCCTCACTCTTACCCGCATTTGCCCAGCGCTAGGAACTACATGAACTGAATGTGGCCCAGATTTCGTCCAGAAGCCCACCAAATGCGAGTAGGGAGGAGCGAGTAGGGAGTAGCGAGTAATGACTACTGAGTGAGGAGAAGTGAGTATTGAGGACGAAATCCCCCGAAACAAATTTTACTGGACCCTCTGCCGCTCTCACGAAGGACCACACGAGCGAGGGGGCGCTCTTGAGCAAGCCTGGGTCGCGTCGTGAAGGCATGCTGAGCATCGGGCTCGAATCTCCAACGATGGGATCTTGCTCAACGGCCGGTGTTTCCCAAATTTCGGCCCTCGGGGTCGGGCTGGTGGTAGAAGGGGTGACCTGCACGGGGGGCGGGAGAAAACAGCCCCCAAAAGGGCCCAAAGGACCCCTTTAGGACCCTCGTACTCATTCCCCCCATTCTCAGGCCACCTCCCCTTACCACCCTCCTGGCGGGGGCGGGGCCGTCTCCCGGCCCCAGGACCATCAAGCATGGACTGGGGCGAAAAAGGATAACTCTTAAGTCGTGCCTGTCGCCTTACAAGGAAAATATTCAAACATAATTTTAAGATAATAAGGGGACGATTTGTTCTACCATTCTTGAATATGCTGGATTTTGTTTGGGGTAATTGTCTTTTTTCGTCCCAAATCCGCCTGTAGGCCCGACCGAAGACTAGTGGGGCCGCGGCCTTTGGAGAAACAACATCTCGGCGACCGTGTGGGATGGGAATCTGGGCCACCCAGCCTCGCGCATCCCGCCCCGCGATGCGCGGCGCGAGGTCATATTCGCGACCTCGCACCCGTGGCGAAGAGCAGCCGCTGTCCCGCACCGCGACGCGCGAAGGTCGGTCATCCTTGCGGCCCCGCGGGTGACCGAAGGCGTGATTGGCGACATACGGGAATGGTAGGGACGAAACCGGGAACTTGAGGGAGGCGGAGCGAGAGAAAGGGAGGAGGGTGAAAAGGGTGGGCGATGCAAGACGCGGCCAACTGCAGAGTTGTCCCACCTCGCTGGCAAGGACGAAACGAAGGGCCCTTGCCAGGCCTTCCACGCGCGCACAGAGCTCAGTTTAGATTACGCTACCGGGGAACCCCACATACTTATAGTATGGCTGGAGTGATGATAGCTCAAGTGAAGCATGTGAAAATGATGTTGGTGGCCGTTGCCCCGCCGATGCCGTTGATGACGCCAGTCATGAGGAGAGGAGGGAGGAGAGTGGAGAGAATGTGAAACAAGTTTTTGTTCAAAACACATGGAAAACGATCTGCGGCGCCCACGAGGTAACGAACACTATGGAACGTGATCTTCGGCGGAAAGCCTCTGCTCATATCTGAAAGAAAGGAAAATGCGAAGGAACGCGACTTTCGGCGAAAAGCCCCTGGCAGGGTGCAGTATATCTATATATATATATACACACATAAACACGGAGCGCTGTCTTCGGCAGCAAGCCTCTGATTGCGCCTCAAGCCAATGCAACATTTGACAAATCGCCTGGACAAGCCGTTGCGATGGTCGTAAAACGCAATCATAATTCCATGAACACATCGGTGGCCCTCTGTCGCAAAGCCCAGCCCAATGACCGACTATCCGTGACTCGCACTTGGGCCATCGTCACAGGAGGCGCGCGCTCTGGATCGGCACCGGGCGCCGCCGTGGGGACAGCGTCGGGCAAGGCCATGACGGCAAGCCACCGTATCTATGACCACCCCTGGCGGCCAGAGCAAGAGACTGTTGCTCGAGCTCAATCTGCCCTCTACGCAAAAACCCTGGACGACAGGCTCGGATAGCGGCCGCGCTCAGAAACCACGCCCGTCGCACTTCCTGTGGTGTCGAGAAAGTGCCACGCCTGCTATGCCGTGGACGACTGGCTCGGATAACGGCCGCGCACAAAGACCACCCCTGCGCACCCCCTATGGTGTGGAGACTATGCCACGCCTGCTACGCCCAGACGACCGGCTCGGATAGCGGCCGCGCTCAGAGACCACCACCTGCGGACCCCCTTAAGTTACTAGAAAAAATGCCACGCCTGCTACGCCCTAGACGACTGGCTCGGATAGCGGCCGCGCGAAACCACGACCTGCGGACCCTACTATGGCGCCGAGAAAAAGCAACGCCTTCTATGCCCTGGACGACAGGCTCGGATAGTGGCCGCGCTCAGAGACCATCCCCTGCGCCCCCCTATGGTGTCCAGAATATGTCACGCCCGCTATGCCCTGGACGACTGGCTCGGATAGCGGCCGCGCTTAGAAACTACGACCTGCGGACCCCGTATGGTGTGGAGAAAGTGCCACGCCTGCTACGCCCTGGACGACTGGCTCGGATAGCGGCCGCGCTCAGAGACCACCCCCTGCGCACCCCCTATGGCGTCGAAAAAGTGCCACGCCTGCTATGCCCTGGACGACCGGCTCGGATAGCGGCCGCGCTCAGAGACAACGCCCTGCGCATTCCCTTCTGGTGTCGAGAATTTGCCACGCCTGCCACGCGTTGCGAGCCCGCAAGGTGCGCGTGTGGAAGAAGGAGGAGGAGGAGGAGGAGGAGGAGGAGGAGGAGGAGGAGGAGGAGGGGAGGTGAAGGAGACGCGGGTGCGACGCGGCAGGGAAGAAAACCAGAACCCCTCGAAACATGTGGGAAAAAAACTTCAATGAAGCGCTGTGCGTATGGTACGGGCGGGTACAAGCAAGGACCACGTGCAACCAGTTGGATGATGGTCAGGTCACGCGTGGACGTGAACTGCTTGCAAGCATTTCGAAATCAGGTCATTTGTGTCCTCGCTTGAAGCTCGCCTGCTTTGATCAACATGCAGACAAGTACAAATCGAATCAGATCCTAGCCTTCGAGGTGGCCATGGTAATTTGGGTTATAAACTGAGGACAGAAGGGCGAACGGAAATGAATGGCCAGAGGGGTTGGACAGGACGCGGGAGGAAGGAGCATAAAGGAACGCACGGATGGGCGGAGCGCGGGGGCTGTCAGAAAAGGTGAGGAACAGACAGCGATCATCACGTTCATAAGCACAGAAAAAAGCGCAACAAAAACGGTGCTGGCGAGTGCCTCGGAGATCTCCACCAGTCGGCTGCAGTCGGACCGCTTCCAGCTTTCAGCTCCAACAAGACCATCCTTGACTCCGGGAGGGCTCTGCCAACGGCTCTCTACCTTGCCCTGCTCCGTCCATTCCCTTCCATTCCCTTCACCTCCCACAGCGTTCCTTGCCCTCCTTCCCTCTGGTTGCCCATGGTGTCCCTTCCCCATTATTCTCTCTGGTTGCCCTTGCTCCTTTTACTCCCCTGCTGCAGCTGGCCCCCCCCTCTGCCTCCTCCTCCTCCTCGCACGCAGCCGCAGGCGCATCTGTTCTCACAGTCGGACCGATCGCCCCCCTGGCCGTGGAAAGTATGCTCCTGGGCCTGTCGGGAGGCCCCGGCCAGACCGTACATCAGGAAGTCCAGCTCCGCATCCTGCTCCTCCCCATGATCCTCCCCGTGGGAACCCAAACCGTGGTGACAGAGCGCGCAGTGACCCGGGAATCCCCAGCGACCTCACCGCGCGGTCCGCCACCTCATGGCTTTGGCACCCCAGAGCACCAGTCGACCGAGAACGACCCGAGTCCCAAGACCGTGCGGTGACCTCGAACCCCACTTTGGTGGACCCAACAGGGGGTCCAGCTAAAACGGGGTGGTGTAATAGATTTTTGGCAAATTATATTGCAAACTTATTGCGCCAGAGAATTGTGATGCATTGCATTGCAACGAAACTATTGCACGCGAAAGCCCAACACTACATTTGCGCCCCAGAATGTATTGCACGCCCCATATGTATTGCAACCCCACAGATCTATTGCACCAAATCTATTGCACCACCCCCTTGTCGCTGGACCCCCTTTTGGGTCAACTGGACCCACGCTGACTCACCACACACGCCCTCCTCGGAATGGCTGTGGCTTCTGGGTCATAACTCGGGCTTCCAGGTCATAACTCGTCGTCGTCGTCGCCGTCGCCGTCTTCCGTCGGCGTCGGCGTCTTGGAAGTTTTCTGAGCCTTCCCCGAAGACACCGACAGCTGCTCAGAAGGCGCGAGGGCCTGTGAGAAGTCCCGCCACCTTTCTGAGAAGGCCTTCTCCCTCTCGGCTTCTCCCCTCGCTCGCCACCGACTGACGGTTTCGTCGGTTCCTGGGGGTCTCCCTGCCTCGGGCGGAAGGGGGGGGGGCACCATCACCAACCATCGCGCCACGCCCACGGGGCCACGACCGCAGAGGGGGGAGGGGAGCGATCCCATTGGCGAGGGCCTTGGCGAGGCCCACGGACGTAGCGTACCCATCCAGCGGGCGGGGGAGGAGGGCTCGATCCCATATGCCTTGGGAGGGGAGGGGGTGGACAACCCTAGATCGGGGGGAACGAAAGTGGGGGATAGCAAAGGGTAGGGTAGAGAATCAGCTCACGTAGCTTACGTAGCACCCCGCAATTGCGGATAAGAGTGAGGGGGCGGGCGCGGGCGAAGCGGGCGTCGAGCCAGCGGACCTCGTGGCCCTCACCTTCCCTGTCGATGGCGCCCTCTTCTTCCTCCTCCTCCTCCTCCTCCTCCTCCTCCTCCAGCTCCTCCTCCTCCTCCTCCTCCTCTTCCTCGTCCGCGTCCTCGTTCTCCTCGTCGTCGTTTCTCATCGTCGTCGTCGTCCTTATCGTCCTCCTCGTCCTCATCGTGGGTCGCGGGTGGGTCGCCGATGCAAAAGAAAGCCGCGGCAAGCGCCGAAATTTTGGTTTGTTCAGTGATTGTAGTTTGGGTCGCGGGTGGGTCGCGGGCTCTCCACCTCCACCTGGAAGGAATTCAAAAACAGCCCGCCGCAGGCGCCGAAATTTTGATTTGTACACTGAACGCGGTTTGGGTCGCGGGTGGGTCGCAGGTTCTCCACCTGGAACGAATGCAAAAGAAACCCGCCGCAGGCGCCGAACATTTTGGGTGAGTCGCGGGGTGGGTCGCGGGTGGGTCGCGGGTGGGTCGCGGTGGGTCGCGGGTGGGTCGCGGGTGGGTCGCGGGTGGGTCGCGGGGTGGGTCGCGGGTGGGTCGCGGGTGGGTCGCGGGTGGGTCGCGGGTGGGTCGCCGGGGGGGATCTCGGGGTGGGTCGCGGGCGGGTCGCGGGGTGGGTCGCGGGTGGGTCGCGGGTGGGTCGCGGGTGGGTCGCGGGGTGGGTCGCGGGTTGGTCGCGTGGTGGGTCGCGGGTGGGTCGCGGGTGGGTCGCGCGGTGGGTCGCGGGTGGGTCGCGGGGCGGGTCGCGGGTGGGACGACGACAACAACAAATAACAAAGAACAAACAACAACAATAATCCGCATCGCGGAAATCCACTTCAGCCACGCACCCAGGGACAGTGAATGACCGTTCGGTTCAGCCCCCTCACTCTGATTTCCCAGCGCCTCCCAGCGCAGGGAGGCACCCATGTGCGGCGGGGCCGAAACCGGCTGCATGCAGCAGATTTCGTAACCCCCCCTTTCAGCGGGCGGGGGAGGAGGCATGCCGATCCTCATCCCCAGCGGCGTGCCCTGGGCCCCACTGGCCGATTTAGCCCCCTAGATGGGGATATAGGCCGTTCCCATCGGGTTTCGAGGGGCGTATCCCCAACTGGGGTGGTAATTTGGTGGGGGTCTCGAGGATAGGAATGGGGGTCGGTTAAACGATACTGGGGGGGGGAGGGGCAATCCTAGAGCATACACACCGCTCATGAGCCCAGGAGCAGTGGATGTGAAGAGATCCCGTCGCCCGAGATTGAGGGACGATGCCCTCCCCCCCGAACCACACTATTCCCGGAGATCCGAGGCCCCGAAGATTTTGGAGCGGCTCAAACTAGCTTAGATGATTTTCGGCCCCCGGGGGCCCTCGACGGACCCCACGGCCATCAAAAAACTACTCAGGACGAAAAGCCGGCCCTATAGGGGGGCCACGCATGGAAAACGCATTGGAGCGCCGGTTGTCTGGGCGCCAGGACTACCCCCCCAACGCTGCCCCGTGTTCAGACTTCGAGGATTGTGGCTGGGGCGTTGGCGGTTGAGCAAGTGTTCAAGAAAATCCTGAATCCTGAAACATGGAACCAACATTCCCAACAATTTCGTAATCAAAAACATGGTTGGCGTGACAGGGGTCCTGCCTGGACAGACTGCATGATTGGCCAACCACCATGTCGATTACGCAATCGTGGCTAGGCATGTTTGGGCAGCCTCTACCTTGAAGAAAGCAGACAGCAGAAACCACCATCGCACTGATGACCACCAAATTAATCATTCCAACTGTTGCTGCCGGCACTCCTCCCCCCCCAGAATCGACGCTTTCGTCCCGACTTGTTTCTGTTCACGCTCCCGGGGCCGGAAGACGGCCTCCGTAGGCCGAGAACGTCCAAAAACCGGCCGTCGCGATCGTTGTGCGTCGGTCGCCCAGATTTGAAGGCCCCCCGCCTTGCAGCAGCAGAAGCTCTACTGCTGCCGCCAGTGGTGTCTCCCGCTGCCGTTTGGGACGATCCGGGCAATCCGCGGAACGCTTTCGGCGAGGCGCAGCTCATGGGAAGCATCCTGAGGCTTGGGAACCGACGAGCACTGGCGAAATCGCTCAAAAACCTAGAACATCGTCCTCCTCACCCTCTTCTTCGCTCTCCTCCTCCTCCTCCTCCTCCTCCTCTTTCTCCTCCTCCCCTGGGATCAGACGCCGCAAACAAAATTACAGCACGGCGAAACATCACGACCAGAGCCCTGGAACCGATCGTTCTGAGCCATCTTTCGAGCCAGATGGATCTGTGATGGCCCCGAGGGCTCGGTGTGCAAAAACTGGAACGCCCGGACCTAAGGTTCCTCCTCCTCCTCCTCCTCCTCCTCCTCCTCCTCCTCCTCTTCCTCCCCTCTCCTCCCCTCTCCTCCCCCCTCCCCAGCGGAGTCTTCGAGAGCTCGCCGCGCCGCGGCGGCACCGGCGGCGGCCGTGGGGTGGCCGGCCCTGGAGACATCCGGGTTTCGGGGGCCTCGGGGCGGGGCAGGCCAGCGGGCCGCGGGCGGTGCCGTCGCAGGCGGCGGAGGGAGGGAAGGGTTAAGCCCTGAAGTGCCATGTGGGAACTGCTCTCTCGGAGCAGGAGCATGCCGTAGACGCTCTCTATGACTTCTCCGACCTTGTAGCGGTTGCAGCGCGTCGAACGCAACGGTCGCGTTGTCTATAGACGCATCCACCTCGAATGTCGTAACGCGTATACAGATACGCACATATATGTTCATACAGTTGCAACGACACCAATGCGTCCTTAGACGCTCACGGTATTTGGCATAGGCCCCTTGACTTGCGTCATCTGGAAGGAGGTAGATTTAGCCCCCAAGATCAATCAACATCGCAATGAGAGCCGGATCGGGCTCCATCGGAACGGAGTCGGAATCGAATCCGTCAGGACGCACAAGGATGCACACCAGCGCCATGCAGGCACAGAGCCGCACTGGATCGAAAGAAACATCGGAACATCGGAATCGAGTCGGATCAGGCAAAACGAATGCATTTTGTAATTTTCGGGCTCTGGGGGCCCTCGCTGGGCCCCGGAACCGTCAACAAAAACAACTGAAGGTGAAAATCCGGTCCTGGAGAATAGATCGAGATCCTTGGGAGTCCACGTTGTGGAAAAGTGAACACGTCCCGGGTCTGGACTAGTGGGCATCTTCTCCTGGGAGATCCTCGTGGGGACGAGTAGAAGCTAACAGACCCCATGGGGGGGCCATCACGCCAAAATCGCACACATTGAGCCCGCGATCGCCACCAATTAACCAATTTTGGCGGGAACCTGCCAGATCAAGCCGAATTTCCACCACGGAGCGTCGATGGGAATTCACTATCCCAGGACTTGCACTGTAAAAGGATGGGGTCTGGGAGCGATGGGCCCACAGGCACTGGCCCGGCGCGCCCGATCGAAACCGCGCGCCCCTAAGATCAGGGTTAGGTCGGGCATGTCCTCCTACAAGAAAATTTTGACGAAAATTGACACATATTCGAATAATACTCAAACATAATCAAACATAGTCGGAAAATCGTCCCCAGAATATTGGTAGACTATTTTTGAATTTCCCCCCTGTAGGGGGACATGCCCGACGTAAGATCAAGGCGGGGCGTTTTTGATCGCACCGGGCGGTTTCGCCAGGCCTCGGACCATCGGACCATCAAAGATCGGCCCAGCTCGACAAATGCCGCTAGACGACGGCGTTGAGGGCTCCAGTCGCGATTCGTCGCGATGCTGCTATTTTTGTTCGCAGCCTCGGATCTCAGGAGCCAGCCACTGCGAAGAGAGAAACAAGGAAAGAGATGGGGGGAGGGTCTAGTTCGAGTTTCGAACTATCCGACGTAGTCGTTGGGGACAGTGAAAGACCACGGTGAAGCTGCTCAGCCTTGCTAAGATGCTTCGGCCACAGGTCCGCCGTCAGCCTAATGAGGTACGCGCGACGGTGGGGCTTCACATACAACAGCCGATCCCTGAAGCAACCCCATGTCATACATAACCAAACACCTGGCACCTTTTTCAAGCCTCATCTGATGTGAACTACGTGCCCACCCCCAAGCAACATGGAACCGCCCCCACGAGGGTAAACAGGCGAGCTGACTATTGATGGTACGAGGGATAAAACACGGCTTCTTTCTGGGTACTGGTTCCTAGGCATATGGTGCACTGTCTGCGGTCATCCGAAAACACACATGCTGCGATAACAAAGAAGACGCAACAGAGCGAGAAAGAGGGGGCGGAAGGAGGATGGGGAGGAGGAGTCCCCTTTCTCCTCACAGAGCCACTCCTACCCAGTTCCTCGGCGACCAACGTGTCGCACGTGGCTCTGAACAGAATGCAGTTCCTGAGCGGGCACACGAGCGCGGTCAGCCGCCTGGGCGGCTAGATGATCAACTACTGCGTTGCCAATCGCAAGCCAAACAAAAAATTCTCGACCAACTATCTGCTCGGGGGTCAAGTGTGACTTGACGAACACAGGCACCGACATGACTCCTATCCTGCGCCGCATCCGTTTTCCAAGGGCGAACCATACATACATTAGCGTTAGGCCCAGACGGCCTGGAATACAGGCCCTCGTTTGCTGTATAAAAACCCGAGCGACCACGTCGCAATTAGTGATGCAACACATCGTTCCCGATGTGGCCCCCGAAGAAGCTGCAATGCACGTAACTCCCCTCGAGGCACAGCCTGTCGGTTTTCAGCCGACGGGTCACTGACAGACGCTCTCACGCAGACTGGTTCCGAAAAGTGTAATACAGCAGCATATATGCCCACACGAGTGAACCTGGCATCACGCGCCTGCTTCCCTCCACTGGCGTCTCCAAAGACAACCAGAGGATCCCAGATATTCCCATGTCCAAGACAAGCCCCCAAAATCTCCGAATTAACTCCAGTGATCGCCCAGTGTTCCTGATGAGGGGGAGGAAAGACCTGAGCGTGAGCTGACGGGAGCAGCCCGCGTAGCCATAGACACGGCTCGGCATCCACCTGGGCATGCGCAGTTGGAACGCACTCCTCACTAGCCTGATACGTCTCGGCTCCTTGGTTGGCCTCGCAGCTCCACCCTCGATGGAACATTGTCCCTGGGAACTTCTCGCATCGCGGGCGAGGAACGTCGTGCCCCCCTTTGATATCCTCGCTCCTCCTGGCTCTCGTCCACGAACCTCCGCGCGCGACTGAGACGGGATGCTCTGCAAAGGAAGCGCCCGTTGTCGCGGGGTCGTCCTCAATAAGGTTGCCCTTCAACTCAGCTGATGGGAATTTCCACTCGGCCAGATCCCCGCATGCATCGCTCTCAGGTGCGATCCATCGAGAGGACTCCACTGGGCCCCACCCCGCTTCCAATAGATGCAACATGACGACTCCCGTGGGACCGCGATCCGGACGAGACCGATGTCCTGGACCTGTTCTGCGAAATTTGGCCAGCAGCTTGGGCCATGCCCGCGAAATACTGGGCCGAAAACTCGGCACAATGAACCATTGATTTAGCCGCACCTGCAAACATGCTCGTGGCAGCGCGTTGATCGGGCCCCCTCCAAGGCGGCGCAAATCCAAACATGCGGTTAAGCGAGGCCCCTTGCAGCTCCAGAAACGCAATGCAATTGGCGGGCGTGCAGTTCTGCAGCAAATGCGCCTGCCCTGGTGAGCCTGCTGGTGGCATGATATCGTCTGGCTGCCCTCGCGAAACCGACCACCTCGCGGCGCGTGGGTCGTAATCTCAATGCCCTTTTGGTGCGGACCTGGCGGGCGTGGCAACGTCCGCCCTCTACATCGGCCCCCGGTTGCCCTGCTTGCACGCTGGCTTTCGCCTCAAAGCCTCGAAGTTGCAGCTCGCGTGCAACGCGGCGCGCATCCCCGGCGCGCGTGCACAAAGTAATGCTCTTAGGCGATGCAGCGAGCTGGTGTTCACGAAGAGCTTCGCATGTGTCTAGCAAGCCTGCTAAGCGATTGCTCCTTAGAGCCCTGCTCGAGGCATGTGCGCGCCAGGCAAGATCGTCGATCCAGATGCGCGAATACATGCCTGGATGCGCGGTGGTCATGCGGGCGAACATGAAACGTGTGAGGCAGCGTGCGAATCGAGTTCCCCCATCGGATGCCCTGCGAAATGCTGGGGGGGCCTTGCCCCAAAGCGCGCGGCATGGGGCGACGCGACAGCTCCAAATGCAACATAACTGGGGATATCCCACGCGCATAGCTGCTGGGATTAACCAAAACCATTCCATGGAATCGCAGTACCCGTGGATATCCAAAAGCTAAGCCCCCTCCACGACCGCGCGTAAAACGGCTTCTCGCAAAGCAGCGTTTCCGATTGCAGCAGCGCCCCATCCGGGCTCAGACTATGCCGCCCAAGACTCAACGAGCGGTTCCCGCGCTAGACTCCAAATCCTCGCAACCATGGCAAATGGCCCAACGACCCCGCCCCCGGAAGATTTCTCG
This sequence comes from Prorocentrum cordatum, assembly GCA_963575745.1. Taxonomy (NCBI): domain Eukaryota; class Dinophyceae; order Prorocentrales; family Prorocentraceae; genus Prorocentrum; species Prorocentrum cordatum. The sequence continues at coordinate 720,999 of CAUYUJ010003669.1, forward strand.
GGCAGCAAGCATCCCATAATGAGGCCCAGCTGCGACGGCCACACCAACGTCTCATAAAGCTTGGACAGCTCAAGGAATGCAACACCTGGCCGGCGCTCAGTGCCAGTGGGTGAAAGCACGCCCGCCCCCGTGCCTGTCTTGGGTCGCATAGCGCGAGCTGCTTTCCGAATCTCCCCCGTGGGTAATGGCGAGCTGGCCTTCGCGCGTGGCCGCGCACGCTCGCGCGAAAGCGTCGTGAAGCTCGTCCTCGTCGAGTTCCTTGGGGGGCCATGGATTCCTGAACCCCATCGGCCATCGAATCGACGGTATCCTTCGGGGGGAGGGGGGCCTGGGACCCGACGATCACATCATCCGCAGGGATGGGGTTCCTGGCGCATGGCCGCGCGGAGGGCTCCTGCCGAGGGCGACTGGATCATCCACTCCCGAGAACCGTTGAGATATACTCTGGGCACGCGTCGCCTGCATCGGCCAGCGATCCGCTGAGTTGCTGCGACGCACGTGGCCAGCCCATGCTGGCTGCCAAATGCGCCGTTCTGAAGGGGGGCTTGCCAACCCGACCGCGAAGGGCCCGTGTCATGGCGCCATCCGCGATGAGACTGACCCGGGCGCTCTCGAGGAAGATCCCTACAAGCCTGCTCGAGCAGTTGTTGCTGAGTGTATCCCGAGCTTCGATTCCCGCGGTTGTCACAGCGTTGCAATGCCGCGTAGACCTTCCCCCACCATGGAGCAACCGCACCCCTGCGCGGCGCCGGCCTGCCTGCATTCGGCATCCGACCCTGTGATACCTGAAAGCGATAACCCTGAGATCGAGATGGCGTCGGCGGCACCTCAAGTCCACGACGCTCGTAAACCGCCCGTTCCAATGTCGCCGCCTATGGCCCGTGCAGAGCCGAAGCGGGGGCAACGGAAGGGTGCCCAAGCCTCGCGGCTACGGGCGATGCAAAGGCATCAGAGGCTGGCGCTGAGACGGAGGGATGAAGCCAACCGCCGCTCCGGCGTCAATCCACACGTCGTCGGGAATGAAGAATCTAACCTCGCATCCATCACCCCGGGGGGGGGGGCGGCCCCACAGACGCGCTCGGGGGGGAGGGGGGGGGGGGGGGGGCGACGTCGGAGGCGAGCGGCGCGTTGGCATCGTCGTCTGCAGCAGCGCGGCTCTCGAGAGGTGGCGCGAGCCCCCAGGAAGTGCTAGGAATGCGCTGTGGCATGTGAACACACGGTGGCCTCAGGGCTCCGCGCAAAAGGCATGGGGGGCTCAATGCCGGCGCCGGGTCCGCCAGCTGTCCTCGGCCCCACATCCCTCGCAACGAGGGCAGCGTCGCTATGGCCAGCTGGCGAGCTGGCGCTCCCAAGCCAGGAGTTTTTTCGCGAATTTTGGCTCGTCCGCCCATGGGCCTTCCTCCGACGGGACATCGGGCTCGACGTCGAAGGGGCGCGTGTCTGTCTCGCCCACCGCGGTCGAAGCTCCACCGCTGATCGGACCCTGCTCCTGAGACGGTTGGGTCGAGCCCCGCAAATCCCCGAAAAGCTGTTGATATCGGTCCCGCGTCTTAGCCGCGCTGGACTGGGACTGGGTGCCCTACCTGCGCGCGACAGCTGGGACTTAGAGCCTGGAGTAGGGGCCCCACGAGGTCGACCGACCTGAAGGGGCCCGGCCGGCAAGACTAAACGCCTGGCGAGGAACTGTTTCCCCGGGGCCCTAAGAGACAAACCGGGGCCGCAGCGCGTCTTCCCGCGGGCGCTCGCGAAAGGGGCGACCTCGATCGAGCGGGCGGCGGCAGCGAAGCTTCTGACCACATAGTCGTTGCGACTTCCTTCTCTGCCCGCGTCGCAAGCGCGATTCATGGGGGGCCTTCGCGACCTCGCCCCCTGCCCGCGCAAGCAAGCCAGAGGCAGCTAAAGTGGTAGAAGTCACGTTGAAGCCGCCCATGACAATCCGCGGGAGTTAGAGAGGGGCTAGGAAAGATCCAGGTCTAGAAACAACGGTGACGGTTGCAATCGGCCACCCCTATCGCAGCGCACCCGTAGAAGGTAGCTGGGACAAAAGAATATCGAACCATGTGAACGTTAGCAGCTGTGAAACCGTCGATCATTGACTGACCGTCAACTTGGAGACCGAAGAGATGCTCTGGCGGAGGGCCCGTCGAGTGCACCTGCATGCGCCCAGGGGCAAGGACCCACTTGCCACCCTCGGTGGCCTTCTCGACTCCCGAGGCGCAAGATGTTTCCCCCGTGGCTCAAGCTGGATTAGGCATGAGCCGCAGATTCGCAGCTCGAGCCTCGCGAACCAAAGGCAACAGTACAAGTCTAGAGACATGTGTCTCAACAAGGAAAAACAACTTCAAATGCCGGCGCGAGTGGGCCTCCTGGATGAATTTCCACACCTTGTCACCTACGGCAGAGAAGTTGCCATGCACAAGCTGCATCGAATCATCATTCCCCTTGGGCTCTTGCCTGCGCGAAATACTAAGCAAAATTGGCGCGGCGCACGCCCCGTCTCCGAGGTCACGCGGGCTGCCGCGGCTCGCGAAAGTGGGCGCGGTACTTCTGCTCAGATGACGATCGCCCACATCTAAACACAGACTGTCGTCGTCGTCGATTGCCACAGCCGCAGCCTCCTTAACCGCCCGCTCCTGCGCAGCAAACTTGGCCTCGGATATCTTGTTTGGCTTCGACTGCAACTCTGTCGGCACGAGCCGCCTGCTGAGCATCCTGCGGTGCCTCGCTCGGGGCCGTCGTCGCCGCGGCCGCTGCGCCTGACTCGCCACGTGGCGTGCATGGCTGCGCGGCTGCTGCGGCTGACCCCGGTGGTTCCGCCTGCTCTGGCGCGGCGCGGCGCTTCCTCGCCATCCTGGCGTCAGCAGCCGCGCGCAGCTCGATCGCCTTCCTGATGGAGGCGGGGCACTGCTCCGCCTCGCCGTCGAGGTACTTCTGGGCGTCGATGAGCTGCTGGTGCACTTTGGCGAGCTTTGCGCCGTCACCCTCCTCCAAGTCGAGACCGTCTACATTCTCAAACAACTGCCTCCCATAGCTGGAACCGAAAGGCTTCCCAGAGGCGCCCACAGCCCTTGTCAGAGAAGACTGCGGCCCATTCTGAGAGATATCTTCACGAGCAACCGAGATCTGCGCGGCTTGCTTCTTGACAAGCTCGGCCTCGGCCCACTCCCGTGCAAGTCGCTGCTCCTTCACTTCCGCCAAGCCTAGTTGTTTCCTCAACCTCACCACGGCCTGCACGGCCCCAGGTGTTTGCTAGCGTCGCGCCACGCTCCGTCGGCCCTCTGCAAGGAATGAAGAGCTCCAGTGGTGGACCCATGCTGCACACTCTGAGTCTGCTTCAGCTAGGTGACATGAGACCGGAGAGTGTTGCGCAAATCGGGGTCAGTGGCCTGAAGCAAGGTTTGCTCCAGCAGCGGCAACACCGAAACTTTCCGAGGAGATGTGGGTGGGGCGGTGGAAGGATGGCGAGACCCTTTCTGTTCACCCTCCTGCTCCGTGAACGAAACCTTGGGGATGCCTTTTCGTCCATGACCGCCGTTTGTTTTCTGCCCTTCACATTATCCTTGTCCTTGTGTTGAGCTACGTACAAGTCCACTTTATTCTTGCAACGTGCACAATGCATGTCTCTGGAAACGAGGATGCTTTTCCACTCCGACAGGGAACAACGCTTTCAAGTCGTCCAGGCACGTGTCACTGCGAAACCTCGGTTTTCGCCCGTACAGCGATGCGTATGAGTCTAAAGGACAGGACAGTGAACGCAGGGGCTGATATTGCCCCTCGAGCGCCCACGAAAAAGGACCGAGGCGTTCGGTCCCGGCCAAAATCGTCGGAACACAAAAAAACAGTTTGAGCGGGGGGGGAGAGTGCGGTAGTGAACGTCGCGGGCGGGAGAGGCAGGCAGGGAGGGCAGGAGAGAGGAAGGGGGCAGGGTCAGAGGGGGCGAGCAGGGACAGGAAGAGGATGAAGAAGATGACAAAAATGATGGTATGCTGATGAGGATCATGTGGACGACCGGGGAGAGACGTCTGAGAAATACGTGCGTTCCTTGACCCACGCCGAACAGAACAACGGAATGCCGCAATATCGCGCGGCGCGGCAGGGACATTGCTGTCTACACGAGAACTGTTCTGGCGCGTCCTATGTTGAAACTCGTCTGCGGTCGAAAAACGGTCGGACACATATCGGAGGTGATGGGGGTGAGGTCGACGTGGAACGGAGAGCCCCCCTACGGGGAAATCGGTTTCGGTTTCGTGTTCGCGCGTGCCGTGCGCGCGGGCGAGGCGAAGCTGCGTGGGTGGGCGAGAGGAACGTCTCCTGTGGCTGAGGCGCGGCCGGACCAAATGTGTCTCTTCCGGGCGGCCGGTGGCGCGCGGTGCCCCGCCAGTGTCCCGCTGGTGTCCCGTCGGTGTCCCTGTGGCTGGGGCGCGGCCGGACCAAATATGTCTCTTCCGGGCGGCCGGTGGCGCGCGGTGTCCCGCCTGTGTCCCGCCGGTGTCCCGCGGTGTCCCGCGATGTCCCGCGGTGCCCCGCGGTGTCCCGCTGGTGTCCCGCGATGATGATGATGACGATGATGATGATGATGATGACGATGATGGAATGATGATGATGATGATGAGGATGATGGTGATATTGATGTTGATAATGATGCTGCTGATAATGATGACGATGGTGATGATGAATGTGATGCTGATGATGATGAGGAAAACGATGATGATGATGATATGATGATGACGTCCCGATGATGATGCCGATGATGATGATGATGATGTCGATGATGGTGATGACGGTGATGATGATGGTGATGCTGATGGTGTCAAAACGATGGGGATGAGGACGATCATGATGCTTATGTTGATGATCGTGATGATGACGATGATGGTGTCCCGATGATGATGATGAGTATGGTGATGTTGATGTTGATGATGCTGATTCTGATTGTGTCCCGATGACGATGATGTTGATGATGATGAGGTTGATGATGATTTCGGCGTCCCGATGGTGATGAGGATTATGATGGTGATGATGATGATGCTCAAGTTGGTAATGATGACGATGGTTCACCGATGATGACGATGATGATGATGCTGATGCTGATGTTGGTGGTGCTGATGATGATGATGATGATACCCGACCCCATGAAGAAGCTCCTCGGTGACGGGCGGCTACACGCAGAGGCTGCGCAGCACGGGCGACCTCCTGCTTAAGGCCCTGATCCTCCCTTCAAAGTGCTGCACAGCATGCACAGAATCAAATCTCCCCTGCATTCTCTGTGCATTGAAAGTGCTGAGCCCCAAATCAAGCGATACTGCAAGTGCATGCAACTGTTCACTCGTGCTCCACGTGTGGGAACGCATGAATACACGGTCAAGGAAATTGTGCTGAGACCAAAGGAGGGGGGAGAGCAGGAAGCAAGCGAGACACGGAAGCAACAAAGATGGGACACACAAGATAATGCTCGAGCGAATCTCCTCCCACGGCACAGCACCCGAAACGGCACGAAAGGGTCCCCTGTTGGAACCTGCGGGTGGTGCACCAGGAGTTACATACAGATTTGACAACACTGATTCCTATAAACACAGGCAAAGCTTTATTTATTACACGCAGTTGCGACACAAGATCATTGGCTTCACTCACAGTGGCTTCACTACTCCAATACCTCATTCTAGGAAGAAATCTTCTGGCCATGGGAATAGCAAATAGATGGGGTCTCAGAGCCTTCTCGGTTTTCTTCTGGAGTTCAGCACAGGGGGCTTGCGGAACCCGTGGAATACGCCATATACGATCATACAAAGAGACCATCTGGTACAGGATGCTATTGGCACGCCAATCGGGAAGACTTGGGGTAAGAGTCCTTTCATCACTTGCTTCTGCATTCTCAAGAGCTAGTCGCCCTCTGTGAAAGGCAGAGGAGTAAAACGCAGCGCGATAACGAGCGGCGTCGCACACCAGCTGGAAGCATCGGACCTCAACCCCGAATTGCAGGTCCTTGAAATCGCGCAGCACGTCCGACGGGATCGAAAAACGTGGGGAGGCAGTGAGCAACTGGACTACATCCCGCTCTTTTTTCAACGCCGTACTAGATGGAGGGTAGAACTGCATAATATACGATAGTACTGTGAAGCCGTACGTGTTGTATGCCAGTATGCTCCCCACGAGAGACTTTCCAAGAGCCCTAATAAGAAGTCCCCGAGCACGACACTTAGCGATGGGCTTCTCCCACGCGACTTCATGAGCCCCAGGGCCCAACCACACCCCAAGATAAAGAACCTTCGATCGAATCTTGAAACTGCGAATGCGGACTCCATTCCTCCGAAATTCACCTGCGATGTCCGATTGCGGGAAAAGGAAGCACAACTCAGTCTTTGAGAGGTTCAAGACCAAACCTGCTGCTCCTGCAGCACTCACCCACAAACGAAGAATTGGCGGTAGGCACTCGTACATGTTGACGCTCGTGAGGCCAACATCGTCAGCAAACGCTCTCAACACTCCTGGAACTGGCAATGCCTCGATCATGCTCCGCAGGATCGGGTCGAAACACAGCGCGAAAATGACTCCGCTAAGCGGGCACCCCTGCTTGACCCCTCGTTCCACAGGAAACTGGTGATCACGGCAGCCGTTAAAAGACACCTTCATCTGGATGTCGGAGTAGAGAGCACGCACTGCACGGACAATAGTTGGGGGTAATTGCATGGCTTCCAAAATGTGAAAAATCCAGGAGTGATAAACCGAAGGAAATGCAGCTTTAACATCAAAAAGGCAGATACCAGTTTTTCTTTCACCATATATTGTCCCGTGCTCAAGCAAATCGGCCTCCAGGTCGATAATATTGTCGACAATCTGCCTGCCTGGTACAAATCCACGCTGGCACGCGTCGACCGTTTGAACAGCCACACGAGCCAGAGGGAGCGCCACCGCACTAGCAATAATCTTATTGCACGAATTGGAGAGCGAGATAGGTCTCGTAGTAGCTGGTTCCCTGAAGATCCCCTTGCACACGTCCTCCGCCTCCTCCCCTTTAGGTGAGAAAACTGCAACGCACTCGTTAAAACCTGCAGGCAACTCGCCGTGCGAGAACAGGCGCTCGTACACTTCGAATAAGAGTTCTTTTCCCACTTCCCCCACCTTCCAACAACTGTATGGTAATCCATCCGCACCCGGGGCCGAATCCTTCAACCTATCGATACGCTCGAAAAATTCTTCACGGCACAGTTGCCATTCAACGTGATTAGGAGCAATCTGTACAAACTCGTCAAAAGCAGAGTACGCTGCAACACAGGCCTCCTTACTCTTGTGAACCTCCCCCCAGTGATCAGCAAGATGGCGGGAGCACTCTGCAGGGTCTGTCATCTCCCTCCTCTGGTCGTCATAGATGCCTACAAACGGAGCTACTCTGCGAACTCGTGCCCAGGCTTGCTGCAAACGATTGATACGCTTGACACGGGCATCTTTGATGGCCTGCGGCAAGCTGCTTCGAAGAACCTCCTCCTCCTCCGCTGCAAGAGTCTGAAGGGTGAGCCTCTGAAGATGCTGGTGGAAGCCCTCGAGATCGTGCCACACCCCCTCCTCCTCATTCACGAACTCCCTCAAAGCAGGGTAAGCCCGAACAGCTCTCCTAAGAACAGCATGCTTGTTCGTGCGAACGGCATTCAAGACTGCGTACATCCAACTTACTTTATCGTGAATAGTTCTGGCCCCCCTTTCCTCCCTTTTCCGTCTTGCCCTCATCCCCGCTTCGTAGAGAACATGTTTATATTGAGAAAGCTTTTCCCCAATCGTACCTTCCAAAACAATCTCCGACATCACTTCCTCAACAGCGTCCTTAAATTCCGCCGTCTTGGCCAGCCACGCTGGAACCTGATCATAGCGAGGAGCACGCCGAACTCCCAGGCCAAGAAAAACAGGCGCGTGATCACTACACCAGTCAGATACTCCATACCCTATTACCCCCGTCATAGGTTGCAAATCTTTGAGAACCGCAGGAAAGCAATTAACATAAATACGATCTAATCTCGCCATCGATACAACGTTACCTCCCACCTCCTCCTTGTGTGTGTGCAGATTTTGTTCCACTTCACCAAAGTCAGTAAAAAGGTTATCGAAGTGCTCGGCAAGCGTGCGTGAGTTATTGTGGTGTGTGCCGTCTCCATACTGTCGAGCCTCGCCCGTCGCATAGAAGTTAAAGTCGCCTGCCAAAATCCCAAGCCCCTGAGCAGGACTGAGAAAGCGATCTCGAATCTGGCGCAGGAGAGCACGCTTGGCAGGTCGAGAGAGGGAAGGAACAAGATGAAGACAACAGACCTGAAGAACACCTTCAGGTCCCGAACAAGTGATAATGAGGCACCGCCCTGCTAAGATCTCTGCACAATCAATAGTGTGAAACTGCTCGGCAAATTCAGGCGCAAGACAAATCATACACCCACCTGCTCGCGCTTCTTCGCAGAAGCTCCCAAAGAACAGGTATCCTGGAAAGTCTCGCATCACTGTGCTAAGATCCCCTTCCGAGCCATGCACCTCCTGGCAACAGACGATATCGTGCCGTTCGAGAAGGTGTCGAAACCTGGCATACCTACGCTCTTGTACCCTATGTTCGCCGTGAACACTCCCAAAAAGAGCCTTCGTATTCCAGGTGCACACCTTGAACCGTTGCTTCGGTACGTATGCTGTGCGAGAAGGGATGTCTTCTGTGGTGTTGTCCTCGAAGTCCTCATCCTATGGGAAGGTGACTCGAGAGATGATACCCTGGGCACCCGCTTCGTTCATCTGGATCTGCGCGAGATCTTCCACCAAGGGTGTGATGCGGTAGCCGCTGCTCTGCTCCTCAACCTTGAATAACTCCCAAGCTTCGATGCCGTTCGAGAAGTACAGCGAGCCCTTGTACGCGTTGGTGCCCAAGCTGCAAACGCCCTCGCGCCACAAGTGGTTGACGACGAGGTGCTCTTTGACCATGCGCCACAGCTGACTCAATACGAAGCCCCTCTTGCGGATCTCTAACGGCTTGTGAGCACCAGCACGGATCTGATGTTGAACGTTGTCCCGAGGGTCGACCCAATCGCACTCCATCTGCCGAGAAGCAATGCCGTCTTTGAACTGCTGCGCATGCGTTTTGCTCGGGAACACCACCATGTACGAGAAAGACATGTTATGGTAGACGGGCTTGACGTTGTGTTTGATCGAATCGTGCAATAGAGGCATCACTTTCGTCTCATAGTGTGCTTTAAACTGCGGTGCCAGCAACTTGCGCGGGAAACCTCGGAGCCATATCTTATTGTCGTCATCTCCCTGCGAACTGGAGCCACTTCCTGTGCTGGACTGGTAGGCTGCCCACGGATCAGCACGCGAAGGAGGGGAGCCCCCACCGGCTCCCCCGCCGCTCTCGATCCTCAGGATGCGGTCCGTCATCTCCTGCTGGTTCTGCTGGAGCGTGTCGAGAGTGGTCTGGATGGCTGCGCACCTCGCCTCCGCCTCCGACTGCACGATGTGAAGGTTGTGCGCCATCTCGTTACGAAGCGTGCCCAACGACTCGTGTATAGACTTGGTCATGTTTCCACTGAACTCCAGCATTAGCTCACGGAACATTGGCTTGAACTCCTCCGCCGAATACGCTGGAGACGGCTGGCACACGGGTGCTGGAGACTCCATGCCTCGGCTGGAAGGGGACAACGAGCGCCGTGCTGATCGCGAGGAGGACCGTCGACCTTCCTTCTTCACGTGACTCTTCTTTGCACCCCGCCGATCCCTCGCTGGCGAAGAAGAATCAGAGCGCCTGTGATCCTTTCCCATGCTGTGCCAGAGAAACTATTCACAAAATGTGGTGTTCTGTGGCGCGAAAAGCCCTGGTCGGAAGCCTGGTCGGGGCTGCTTCCAAACCAAGGCGAAGCTGTCCTGGCCAGCTGCCTTGATAGATGTTTTACTTGAGCCAAAATGGTTACGGAGAGATGATGATGATGATGATGCCGATGATGAGGATGAGATGATGATGATGGTGTCCCGATGGACATGATGTTGATGATGATGATAACGGTGGTGATCATGATGGTGTCCCGGTGATGATGCCGCTGATGATGATGATGACGATGACTGTGTCCCGATGCTGCTGATGATGATGTTGAGGATGAAAATGGTTGTGCTGATGGTGATGATGATGATGGTGATGTCCCGATGATGTTGATGACCATGATGATGATGTTGGTGTTGATGATGAGGACGGGGTCCCGATTATGATGATGTTGGTGATGATGATGTTGATGTTGATGTTGTTGTTGATGATGACGACGTTGATTGTGATAGCGGTTGTGATATCGATAGTGAGATCGATAGTGAGACTGATTGAGATATCGATTGTGGGATCGATTGTGAGATCGATTGTGAGATCGATAGTCAGATCAATTGTGAGATAGATCGAGTGAGATCGATCGTGGGATCGATCGAGGGAGATCGATCGAGCGAGACCACTACTGAAATCGATAGTGGGATCGATAGTGAGGCCGATCGAGTGAGATGTTGGTTCCTCCCCCCCCCCGAACCTCCTTATCACCCGAAGGATGGTCGTATAGGTGTATTTTTATATATATATACACAAGGCTGCATTGGCGCTGCGCGCCATGCACCTTGGACCTCTGATTTTCGCACGCAAGACGGGTGCGTGCGTGCGCACATGCGCGCATGCAGGTATACACGCGCGCGAGCATGCACGCTCTGCACATGTATCTATGTGTGTACCACACATGCATACTGTTATGTATGTATATACATATTACATTTGAAAATGTATATGTATATGTATAGGTGCATGTATATGTATATGTATATGTAACTCGCAAGTGTTTGTTGGTGCACGCACCTATATGAAATTATGGGTGCGCATACACATGCGTATCTCAGGCGGTAATGGCCCGACCGCCTGCTCAGGGCATCTCGCAACTCAGCGGTGCGAGGGTCTCACGCGAAAGTAGCCGGACTACTACGGGGCAGTGCATCTCCGATGTCAGCGTTGCGAGGATGTTTCAAGCCAAAATGAATTGACCACCTCAGCTGAGGACATCCCCGAACCCAGAATTGCGAGGTTGTCTTAAACGAAAAGGGCCTGAACACCTCAGCTCAGGACATCCCTGAATCCAAAGTTGCGAGGATGTCTCAAGTGAAAATGGCGGACTACTCTGCGGCAGGGCCTCTCGGAATCCAGACTTGCGAGGATGTTTCTAGCGAAAGTGGCCGGAACACCTCAGCTCAGGGAGCCCCGGAACCCAGACTTGCGAGAAGGTCTCAAGCGGAAGTGGCCGGACAACCTTGGGGCAGGGCCTCTCTGGGGTCAGAGTTGCGAGGATGTCTCAGCCGTCAGTGGGAAGGAGGAAGCCGAAGGGAAAGAGTAATGGGAGGAGTCCCGCGGACCCGCGGACAGGCAGGCACGAACGCTCAGGATCGGAAACCATGGCATGGAGGCTGGAACTGACGCGGATGCAAGACGCTGGGAGCTGGCCTCCGAGAGCGTTGAAGGACAGGAGGACCTGAGAGGGACTCAACGACGGGCGCCGCCAGAACCTGTGGAAAAATCTGGAGGCCTTGTGAACGTGTCGGAGTGCTACGTGTCTGATTGCTACGCGGCAAGGCGTATCCGAGGTTGACGTTGCGAGGATGTCTCAGGCGAAACTGGCCCGAGCACTATGGGGCAGGGCATCTCCGAAGTCAGCTGCGCGAGCGAGTCTCAAACGAAGAATGGTCTGAACACCTCAGGCCGGAAGGTCGAAGAACCCCCTTGCAAGAGCGTCCGAGCAGCCCCCGGGGAGCTTCCCAGCAGGTCGAGCAACCCGGGAAGGGGCTTCCCAGCAGCCCGGGGAGTCCGAAATGCGTTCGGGGGGGATGTGTGTGCACATGTGAATTTATTTTGCGTATGTATGCATGTGCATGTGTATGTATTTACGTATGGAAATCAAATGACAACGCCTTCCAACGTCTGAACGTCCCAAGAGCGTTTGACGCTCGTTTTACACGGTAATTAATATGTCTACATCCCTGCAATAATTTCTTTACAAGGAAATTCCAGCTCTTGGGCCGTCTTGGGCCGTTCGTGGCCCGAAAAAGCGAAAACCGAAAACACCTTCAAACCTTGTCAACAAATCAATGAGTTCTGTCTGTTTGGGCCATCTTGGGGGCCCTTTTGGAACTTTTTGCGACTCTCTTGGGCCGTTCTGGGGCCATTACGGGCCGTCTTGGAGGCCTTCGGCCGTCTTCGGGCTGTCTTGGGGGCCTCTTGGGGCCCTCTTGGGAGCTTCTTGGGGTGCTCCTGAGGCTCTCTTGGGGCCGTCTTGGGGCTCTCTTGGTAATTTTCGGGCCCTCTTGGGCCGTCTACGGGCCCTCTTGGGGCCGTTTTCGAGGCCTTTTGGGGGGCCTCTAAGGCCGTGTTGGGACGACCTTTGGAGCCTCTTGGGCCGTCTTGGGCCGTTCTTGTCCCGGAAAAGCTAAAACCGAAAAAGCCTTCACAAACCATTGAAACATCAATGAATGTTGCCTCTTCGGGCCCTCTTGGGAAGCCTCTTGGAGGCCTCTTGGGGCGTTTGGAATCCATGTTGAAGGCTTTGGTGTACTTTGGAACTGTCGACGAGCTGTCTTGGGCAATATTGGAGGCCTCTTTGGACCTTCCGAGAAGGCCGGAAGGCCAAAGGAACCCTTTGCAAGGGCGTCCGAGCAGCCCAGGGAGTCCGAAGTTCGTTTGGTGTGGGGAGGGCGCTTTTTCTGGGGTCCCCGGCCTTTTAAAATTTGGAATATGAACACATTTGTCTATACATATCTATATATATATATAGATATGTGTATATATATACATATATATACATACATACATATATATATATATACAAATATATACAGGAAGGTCGGCGTCCATAAAAAAAAAAAAAAAAAAAAAAAAAAAAAAAAAAAAAAAAAAAAAAAAAAAAAAAAAAAAAAAAAAAAAAAAACGTGCCAGCTTGGCAGTCCTGTACTCGAACTTTTCATCAAACAATTGAATTCATGTCTGGAAATCGAGGCTGGTGGGGGCAAACAAATCATAAGCCGCTTCGACTTGCATGTCTCACAGTCCGAGAAAAAGGGATCGATTCAAATCAAAGCATTGCGACCACATTTTCCGGAAGTAAGGGTCACGCGGGTCGCGCTGTCGGGTAAACGCCAGGTCCGACACCCGGGTGCGCGCGGGGGTACGCTAGTGGGCTTCGGCGGACCCAACGGAAAGTCGCTGTCGCGGGCGGCAGGTTTTTGCAGGGCGCCTTCAAGTATCTGAGAGTGCGCGTAAGGCGGGCAGCATCAGTTCGGTGAAGATTGCGGCGGCAACACCTCATTCATGTTTGCGTCTGACGGCGATGTTTCACCAGCCGGTCACTGTCGAAAACCATGCGGCATCTCCAAAACAACCCCAGGCGTCGAACCGCCCCAGACTCCCACCGCCCCACTCCGAACACTTCCCCAGATGACCCATCTCACATCCCCCCATGCGATCGCAGCCCCTCGCGAGATCACGACAGGAACCCAAGACCCAATCTTCCTGCAACGTTTCTCGAACCGCACCGATCTCTGATGACTCCAGGGCCCAACACGGGACGAACACGTCGACCAGCCAGCCAGCCAGCCAGCCAACGACACCGACTCGGTCAGTCATGCCTGAGGAAGATAAGAAGGCACCCTTCACGGCTTCTCCCCGAATCTCTCCCTGAGCTGACCAGCATGTCGAGTAGAATTCAGCAGTGGCGTCGAGGGCCTCAAAGTGGGCCAACAAAAACGAGACCGAGGCAAAGACAACGGTACCGGTACGTTGTCCTCCTCCGACCCGAATGATCCTCGTCGCCCTCGCATACCAGAACTCGGGCCTCCAGCGGGACGGTTCGGGCACCCCCAGAACGCAGAACGCTCTCGGCGAGGCGCAGCTGCTGGAAGGCACCCCCAAGGCCAGAACACCACCTAGAGCCCAAAACGTCGGAGCCCTGGGCTGCACGCAAGAATCACTCCAGGCTGAGGCAAGAAAGACCTTTGGAGCGCGGCGTCACGGGGGACGCGGGGGGGGGGGGGCCATACCCGAGCGCGCAAGCCTCTGCTAGCTAACACTTCGCGGTCAACGATCGGGAGACCCAGGTCGGCCCGCACCAGAAGTCACTCCGGCAGCTTTCCATTTGTATGCGTATCAGATCGGGCGCACGAAAGGACACAAAGACAATCAGGTTCGTTAGCCAATGTTCTCCATCTGCGCCTCGGGCCCGAGAGACGTCATTGAGCACCTGCTGGGTTGCAACCTCGGGGAACACTCCTGGCGCCTAGAATGGAAAGGCGGTGCGCCTTTTACGCTCGGCAACACGCAAACGTGACTGGTGCGCGGCTTCTGGGGGGCTCGACGGGGCCCAACCCGAGCGCGCAAGACGCTGCTGTCGCACCGCGTTCGGCCATCGGGGGACCCCAATGGGCCCGCACCGAAGGTCACTCTGGCACCGGGTCACTCTTACGTGTAGTCGATACTGAAGGGGCCCACAAACACACAAATAAATACACACAAATAAAAATACGTCCCATATTTTCCCATATTTTCTGGGTTGTTGTCTTCCCCCCCACTTCCCATATTTTCCCATATTTTCCTGGGGGTCGACGATTAATTGTGTCTGTGTGTTTCTTCTCCTCCTGAGATACGTGCAATCGACCCCAAAACCTGGCTTGTCCGCCGCGCCACGCGGCGCGGCTCGCGGCCTGCCAGCCGGCAGCCCGCGCGCGCACGCCTGCCGCCTGCGCGACGGGCGCCCCGGCCGCACTGCAGCCGCCGGGGCTCGGAGGGCGACTGGGCGCCCGCGCGGCTGCGCGCGCATGACCCCCGTCGGGAGGCAGTTCCTGGGAGCCCAGAGGTCCGAGGCGCCAGAGAAGTTGTGGCAGCTGGTTTTTGGCCGTTTTCGGCCTCATGGGGCCCTCTTCGGATCCTGAGAATGTCAGGAATAGACTCGGGACGAAAAGCTGACTAGTTGCGCCTCGCTTAGTGGTGGGGCGATACAACTTGGGGGGAAGAAAGGTGCGGTCTTTCTTCGGGCCCTAGAGGCCCCCCTTCTGGGCCCTACAGGGCTCCGGGCCTCTTTTTTTTACAACCCTCGTTCCCCCCCCCCCATCGATCGCCCCCACATGACGCGACGCCTCCAGCTGGGGAGATGGCCCAGGCCTCAAGAGATCCACGCATCCAGGAGGTCAGAATGACTCTAGGGCTACTTGGCCCGATGAAAAAAAAACGCCATTGGAATCGCTGACGCGCCAGATCAGGCCTGGGGCCAAGCCAGATTTAATGGAAACTAGCCAGACGAACCGGGATCAGTCTGGATGATGAGTCAATTTTCGACCAGGGAAATTGCAGCGCCGAATCTGAGTGACCCTTTGGACGTTGCTGTCGCCCCGCTATCCGTGTTTTGAACACCACAAAAAAACAAGTTGTCGACAAGGAATATACCGGCGCCGATTCTGAATTTGACCTCTCCAGAATTGCATCCTAGCCTCCACGAGGGGCGGCGAACGGTGCTCACGGCAGTGGGGTTTGCGAAGGGCCGCGTGCCCCGATCTCTGGCGATACGCTGTCGTCGACCCGCGGGCGTGGGGCGTAGAACGACAGACGACTATTATTATTATTATTATTACTACTACTACTACTACTACTACTACTACTACTAATACTACCACTACTACTACTACCACAAAAACTACTACTACTACTACTACTACTACTACTACTACTACTACTACTACTACGAGTACTACTACTACTGCTACTACTACTACTACTACT
>CAUYUJ010003669.1:744288-874635 GCA_963575745.1 Prorocentrum cordatum
TACTACTACTACTACTACTACGCTACTACTGACTAGTGCTAGAAATCGTAATAATACTACTATTACTACTACTACTACTACTACTGCTACTACTACTACTACTACTGCTACTAGTGTTGCTACAACTATTACTACTACAACTACATCTACTACTACTGCTACTACCACTACTACTACTACTACTACTACTACTACTACTACTACTATTACTACTACTGCTACTACTACTACTACGACTACGACTACTACTACTGCTACTGCTACCACTACTACTACTACTACTACTACTACTACTACTACTACTACGACTACTACTACTACTACTACTACTACTACTACTAGTACTACTACTGCCACTACCACTACCACTACCACCACCACTACCACTACCACTACCACTACCACTACCACTACCACCACTACTACTAAAACGGAGGAAGAGGAACGTAATCATTTTGGATGAGGGGGCATCGAAGGACGACGAAGAAGAATAAGGAGAACGAGCATCATGAGGACGAAAAGGGTGCACGCGCACGACTCAATGCTGCACGAAATTGCGCACGCGGCATCTGCACCCTAATTGACGTACTTGGGACGACGACACGTTCTGCGCTCGCAATGCAAACTCATGCCGGGAGAAGTGGTGATGTGTCGTGATTGCGACTGGTGGAAGACGTAGGTTGGCGATGAGAGTACTATTCCCTCGATTCTCTCAGCACACTACAGGAGCTGCTAGACTTGGCGTCCAATGTACGTATTTCTCTCGCTGAGAGCGTGGAAGAAGGCTGGCGCTCCCCTGGGCAAAACGCGCCGGTGTTTTGTTGTTTGTTGTTTGTTCGCGCGTGCTTGCGAGAGCGTGTTGTATAATCTTATTCTGTTCTCTCGAACAAATAAACGCCGAACGCTATTGTTAGGTCTGCCTTCACCATCGCGCATTCCTGCGAGCCCAATTGGCCTGCCTGCAGCTGCCAGCTGGGTCCGCCGAATGAGAGTCGAAATGCATTGTGTTCCTCCCCCTCCAGACCCTGGTGTGTCCCATGGGGCTTCGCAGAAACGCCACCAAATCAGGTGTATTATTTGCTGGCCGGTTCTCGAGGCGGCAGGTGTTGAAACAAATCTGTGCGCCGTCTTGGGGCCGCCGTGTGCCACTGGGGGGTCGACAGACAGAACATGTCATATCGGACATGCTCTTGGCCCCGACCTGGTCCCTTCGATGCCCCGAACATGCACCCAACGGGGGCGCGCCTCGCGCGGGGGCGCGAGGCCGGGAGCGCAATGGGTCACCGCCAGGCCAGTGAAAGCACAGAGAGGATGCCCAGCGAGGCAGGTCCGAAGCGGGGCAGGGGCAGGGCCGTGCCGGCAACACCCCAGGAACTCAAGCCGCGAACGGCCGTCGCGAGGATAGAAACACATGCCCACGCGAACCGGCGGTGCTTGAGACCTGCCCGTGCCAGGGCTGGACCTACACGTTGTGTTTCGTCTTGTCTTCGTCTCGTGTTCCTTGTGCTCGACCTGTTTTCCTGTACTCCCTGCCAACACGAAGAACAAAACGCAGCCGAAGTCCAGCGAAACAGCGTTTAGGTCCAGCCCTGGCCCGTGCTACTGCTGGAGGGCGTCGATATTTGAATCAGTAGCCTGCCATCTCCGCGCCGCTGCGGCCCCGACCCTCGCCAAGCCCGCCGAAGCATCTCGCGTCGTGGCTGTCAGTGCCCACGCCGTTCGATCGCCGGCTTTCCTGGCGGAAGCCGCTCGCGGCGTGGCCGCGCCCATGCAGGCAATCGACTACCCACCAGACCACCCCAACCGAACCCGAAGACCCGGATTTCGGGTTGGGGGGGGTACGGGTTCCACATGTGTTTTTGCAAGGTTCCCCGACACCCCCCAATGGAATTGGAGGGCAAGTCGGTGCCTTCGGGTTGGGTTGGGGTAATTTGGTGGGCGGTGAAGTGTGGCCGCGCCCCTGCAGGCAACGACCTGGCATTCCCCGAGACGACTTGGCCGCCCATAGAGTGGCCGGCTGTTACAAGCTGGCCGGCAGTATAATCTTCTATTCGCAGCGCTGGCGGACGCGAGCACGACTGCAGAGCTGACAGGCCGCGAGGCCGTCAATGTCCACACAACTGGCAACAACTGCGGCGTGCCAAAGAAAGGCCTCGCCTTGGAGGCGGCGGAAGCCCGGCCGAGATAAAGCGAAGGCGCCTCCGCCAGTGGAAGGCCAGGGGAAGTCAAGGATGCCCCCCCTCGAAAGGGTTCAACTTGTTTTGGGCGTCGCATAGGGGGGGCGATAAAAATAGGAGCGGGGACGAAGGTGCACTTCGCAGGCCCGAAAGGACTCCTTTGGGTCCTAAAGGACCCCGCCCCTGTAGGGGCCCCCGATGGCCCCTTTTCTGCAGCCCTCGCTGCCCCACCGCGGATTACCCACTATTACGCGACGCCCAATTTCGGGAGCGGCTAAGAGGGGGGTGTCCAAGAGGGGGGGGGTGCAAATCATGACCGGCGGCATGTGCGCGGCCCAGCGGGGGGGCCTGGGACGTAATAAAACAAGAAGAGGCGCCACGAAATCTGTGGAAATATCATGGCCCACGCTATGATATCCACCCCCCCTAGTCATCACCCCCCTCTTTTCCGCCCCCGACAATTGGTTCTGGATCCAGGGCTTCCGGAACCCGCCACGCGGCGGCGGCGTCGACTTTGCGCAGCGACGCGATTGTCCCCAGAAGGGTCGCCAAAAGGTCCACGCGCTCGTGCCAGCCTTCACCGCCGACGTCCTCGTGGAGCGAGGGCGGTCCAGCACACAGGCGCCCCAGCCCGCCCAGCCCCGACGAGGCGGCGGAGGAGGCGCAGGCGGAGGAGAGGGAGGCGAGGATGAGGAGCATTAGACGTATGAGGAGCAGCGGGGGGAGCGGTGAAAAGGGCCCAGACGGGCCCATCCACGCCGCCGTGAGCCCCGCCTGCCCCCCCACCCCACCGGATTTCGGGCCGCTTGGCGGCGCCTCCCCTGGCGCGCTGTTTGTCGGCCGACGTAAGAGGTGGCGGCGAAGCTCGCGCGGAGACGATGTGGCACGGCTAATATCATATCCACTTTCAGACGGCGACCCAGCCTGATCCCCCTGGCTGAGGCCGCTGGACACCCCGACCCTCAATTACCTGGTCACCAAAACGGAAGCAGTCTGAAGTGGCCGAGAGGGAGAAGGAGGAGACAGACAAGGATTGAGAAGTAGAGGATGATGATGATAAGGAGGAGGAGGAGAAGTAGGAGGAGGAGGAGGGGACGGAGGGAAGAGGATCCGAAGTCTCTTGTCTTGGGGGTTTTCGGCCCACCAAGCCGACTCCTGTCCAGGTGCTGCCATGGCAATATCTTTCTCTCCCACTCTCAGAAGAAGAAGAATAAGAGCAATATGAATCAACATAAAGATAAGGAGGACACCCGACTAATAAAATGATAATACTGATAATGCGGTGAAGAATAATACTAAGAAGAAGAGGAACATCGAAATGCCAACCGCATAGCAAACTCATCACTTCTGAACAAACATGTGCGAGGAATTTCACGGCAAACCGCCATTCCACAATGCAAGATACCCGTGCAGAGGGGAAGAGCTCTGGGGCTAGAATTCCCGGGCCCCCTACAGGAATCGATCCCTGCGTCCCTTGTCTCATTCATGCGCGGCCGGGAACAACTGGACTGAGACTGGGCCTCCGAGGGGGGCGGGGGGGGACACGCATGGCTCCCTTGGAGCTAGCTCGGCCTGGTCATCAACTCTTCTCTAGACCATTGCTTGCAAGGCACAACGCTGCTAAACGTCGCGACTCCCCAAACAGGTTGTAGACTGCTTTCAAGCATCGCGCCATGTAACACAAAACCAATTGCGTTTCAAAAAATATTGCGTTTCAAAAAATATTGCTGCACGAATCTGGCGCCATGAGGCCCATCAGGAAGGCCTGATCCCAGCGAGACTGGCCGAATGAAAAGACTAAGAGTGGCCGACTGGGTTGCGGGGCCCAGCGCGTGTCAGCAAGATCGCCTGTCTGTCCTCCCCTCATTCTCCACGTACTCCCTCCTCGTCATTGTCCGCTCCCCATCCTCGCCCCCGTCCTCGTCGTCCACCTCCTCCTCTTCTCTTCTCTCCCCCTGATGCCCCTGAAATTGCATGTCGTCCTCCTCCTGCTGCTGCCGAGTCTCCTCCTCCTCCTCCTCCTCCTCCTTCCCCCTTCGCCTCTCTCACTCTCCGAAGCCCCCTTGTCCTCACCTCCTCTGGCGATCAGAACGATACTGACACCGCTGCTCCCTTGATCTCTCCTGGGGTGCGCTCTGCCTAGAACTTTTCGAGGCGAATGCAGCCCTGGCGACCAGGGGTCTCCCAGAGGAGGCCGTGCTGACAACGAGAGCGAGGCTAAGATGACGGTGCCGGCATCCTTCCCTCCCCTGGGCCTCCTCCCCCCTGGCCTTGGAGCCTGTTTTTCTTTGGATTCGGGCAAGTTTACTTGCATGGGCGGGGGGGGGGCTGAGTCTGAAGCAAGCCGAAAACGATTCGACGTGCGGAGATCACGCAAGTCGAAGGGCACTTGCACGCTCGTGCTCGATTGAAGAGGGGCGAGGGGGGAGAGGGGGGGGGGGGGGCGAACGCCATGCAAGTAATTAAGCCTGCCTGGATCGAAAGAAAAACAGGCTCCTGGGCCTCCTCCCCCCTGGCCCTGACCGGACCTGGCCCCTCCCGGCTCGGTCGGCGCAGCCACCCGGCCTCTCTCCGCCAACCGAAGGAGATGAGCCGAGCGATCGCGCGCCCAGCGACCGAAGAGCAGTCCGAGGGCCGTCCCGTCTCGGGAGCCCACGCATCGGGCCGAAACATCTGGGACGAGGGGCGAGGATGGTGAGGCTGAGGACGACGACGAGGAACACTCGGGTCGGGCGAAAGGGGGGGATAGCAAAGGGGGGGTTTGAGAATCAGCTCACGTAGCTGATTTTCCCGGCGCCTCCCGGCGCCGGAGACGGCTATGTATCGAGGAATGGGCCCCTCGGTGAAGCCGAAACCAGCTGCATGCAGCAAATTTCGTAACCCCTCCTTTCCCAATCCCCCCCTTTCGCCCGGCCCGAAACACGTGGAGGGTGCGGGGGATGGGACGGGGCTGGAGCCAACCCGAGAGGCATCGACGACGCAGGGGGCCCTGTCGCCCCAGGTGACTCCGAAGGGTGTGGTTTGCAGAGGGTGTGGTCTGCAGCGGGCACCCGGGGGGGGCACCCCGGGAGGCGGGCGAGGACCTCGACAGGAGTCTTCTCCGCGCCCCGAGGAGGCCCGAAGAGGCCGGTGTCGATCCCCCGAGGCCCCATAGGCGCCAATCGCAAACCACACCCCGGAGTAACCATACCTTTTGTAATCGCTGACAGGTCCCCCCACAAATCTAGGGAACCCACAGAAGAAGGACGTACGCGTCAAACTATGTGCACGAACAAGGCCCCTCGATCCGCGAGGCCGGCCGCGTGATACGCAAATTCGCGCACTGCGTGCTCTCGAAATCCGCGCGGATTCATGTACGTGTACGTCCTTCCTTCGCTCCTGACTAAATCCGTGCACGTGTCTTGGATGCTCGTTCTGGGGACCTTCCTGGAGCCACTCGCTCCACTCGTGCGTCGAAGCTGCGTCGAACGTCAGTCGATTTGGGTCGACCCTGAGTCGAACCTGAGTCGAACCTGAGTCGAACCTGAGTCGAACCTGAGTCGAACTTGAGTCGAACTTGAGTCGAACTGGGGTCGAACAGATCCTTTAGGTGGGCTCCAGGAAGGTCCCCGAAACGAGCATCGAACGTGTCGGCTCCGTCAGCTCTTCTCCGCAGTAGGAGGTCAAGACGAGACACGCGTGTTCGCCGGCAGGCCGGCCCCTCAGGAGCGGCGTGGGTGGGCCGGGGCCCGTCAGGGGAGCCGCAGGAGGGGCCCCCGGTGCACGTGTCGGCTCCGTCGGCTCTTCTCCACGGCAGGAAGCACGCACACACAAAGCACAACAAAAACACACACACAAAGCACACACAAAGCACACACACACAAAGCACAACAAAAAACACCTCAGATGACGGGCCTGCCATCGAGGACGAGGCCCCCCCGTTTGGTACAGAAGTCCCGCCTTCCATCCTTCGAGCAGCACTTGGCGGCGCGTAGAGGGGGGCAGAGGGAGGGGGGAAGGCGTCGTAGAATAGAGGTCTCCTAGACGGGGTCCGAGTAGATGGGGTCGGAGGATGGCGCCACATCGCCGATGCATCGGCGATGCATCCTCGCGACGTCGGCGATGCATCGGCGATGTGGGCGTGGAGAAAATCGGGCTCCACATCGAGCCGCAGCGCCGATGGGTCGGCGATGCGGCGCCATCCTCCGACCCCATCTACTCGGACCCCATCCGGGAGGCCTAGATCCTAGATAGAAGCACCCCTGCTTCTTAGAAGGCGCTGGCGCCTTCTGAGAAGCAGCCTCCTTCTGAGAAGCCTTCCCCCCTCCCCTTACCCCCTTGTGCGCGCCGCCAAGAGCTAGAATGCAGTGCTCTTAGCATCCACGGTCAGTGGCCCGGTCCGAGTGGGCAAGAAGAGGGCAGCTCGGCTGTAACACACCGTTCCTGGAAGCATGGGCCCGAGCTGTCGCCAGTCCGCGCTCTTGTGAGGCTCGGCGAGCAAGAGTGCGAGAACGGCGCCGATTCGCACTCTTGTGAGGTTCGGCGAGCAAGATACGAGAACGGCGCCAATGTCCCGTACTATGTTTGGACCCAACTCAGGCCCAACATCAACACGGTACGGTGCATAGTTCTTCGGCTCTGATGTGGCGGTCAACTATGCACCGTACCGCTCCTGGGTCGAAGATCGACGACGCCTCTGGGGACGCCAACGCTGTACGGTGCACACAAGTCGTCCGCTACGCGTACACACGGGCGCAGCTAGAAGATGTGCACAGAGACAGGGTAATGTATCCAGGGCAATTTGAAACGGTTAGCAAGTTATGGACATGATGCACCCTCCGTCTGTGGAAACGTTGCGCAAATTCTAGGTCAACCCTTCGCCCGCGAGAAAAGTCCGGGGCCGATGAAGGATACTAGTTTTCCAGGGCGTATCGATGTTAGGATGTCTAGGTCGGTCTGGAGCCCCATGATCCTTCTTGAGTCGGGGGCGGCCAAGAGGGGGGCGTCCAAGAGGGGAGGGTGCAAATCATGGCTGGCGGCACGTGCGCGGCCCAAGGGGGGGCCAGGGACGTAATGAAATGGAAGGAGGCGCAATGAGATCGGGGGAAATATCATGGCCCAGGCCATGATAACCCCCCCCCCAAGTCATCACCCCCCTCTTTGCCGCCCCCGATTGAGGGCCTCCCAGGAGATGTGAGAACAAAACAACTCCTATGAAACACGATGGTGAACGGGTGCAGTGGTCCTTTTCTGGGCGCCTCTTTGGGGATGTCAAATGAATACGTATCTCGTGAAACACACATGTGAAATGGTGCATTGGATCCTTCTGGGGCCCTGGGGGGCCTCCTTGGAAGAGAGAGAAGCAGAAGGAGGATGTCCGAAACATTGCAACATTTCGTACCTATTAAATTCTATACTCGGGCATAATGAACGCCTGGGCTAATACGTTCGGGCCGGGGACGGAGGAAGGAAGGATGAGGAACGGAAGACAGAGGCGAGAAGAGAAGGAGACGTGAAGGAAGAAAAGAAGAAGGAGTAGGAAGAGAGATGGCGAGGAGCATGGCCAGGAGTGTCAGGAGGAGGAGGGCAGGAAGGAGAAGCAGGCAGTTCTTGTCGGCGACAATGATTTCTACAAAACAAGCGTTTTCCCAAGCTGAAGTATCCTCGAACAACTGATGATCGCGAACTCGGCGAATCTTTGAAAATGGGCGTTTCGCTTGAGACTCCTCGCAGCAAAGATTATCCGGGTGACTCATGGTGCTATGCATGGTGTGAAGATCAGAGCTACGGCTACGATGCGAACTTTGGGGTCTCAACGAAGTTCGCCCGTCGCCTGTTGTGGCAGTTTGAAGCTGTATACAGCCCAGGGATGATTACATAGAAGGGGCTAAGAGGGGGACGGATACTTTCTCATCGTTGGTATACTCGACCACATCTCAACCTAGAGTCCCATAAACTCTGCGCGACCCCAAATGCTGAGACTTATTCGAATTAATCGCATTGGCGCAGTGCTGGGCATTGCTTTGCACGGCTCAGCATTGAGTAGCGTAGATTGGTGTTGCGTGGCGTTCCTTTGCATTGCACGGCGTTGCGTGGCATTCCTTCGCCTTGCGTGGCGTTGCTTGACATTGCTTGGCATTGCCTGGCACTGCCTGGCGTTGCTTGGCGTTAACATTATGCGGCGTCATCGGGCATTCCTTCAAATTGCTGTCCATTGCCTGGCATTGCTTGGCATGCTTCTTGTATTGCCTGGCGTTGCTTGGCATCGCAAGGCTTCGCTTGGCATTTCTAGGCCCCTTGGCATGCTCTGCTTGGAACGGCTTGAGGGACCCAAGACAGAAAACG
Source organism: Prorocentrum cordatum (assembly GCA_963575745.1). Lineage (NCBI taxonomy): Eukaryota > Dinophyceae > Prorocentrales > Prorocentraceae > Prorocentrum > Prorocentrum cordatum. The sequence goes on from CAUYUJ010003669.1 coordinate 752,790, forward strand.
TGACCACAGAACCCCTGGAGGCAAACTTGGGGAACCCAATTAGGGACCGAAGCAAAGAGCCCGAGGTACGCTTGGGGAACCGAGCAAAGAACGAGACTGGGGAACCCCGGGAACAACTGGGCGCCCCTGCAAGAGAAAAGATGGGGGAACCCAAGGGGACCTCGAGGAGTGCCGGCCACAGCAAGCCGAACACCCACCGGCTCTTCAAGACAAGTCATTGCGAACCCCTGGCGGTCTTTCGGCGCTCATATTTGGTCAGCTAGGGCTCGCCCCATGCGACAATGTTATCCGGAGCTCCACGCGATTGCAGTATACTACATGTTATGTTATATGCGTTAAAACTTATGGTTTTGGGGTGGTTGTTCTCTATGTGATCGTCCAGTCGAGACTCCCCTGGCAAATTTTGAAGGCAACTACAAGGGTGGAGATGTTGTCTCTCTCTCTCTCTCTCTCTCTCTCTCTCTTCTGGTATCCTATGATTGTGAACGATTATTGCTGACTGTGTAATGATATGTTACGCGAGGTCAGGTAGTGAAATTCCTGTGCAAATATGTTGTTCCATGATCTTTCAAAATCGTTTTCAAAAAGGCAACAAAATCGAACATGAACGCGTGAACGTGGTATGCTCCGTCTTGGTACAAGATGTGCAAGTTCGCTATAGCACAAAATGGTTGTTATGGTATGTAATGCTATGACATGATGTGCTCTCTTCAACGCCCTGAAATGCCCTGGGGTGTTATGCAACAGCCCGTCCATGTGTTATGATGTGTTGTTTGTATGCCCTGCTGCACTGGAAAATGTTATGGAATTGGGGTATCGTTTGGTATGCTCCGCTCTATGATACACTTGTGTGATATGTTCTGAAAGTGACCATCACGATGTGTTATGATATGATTCGATATGCTGTGCCATGTTATGCGGTGGTGTGTTCTGGTATGCTCTGTTGTGTTCTGCTCGTCGAAGCCCCGCGGGGCGAACCACACGGGGGACTCAAGGTGGACCTGGGGATCTGGCAGCCGCATCGTACAGGAGGGCGGGTCGGGAGGTCTGTTCTTAAAACCTAGCACGCCCAACCTGTCGGGTAGGGAAAAAGCTACATGTGCTCCAGTAGCCGCTGTCATTCTTAAGTTGCGAGATTATAACGCGTGAAAACGTCTTCGAAAAAAAGGTCGGACCCGCCCGAATGACACGTACAGCTGCGCGGCGGAAGAAGCGGAATCTGCCGATCCGGCGTGAACTACAAGGAGCCTCAGCAGGAGCTTCATATCTGAGCCTGAGCGAGAGCTTCAGCTCTGCTTGGGGGGGGTCGCCAGGGTGGCTCCGCCGTGGAAGGAGGGGAAAGGGGGGCAATCCCCCATCTGGCGTTTTCTTAATGAGTTGCGCATCCGGGGAAGGGGGGGAGGCGGGGGGGCGGTCCCCCATCTGGCGTTTTCTGGATGATTTGCGCATCCCCAAAATTTTCGGGGGGTCCCAAGGACCCCCCCCAGATCTAGCCGCTACCGCCCCCAAAACCCTCCCTTCGGAACCTTCCTCGGACCCCCCTAGGACCGCTCCAGGCACCCCCCCGGAGGACGAACGAGGACGGAGAGGGGAGCGAGCACGCGGAGAAAAAGGGTCACCGGGAGGCAGAGGATAACGAAAACTAGGGAGAATAAACAGGACCGGAAGAATCGACGTGGGAGGAGGCTACAGAACCGCGAAGACGCCGAATCCGGAGCCCCCTGGATCGGCGACACTGGCCGGAGGCCATTAAAATAATCCACGTTCGCCAACGTGGCCCCGTAACATTGTGCTCCTGACAATAGATGGTGTGCAATCGATGTGTAAAACTATACGTAATGCAAGCCGTTAGGTGCAATCTATGTGGTGCCAATGTGGTGTGAACTGTGTTGTGCGTTCGATGTCGTGCAATAGATGCGCCTCGATGTCCGTCGTGCAATACGGTGTCAAATATGTGATGTGCGATCTATGTGGGGCAAACTGTGCGGCCGCGTGGAGCAATATACGTGATTCATCAGATGTGATACAACCTGTGTGTAGGCGATGCAGTCTATGATGTGCACTAAATGATGTTCACTGGATGTGGGGACATGTACGTACTGCACCCGTTATGTTGCTATACATGGGATGCCGTCTGCGCGGTGTAATCTATGTGATGCGAACTAGGTTGTGCCATCAGCGCTGTGCAATAGATGCTGTCCGATCTACGCTGGGCAATATACGAGGTGCATTCTGCGTTACGCACCTTTTGCTGCGCGATCGATGATGCAGTGCAGTCTATGTTGTGCAATTCACCAATGCTAGCAGTGAGTTGTCAAATCCACAAGTTGTGCAAACATCCCGCCAGCACGCCCACAACTTAGGTCGCAAAACCCATGCGGCGGAGATTGTGGTGAGTGCTGGGCGTTTGCTGGTGCATCTCTGCGGCCGTACCAGCTCGCGCTCGCTCGCGCGCGCAGCGACCAGCTAGTGCGGCGCGACCGTCGCGGGCCGCGGTGACGCTGACCGTTGGGCACTTCCAGCGGGCACTTGAATGCGAGTCGGTGACTTGGGCGGGCGCGGTATCATGGCGACGCCGACAACGGTAGACACGATGATGCAAATAGCGATGATGGTGACGATGGAGGCGATGAGGACGGCAGGGCCGCTGACGGCGCCGATGTTGATCACGCCCGCTGATAGCGATGACGATGACGATGTCCTCGCGTCGGTGATGGAGGATTTGGAAGGAAATCGGCATGCGCGCGCGGCCGACGCGCGCGAGCGGCCCGCAGAAATTACTTCACACGGATCGTTCCCCCCCCCAGCACGCGCGTAAGGGCGCCCGGACGAGTTCGACATGCGACGAGAAGGGCCACTGTTGAAACACCTACGGTTTTGTTATGCCTCGCACGAGCGCGCGCGCAGGCTTTCTTGACAACTGATGTTGCAAAACCATGTGTTTCAAATAGTTTGGGGGCACTTGACTTTGAAGTCCTGGCGAAACCTACGGTTGTTTGAAGGATTTCGGCACGCGCGCGCGCGCGACCACGCGCGCGCGCACGTCGCCCCATGTTCTGCAAGAGATTATTGCGGCAACACGCGCGCAAGGGCGTTCGAGCGGTTCTGGCATGCGCGCGCGAGACGTCCGTTTGGTAGCAAGTTATTAAAGACAAATTACCCTGGCGACGTACCCAACACCTGCGCAATGTGGGGCATGAGTAGCTTGGGAGATGTTATACGAAGGTGATGACGTGACATGGGCGCATATACTTCTGCGAGCGGCATTCGTGAGGCTCGCAGCCCCCCAAGGATTGCGATGTCTCGCTCAGATCTGCCTGGTGCCTCGCTCCGCTGAGCCTGCCACCAGCCTTCGAAAGTGGCGACAGCTTCGCAGATCGCAGCCCCCCAGGCACGGCGAGGCCCCGCTCAGATCTGCGCGGTGCCTCACTCCGTTGGACCCACAGGCAGCCCTAGAAAATGGCAACAATTTCGCAAATCGTAGCCCCCCAGGCACGGCGAGGTCCGGCTCAGATCTGCGCGGTGCCTCACTCCGCAGGGTCCACCTGCAGCCCTCGAAACTGGCGACAGCTTCGCAGATCGCAGCCCCTCAGGGACGGCAAGGTCCCGCTCAGATCTGCGCGGTGCCTCACTCCGCTGGACCCACCAGCAGCCCTCGAAAGTGGCAACGGTTTCGCAGATCGCAGCCCCCCAGGCACGGCGAGGCGTTGCTCAGATCTACGAAATGCCTCACTCCGCTGGACCAGCAAGCAGCCTTCGAAAGTGGCGACAGTTCCGCAGATCCCTACGCTGCCCCCCCAAGCAGCCCTCGAAAGTGGTGGCGACAGCTTCGCAGATCGCAGCCCCCCCACTCCAGGCACGGCGAGGCCTTGCTCAGATCCGCGCGGTGCCTCACTCCGCAGGACCCACAAGCAGCCCTCGAAAGTGGCGACAGCTTCGCAGATCGCAGACCCCCCAGGCACGGCGAGGTCTTGCTCAGATCCGCGCGGTGCCTCACTCCGCAGGACCCACCAGCAGCCCTCGAAAATGGCGACAGTTTCGCAGATCGCAGCCCCCCAGGCACGGCGAGGCCTTGCTCAGATCCGCAGTGCCTCACTCCGCAGGACCCACCAGCAGCCCTCGAAAGTGGCGACAGTTTCGCAGATCGCAGCCCCCCAGGCACGGCGAGGTCTTGCTCAGATCCGCGCGGTGCCTCACCCCGCAGGACCCACCAGCAGCCCTCGAAAGTGGCGACAGTTTCGCAGATCGCAGCCCCCCAGGCACGGCGAGGTCTTGCTCAGATCCGCGCGGTGCCTCACCCCGCAGGACCCACCAGCAGCCCTCGAAAGTGGCGACAGCTTCGCAGATCGCAGCCCCCCAGGCACGGCGAGGCCTTGCTCAGATCCGCGCGGTGCCTCACCCCGCAGGACCCACCAGCAGCCCTCGAAAGTGGCGACAATTTCGCAGATCGCGGCCCCCAAGCACGGCGATGCCTTGCTCAGATCCGCGCGGTGCCCCACCCCGCAGGACCCACCAGCAGCCCTCGAAAGTGGCGACAGTTTCGCAGATCCCCCCCCAGGCACGGCGAGGCCTTGCTCAGATCCGCGCGGTGCCTCAGTCCGCAGGACCCACAGCAGCCCTCGAAAGTGGCGACAGTTTCGCAGATCGCAGCCCACCATGCACGGCGAGGCCTTGCTCAGATCCGCGCGGTGCCTCACCCCGCAGGACCCACCAGCAGCCCTCGAAAGTGGCGACAATTTCGCAGATCGTAGCCCCCCAGGCACGGCGAGGTCTTGCTCAGATCCGCGCGGTGCCTCAGTCCGCAGGACCCACCAGCAGCCCTCGAAAGTGGCGACAGTTTCGCAGATCGCAGCCCCCCAGGCACGGCGAGGTATTGCTCAGATCCGCGCGCTGCCTCACTCCGCAGGACCCACCAGCAGCCCTCGAAAGTGGCGACAGTTTCGCAGATCGCAGCCCCCCGGGCACGGCGAGGTCTTGCTCAGATCCGCGCGGTGCCTCACTCCGCAGGACCCACCAGCAGCCCTCGAAAGTGGCGACAATTTCGCAGATCGCAGCCCCCCAGGGACGGCGACCACAGGGGGGGGGCGGGAGGAGGACGCGACCACACCCCTCGATTCAAAACGAATACCCAACCAAGGAGGGTTGGGAGAAACAATGAACAACAGATGGCTTCTTTTAAGAATCCGCAGAAAAGCCCGAACGCAAGCTTTTCTTGAACAGTCTTGATGCGAAACCAATGTGTTTTGATGTTTTCGGGACATTCGCCTTTGAAATCCTCACGAAACCTACAAGTGTTGAACAAATTCGGCATCCGCGCGCGACGACGCGCGCGTGTACACTGCGTACCGTTTTGTTGCCAGGGGTTCTTGAAATCTCATAACTTTGGATTTCGGATAGACGATTGCGCGCGCAAAACAAATTGGCAAATAATAAAGGGGGAAAGTGTTAGCGGCCTGCCTGGGATTGTATGATTCACACTTAGGATGGACGATGGGGCAGAATCAAATGTACATTGCAATGCTTAAGAAGAGGGCGATTCTATCCGGGGGGGGTAGACCCTCATACTAGCCGTCAGACCGACAGACAGGCCTAGTCGACGGTCGGCGACGAGGAGTCGATGGCGCGCGGCGGCGGCTACATAGCCGCCAGACCGACAGACAGGCCCGGACGACGGGCGGCGACGGGGCGGCGACGGCGGCTACATACCCGCCATACTGACAGAAGGGCCCACTTCTTCAGAACAGAAGTGAGAGGCCCCAGGTGCAAGTACTGCATGGGGAACAAGGAAGAGGGATGGAACAGCAGAAGGATGGCGAGGAATGGGGCGAGAAAACCAGAGAGACACAGGAGGAGGAGGAGGAGGAGGAGGAGGAGGAGGAGGAGGGGGATACACGCGGCCAACATACCCAGTGCGAGTGACGGCAGGGCCGCCCTCACTCTGCCACGAGCTCGCGATTGGTGAAGCTGATGCAGTACTGATCCAGGTGCCAGCCCCTGGGGGAGAGGAGGAGAAGGGAGGGGCGAGTGGCAAGCTAGGTGCGCTCGCGTCATGTCTGACGTCCCTCCCGTCCCTTCACATGGTGCAGATATCCTCCCTACTCGCACGATCGGATGTCGCAGCATGGCATAGCATTACATGGCATAGCATGGTGCTGGATATTATCGCGTAGCATGACATAGCATGGCGTGGCGACGCCCCAAAATGAGAGGGAGGGCTTCTACGGCCCAACAAATCAAACAATCGGCACCGAATGTGTAATCACCTCCGATGGTTTTGCGGGAGGCCATTTTTTAGATTTTGGGGAAGGACCGAAAACAATGCGGTGGCATGGCACTGGACATAATGACGCTGGCGCTGCAGCAGGAGCACGATTCGGAACGAGCGGAAGCGCGGAAATGAGGCCAGTGCTGCAGCGGGAGCACGATTCGGAACGAACGAACTGTAGCCCACTCTTCAACATTTCGATTCGGAACGAACGAACTGTAGCCCACACTTCAACTGTAGCCCACGAACTGTAGCCCACACGATTCGGAACGAACGAACTGGAAACTGAGGACGCGTAGCCTGACATAGCACGGCATGGCGACGCCCCAAAGCGGGTGGGGGCTTCTGCGGCCCAGAAAACCAACGAATCAGCACCGAATGTGGAATCACTTCCGATGTTTTTTTGTTCGGGTGGGCATGTTTTAAATGTTGGGGCCTATTTGGAAGGATCGAAAACTATGCCGTGGCATGGCGCTGGAAATAATGACGCCAGATTTGCAGCGGGAGCGAGATTCGGAACTAGCGGAAGCGCGGAAAAGAGTCCAGCGCTGCAGCGGGAGCACGATTCGGAACGAGCGGTAGGCCGAACATGAAACCAAGGCATCAGCGAGAGCAACATTTCGAAAAAAAACAGCGAAAACCCGTTTCGACGGAATTCAACGCCCTTCCTCTGTGTGCTGGCCACTTTCCTGATCGAGTCTACTCCTGTGGGCATCGTGTCTGCATAGGCTGGTGGGTTTACGCGAAGCGTTTAGAATTCAAGCCACTTCTCCCCACACCTCCTTCTAGTTCAGAGTCTCCCTCTTCAAGCTCTCTCTTCCCTCAACGCTTTCTCTGACCCTCTCACTCCTATGATATGTCCTACGAACCTCATCCGTGTCCTTGTCCACTTGGGCCTCCTTCAAATCCTCCTTCCAACCCTCCTGGCTCTAACCTTGAACCTTGGCGCCAAATGATCAATGTGTCAATACTATTTCTCGGCCCTCGCGCTCTCGCCGTGCTTCCGCCCATGCCTCCTCCTATTCCTCTTTCTCCTCCTCCCTCTCCCCCTCCTTTTCCCCCTGCCCCTCTCCTCCTCCTTCTCCGCCTCCTCCTCATCATCACTCCCTTCTCAATCCTCCTCGTGTTTGCGTGTGCTCTGTTCTTCTTCCCACTCCGAGTCATATTCCTCCTCCTAGTCCTGCTCCACCTGGTAACGCTCTGTCTCCTCCTCATCATCAATCTGAACTCCTAGTCGCTCGCTTTTCCTTATCGTCTCCCAAGACGCCTCGTTTTCCATAGGTCTTGCTTCTTCTCCCGCTCCCTTCTTCGGTCGTTCTTTCTCCGCGTGCTCATGTTCGCTGTCATTCTCGCCGCCTTGCTCCACCACCCCCTTCTTGAGCCCAAACGGGAATGTCAAACATGTTCGGCTCGATTGGGTTACGATTTGGTTACGATCTACGTTGTTTGGTTATGATTCAGTTACGAAAATTATACATGTGGTTACAATTGGGTTACGCAAAGACCTCCCCGGGATGATTTTGACTACGGAGGTGTTCAGTGCGTTTTGTTAGCTCAAGTGTGCGATGGGGTCGATCGTAACCATATATTTCCCGTTATGGCTACGCCCGACACTTCCGCGCGTGACCATAGGCTTTGGTTGCGGCCCGGCCTCGCCGCCCGGCCCCGGCCGCGGCCCACGCCCCAGCCCTGGTCTCGGCCCCGGCCCTGGCCCCAGCCCTGGCCTCGGCCCCGGCCCCGGCCCCGGCCCCACAGCAGTGGCCTCTGGCCCCAACCCCGGCCCCTGGCTCACGGCCGCGGGTCTGGCCCCAGCCCCGGCGCAGGGTTCCGGCCGCGCCCCCGGCCGAAGCCGGTTTCGGCCATGGCCCAGGTTCCGGCTTTTTGGGAGAACCTTCCTGACACCTTCCGGAACTTTCCTCGGGAAGGTTTGTTTGAAGAACCTCCCTGAAACCTTCCAGAAACATTCCTCAGGAAGGTTTTTTGGAAGAGCCTTCCGAATAACCATATTGAAACCTTTCTCGGGGCCGGCTTTCAGGAAGAACCCAGCTAAAACTGAACAGAACCTTCATCACATTTTTTGCTTGTTTGAAGAACTTCCCTAAACCTTCCTCCGTGCAATTTGTGTTGACGAACCTTCCTAAAACCTCGCAATAAAAATACTTTCCCGGGAGGGTTTGTTGGAAGAACCGAAAGATTCATCAGGAGGGCGTGTTTAGAATAACCTTTCTAGAACCTTGAAGCCTTCCTCAAAGGACTTTGCTGGAATAGCTGTTTTGAAACCTTCAAATAAAATTCCCCAGGAAGGTTTTTGGGGACAACACCATCGAACAACCTTTTCAAAAAACCTTCATCGGGAGGGTTTTTTGGTGGGAAAAACCTCCCTACACCCCCCAACAAATCTTTGTCGAGAAGGTTTTTGGGGGAGAACCTTCTTCGAACTTTCCAAAAACCTGTTTCAATGCAGTCTTTGTTGAAGAACCTTCCTGGAACCTTTCAACAACCTCCCTCGGGAAGGTTTTCTGGGGGGAACCTGGGTAAAACCTTCCAAACCACCGTCATCGGGGCTTTCTGATTAGAAAAACCTGCCTAAACCTTTGCGAAAACCTCCCCCGGGAAGGTTTTTGTTGGAAGGCCCTTCCTAAAACCTTCCAAAAACCTTCCCCAGGAAAGTTTTTGTTGAAGGACCTTCACAAAACAAAAAAAACCTTGCAAATACACTCCTGAGGAGGGTTTCAAGAGGTGTTGGCCGAACTGCTGCACCAAATTGCGCAGCTACTGACCTGCGCCTTGATGAGATCGCGGGGGAGGCGGGGAACTGCCACTTCATTTTGCTGGCGGAAGCGCAGAGTGTCGGTCGTGATTCAGAGCAAGAGGTTGTAAGACATCGCTGCGCGGGCAGACTTGCATTGGAAACTGCCGCTACTCGGGAGCCGTTCTCAAACCGCACTTGCGGACGTTCCATTGCCCTGCCGCCAGGCACCCTAACCTGGAGCGAGCGTTTCCGGGCCCAGCTGGGGCAGGAGGGAAAGGAGTTGCTGCGCGATGCAAGAATGGCCCAATGGATTTGCGCCTCACTGTCGCGCGCTACCCTCCTCGACCTTCCCGAGCCGATTGCTCGAGGCATTTGCGGGCCGCCCGCCTGCTCTAGGACTGGGTCGGGGCGATCTTGCCCAGTCTCCCCTGCCGCTGCACGCCTCTTTTGCTATCAGATGCGAACGATGGGATGGGGGGCGTGAAGGGGCCTGAAAGATGGGGCTCTCTTTCGCCCGATTCGATTGGAAGTCCCACTCGGGGGGAACTTCGACAGGGCGCGGGGCAACTTTTTCGGGGGCACCTTGAGATCCACCATCTCGCGACGGGGGACACGTTCACTGACGACACCGTCCCCGCTTTTTTTCGTTAATGGGAGGTGGGCGACGGCACGCGGATCGAATGTTGCGATTTTCCTGCCGGCGTAGCCCACGAAGTAAAAAAGCGCCGCCCGCCGAGGAATCCGGCGCCGAGCTGCGGGCCTATACTGGGCCACCACCTAAAGACAACCTTCTTCTTGACTTCGAAATGCCGCGCTGGAAGGGCGGGGGGGGGGGGGGGGAAGGGGGGCGGTTCCGCAGGTTGCTCCTTCACTGTCGCGGGATACAAGCACAATGATGGGCGCAGCGAAATGGGGGGCGGGGTGGGCGGAGGTCATGGAATCAGCAGGACGCGCATTTCAACACCATCCAGCGCGATGCTAGTTGGCGCGCGCCTCTCCCCATATTCGAGAGGCTGGAAGCGGCGATCGCGACAGCAATGTAGCGACGCTTTAAGGCCCCCCGCCCCCCGTGTCCTACATGCTCAGAGGATGGCCGCCGCCGTCGTGAACCCCCGCGCGGGCGGGCCAGCCTCTGCCGCGAGAAACTGGGCGCCCCCCCAGAGATTGCCTGCCAGGTCGACCGACGGAGCTCGCGGAGACACTCGCGCTGGCCCGTCGGACGCAGACGTGGTCGGGGTGCAGAAGGCGCGCGTCCTCTCCGGGCCGCGGCGCGTTGTCGCTTTCGCTTCGGGCCGAAACGACGGGACGGAGCAGCGATCGTCGCGACTCTCCCTACGCGCGTGGAATGGCTCCAAGTTTCGGGGGGGCCCTGGCGTGGAGGGGGGAATCTCGGCGAGCGCGTTAGACTGGGGGCTGTGGGGGAATGCGCGGGAGGAGGGGGAGTGCGCCGAAGTCCGCGACTGTGAGATCCGGAAACATGTCGATCTCGATACCAAGTTCATGCGTCGCCACGCAAGGCGGGCACCGAAGAGAAGGGCGGTTCATAGTGGGACTATGCCCCTGGTGCTTTGGCGCATGCTACGCAACCCTAGTTGGCGCATTCGTAGTCGGGCCGGCGTGAGCTCTGATGAGCAACGTTTATACATCAAGCTGTTTTGGGATATCTCAAAGATCGGCCTGGAGAAAGTCAGGGGCAACTGCGCGTCGCCGCCTCGCTGGCATCTTTCCCAATTGGCTGCCCTCAATAAAAAAACGGTCGCAGGGGCAACGCGGGCGCAGATGGCATGCGCGCCGCCAGTTGCAGGGGAGGTGCTCTTCGCGTCCCGAGTCGGTGGCCAGGCCGCTTCGTTCGACCGCGGCTTCGCGCGAGGTCGCCGGCGGGGGGGCCCGATCTTGACATATTATCGGCCGTCAGCGTGGAACTACACGCGCGAGCCGAAGACAGGGATCCACGTAAACAACGCTACCATTTATCAGCGGTCGTGCTCGAGGACAGCGATGGCAAGGTCATCGCAAAAGCGCAGAAAAGAAGCGTCATGGGCGATCCTTCCGCAACAGAAACTGCCTTACGAACCTGTTCACAACCTCTAATATCGAGTCGGAACTTTCTGGGAGTTGACCCATTGGCCGGAGCGCTGAAGGAGACTCGGGAAACCTCCAGACCGACTTGTCGCATCAAACATACGCGGGCGACCTGGGCGTAATTATCGTGGCGCGAGAGGGTTTGATGTTCGTTGAATTCATCGCTCAGATTTCGGAGGTCGACGACCCGTCGACTGTCTCCCTCTCCCACTTCGGCCTGGCCCAGCGCATGACTTAACCACAATGGTTGATTGTCTTCTCGGGGGCAGGGGCGCGCTACTTCCGCAAGCTTCTCCGGGCGCCACGGCGCTCTGGCCTCTCGCCCCCCCCCCCCCCCCCCCGAAGAGGGCGCCGGGTGCCCGGGCCCCCGCCTTGCTCTCCGAGATAGCGCGCGCCTCGAGGACGACGGGCGCCGCGCGGCTGCCCGTCGAGCGTTCTATTTGCTATTCCCTGGGAGGTATACTTTAGCTGCCCACTGTGCGTAAGCATGAAAGATCGCTCATGCAGGGCCCGGCGCTGACTGCTCTCCTGCCTGCCATGGAGGCCTTTCGGTTATCCCCTCGGCATTGTTAAGTTATGGACGGGCGTCTGGTGGGCTCGGCGCGCATTGTCACGCGGGGCAAGGGCGCGGACTGGTAGGGCGAGCGCGCCCGTAGTCTTAGTGAGCGGCGGGTTGTCGATGTTTGGGGACTCGCGGGCTCCGAGGTGGAACTCCACGTCCGACTTCTTCGGCATTGTCAAAGTTGAGCTTCAGATCTTCAAGGGGCCTCCCAGGTTCTCATCGCGCTCTTCGGGCAATTGGTGGTTGATTCGGTTCGTCCGCCGCGCTGCTGGCGCGTTGACCCAATGGGCCTCTCCGTGGGCCCGACGGGTGGTAGAGGATTCGGAGTCTGCGGCCCAACTTCTTGATGAACAATGCGTCGAGGAGGTCGCTCGGGATTTGAGGATTCTGGCCGACAGAGAGAGGGCCGCGGAGTTTCGGATGGCCGACATGACTAAGTTAGCTCCAATGTGTTTTCGATGTCGATCCCGCCTCCTGGCTATGCGGGCCCGTGGTGGCAGGAAGGGCAAGTAGGGGGTGCCTCTTGCCCCCGCCCAGACTTGCCCCCCCCCCCCACTTGGCGGGGGTCAACTTCGTATGCAACGCTTCAGAGAATGTGATGGTAAGTTCCACACGCGTAAGCAGTCATTGAACCATCGTCGTTTCGCACATCGCCAACGTAACTTTGCAACGGTATTGACACCGACCAACGTGTGCATATGTTGTCGCGCGGTGTTTCGTGATTGTTGGTGCGCAGGGAGACATCTGCAGACGGCGATGCTGAAAAGCGTGCCCAGTGGGAGGAGGCAGAACACCCACGCCAGATTCATTCACTTGCTGATTATGTCATAGCGAACAAGCCGACCTCGACGGCCTATGCAGCGATTTGGCGCAGTGTCATTTACCAGTCTCCATATCCACTTCTGGCGCTGTGGGAGTGCGTGTCAATGTCGGGGCAAGCACGCCGCTTACCCCTTCCAGCGTGGTACAAAACGGACAAGGAGCGCCGCATCGACGAAGGTGACAATGTTCAGGAGGCGGTCGCCGAGGCGGGCGGCAGCCAGGACAGCAAGGGCAAGCCCCAAGCCAGGCCCAAGGGTGGCGCAAGCCGAGGCAAAGACATCACCAAGCCGGGGGGCGCCATGAGCAGGCTGATCGTGACGCTCGAGAGGGACGCAGAGGAGCTCAAATCGACGGTCTGCGGGCGCGACGAGCTGCCGTCCGACAGCGCCTTGGTCGAGGCACCGTCCGTTCTGGCCAGAAGGCCGAAACCAAGAGCGAGGCTCAAGACTGGAGGGGCCGCGGGGGCCCTCACCTTCACGTGTTCATATCGTTCCTGGTGACAAAGGTCGCGCTGATCGAGGAGACGGAGGGCGAACAAAAAAAAACATCCAAGCCCGCGTGGTCAAGACCCTCACGGTGGTGGAGGGGCTCACCCTCCGCGCGCTCGGCCTCCTCGTCCGTGTCTTCCGCGTGCGCGTCCACAAGGTCAAGGAGGGCCAGGTGGGCACAGCACACTCCGAGTGGGCGGTGGACACCAGGTCGAAGTGGGGCAGGACCTGTACGAGCTTCTCCACAAGACCACGGAGAATCAATCGGCGGAGTCTCGCGGGACCCGCGCCGCGGGGTCCGCTGGCGAGGGAGATCATCAGCCTGAGCAGCAAGAGCTGAGCCTTCCTCGCCGCACACTGCTTCGTGGCAGTGAGCGGCTCGCGGACCTCACGAACATAGGCAACGCTGCTGCAGATGTGGTGCAGCGCGCCACGCAGGCTTCCATATCCTCCCGTTGATTCCTGTTGCCGCTCTTGCTCCTGCCCGTCCTCGCCTTCGCTCCCGTCCCCTCCATCATCCGAAACGAGGCGGTGCTCAGGGCTCCCGCCATGCGGGCGGCGCCCAATAGGGGCCTGCGTGCCCCTCTGGTTGCTGCCTGGGCCCGTGCCCCGGCAAGGGGGCGCGCGACAGGCGCCAGGTGCACACGTCGGCGGAGTGCCGCCCCCTCAGAATCCTTAGCTCAGATGGCGACGGTGCCACTTTTCGGTAACTCCAGGGCCCGGTCGCTATCACGGACGGACGCACTGGATCCCACAAGCCTCACTCACTTCACACCTCCTCCTCCTCCTCCTCCTCCTCCTCCTCCTCCTCCTCCTGCTCAGATTCCTCCTCCTCCTCCTCCTCCTCCTCATATTCCTCCTCCTCCTCCTTCTCCTCCTCCTCCCTCTCCTCCCACTCCTCCTCCTCCTCCTCCTCCTCCTCCTCCTCCTCCTCCACCTCCCGCCCGTCCTCCACCTCCCGCCCGTCCTCCGCCTTCGCCTCCTACATCCCCCTCCTCCTCGGTCTCCTCCCCCCCACCTCGTCCTCCTCGTCCTCCTCGTCCTCCTCCTCCTCCTCCTCCTCCTCCTCCTCCTCCTCCTCCTCCTCCTCCTCCTCCTCCTCCCCTCCTCCTCCCCCTCTTCCTCCTCCTCCTCCTCCTCCTCCTCCTCCTCCTCCTCGTCCTCCCTCGTCCTCGTCCTCCACCTCCCTCCTCCTCCTCCCACCTCCCCCTCCTCCTCCTCCTCCCCCTCCTCCTCCTCCTCCCCCTACTCGTCCTCCTACTCCCCCCCCACCCCGGGAGTCCCGGAGGTGACGATGCAGTGCTGGCCCCCGTCGATGCCGCCGGACTTGTTGCTGAGTCTGTCCTTGCAGCCAGGCGAGTGGGGCTCACGGTGGCGATGGCAAAATTAGGCGACGAGCCCAGGGGGGAAATGAGAAGGAGAAGGCCTTCTCAGAAGGCCGCGGGACTTCTTAGAAGTCCGGGGGACTTCTGAGAGGTCTCCTTGGCCTATTTCGAGTACAGACTGAACTTCTCAGAAGCCCTCTCAGAAGTCCAGAAACTTCTCAGAAGCCTCGGAAGTCCCGCCCCTTCTCATTTCCCCCCCGCGCCCGCCGCCGACGATGGCAAAATCGGATCTTGCCCCCAGAAATCGCGAGAGAACAGGAAAGGGAGAGCTGCCAGGAGGCTGCCCCCAGCCACTTTCCAAATGCGCACGCCTGGAGCATCTCGAGACGTCAACCTCTCTGGATCAACTACAGGCTGAGAAGTATTGATCTGGAAGCCATGGCAACATCACAATCACGCGAAAAGGGGATAAGGAAACAAACCGATAATATTCCCAACATCGCAAGCTGAAACCTGGGCTACGACATGACAGCGAGGTCAGGGGACGCCCCTCATAAACGTACAGGCATGAACTAGCAGAAAGTGAAACCGCCACCACGAATTGTACACATGTGAAGGGGATACGGTGAACAAAAAAGATGCGGACGGCCCCCTACGACAAGGTCGTATCAGAGTGACGTGCGCGTGAGTTTCTGACACCGCGTGAATGGTCCAGCGTGGATCGTCCAACCTAAGTCGAGCGTTGCATGTCAAGGCATTATAACAATGGAGATCGTGAAACAGATGCCTGGTTCAAGCCATCGGGTGCCTTCAGCCTTGAACGCCCGCGCTTGTATCATCGCCGCGTCAACGCGGCGCGATGCAAACGAGCTGACACACAACTGTCCTGGATCAGGCGATGTTCCCGATCGGTTCAGAAAAAAGTTCGTTGCGCGTCCCGCGTGGATCTTCCTCGTCGTTTGTCGGATATAAAAAAGTCCCCATAGCTTTGACACTCGGTCGTGCTACACATATGCGTCGAGCTGTCCACGTACGAATGCGCCGATTACGCAGTGTCATGTTCAAGTGATCATGTGTTGGGCCAAGCTGCTTTCACGATAAAGCTGCG
Source organism: Prorocentrum cordatum (assembly GCA_963575745.1). Classification (NCBI taxonomy): domain Eukaryota; class Dinophyceae; order Prorocentrales; family Prorocentraceae; genus Prorocentrum; species Prorocentrum cordatum. Next base: position 768,194 of record CAUYUJ010003669.1, read on the forward strand.
AGCATGCTGGCATGATGCTGGATAGGTACCAGCGAGGGGAAGGACCGAGCACAAACTCGCCGATCCGATTCTCGTCGAGACAACGATGGCCCCACCTCGTTTCCAACTTTCCTCTGTGGCACCTTCCGACATTATCTCAAGTGAGCGTCTAGAGCCGAGCTTTCCTGCGACTGGGCACCCCGTGGCTAGAGAAATCAAAAGAGCGACGCTGGGAGAGCGCCCTCCAGTCCTAGACGAATGAGTTCAAGCAAGCGGGGAAAGGAGTGTCACCTGAGATCACACCCTGTGCAAATCTGGCAACATCGCGAACAAACACGACAAGAGCCACATACCCCACCTTGCTTGGAGGCCGCGCCACGGGGGGCGATGAGGGGGCCGAAAGGGGCCGTTCAGGGCCCCTGGAGGGGCCCCTCATAGGGCACCAGTGGAGCCTTCAGGGCCCGCACAGGGCAGCCTTCTCCCCCCCGATTCATCGCCCCCCATGATCATTCGCGCCCAACCTTTTGGCTGCGTGCTCCAATACTGGATTAGGGAGCCCACAAAGGACGTACGCGCCCAGCTATGTACATGAACACGGCCCTTCGATCCGCGAGACCGGCCGCGTTATACGAACATTTGCGCAACGCGTACTCTCGAAACCAGCGTGGATTCATGTACGTGTACGTCCTTCTGTCGCTCCTGATGGATCGATCCGTGCTCGTCCCGGGACCCGGCAGGACAGGCAGGCGGAGAGAGGAGCCCCGCGCGAGGCGGCGCAGCGGGACGCACCCGCGGCGCTGGCAAGAGCCCAGCAGCGGGAGCCGCAGAGGCATGCGCTCGCAGGGGCGGAGGTGCGCCGCGCAGCTGAGGATGCCCGGTCCAGCGAGCGCGGCAGGGCCCAGGACCGCGGACAGAAGCGCAAGCGCGAGAGGGGAAGCACCTTTGGGTCAGCGGCGAGGGCGAGCGCACAACGCGCTCGGGCAGCCAGCGGGCCGTGCCGGGGCTACGGGCACACACACAGACGTAAAGGGGAGGAAGAGGGCGGCCGCGGAGAAGGAAAGCGGGAGGAGGCATCACGGGAGGGGGAAGAGGCGTCGCTCGGGGTCTGGCGTTCCTCGTTAATCATCGTCTTTCTCCTCCTCTCGCCGAGCCCCTCAAACCCGAGGAGGGAGGCAGAGGGGAGGATGAGGAGGGTAGAGGAAGAGGGAGGGAGGAGGTGGAGGAGGAGGTGGAGGAGGAGGCAAAGGAGGAAGAGGACGAGCAAGGAGAAAGAACGAGACCAGGAAGAGGAGGAGGAGCAAAATGAGGAGGAGGAGGAGGAGGAGAAGGCATTGCCACGAAGCAAAGAATCCTACCAGCCCTTTGGGCGTGAGTGGTTTAGGGAGCTCTCTCTGTCCTCAACCCCCCTTCTTCCCCTTCGGGGAGGGGTTTACCCCTCCCCCTACCCCCTCCCCCTGGACCTGGAGAGGGAATTCCGCGGGTCGTCAGGGGGGTCTTTTTCGACGTCTGGGAGGACCAAAAAACGACGACCCTCACGAGGATTCTGGCCCCCAGGGGGGGGGGGGGGGGAGTTTGGTGCCTCAGCTCGTCTTTGAAGCACAAATCATTGATTTTACTAGGGTTTTGGGCCCATTTTGGGCTTCTGAGGGGGCAGCGCTCATCGTCCTTCATAGCAAAATAATTGATTTAACGAAGGTTTTGGGCTCATTTTGTCCTTCTCAAAGGGCAGCGCTCATTTGCGCTTCTGAGGAGGTCGCAAGAGGCCCCAAGATGGCCCCAAGAGGCCCCCAAGAGGCCCCCAAGAGGCCCCCAAGAGGCCCCCAAGAGGCCCCAAGAGGCCCCCAAGAGGCCCCCAAGAGGCCCCCAAGAGGCCCCAAGAGGCCCCAAGAGGCCCCCAAGAGGCCCCCAAGAGGCCCCCAAGAGGCCCCCAAGAGGCCCCCAAGAGGCTCCAAGAGGCCCCCAAGAGGCCCCACGAGGAGCCCGAACGACTCACACCAGGACGAGGGGCCCGAACGACTCACACCACGAAGAGCCCGAACGACTCACACCACAAGGAGGGGCCCGAACGACTCACACCAGGACGAGGCGCCCGAACGACTCACACCACGAGGAGCCCGAACGACTCACACCACGACGCGGGCCCCGAACGACTCACACCACGAGGAGCCCGAACGAGTCACACCAGGAGGAGGGGCCCGAACGACTCACACCAGGACGAGGGGCCCGAACAACTCACACCACGAGAAGCCCGAACGACTCACACCAGGACGAAGAGCCCGAACGACTCACACCACGAAGAGCCCGAACGACTCACACCAGGAAGAAGGGCCCGAACGACTCACACCAGGACGAGAAACCCCAAACGACTCAAACCACGAGGAGCGCTTTCTCTCCCTCCTCCTCCGCCTCGTCCTTCTCCCGCTCCCCCCACAAGGAGGATGTACAAGGAGGCGGGAGGAAGGAGGAACAGGGGAGATATGCGGGGCCAAGCGGACACACGCCTGAAAAACACGACTGTCGGCATGCTTCGCAAGAGTTGCTGCTGTGAGATGGGCTGGTGGGGATACGCGAAGCGTAAAGAATTCCAAGGGAAACTGGTTTGGGCACCTGAGAATTGTTTCTCCGCCCTGCAGTGTGTCGGGTTCTCGTTTCGAATCCGCAGCGCCGTGCATCCCCTCCTTTTCCTTCTCCTGATCCCCCTCCTCCATCCATTTCATCATCATCATCATCATCATCACCATCATCAGCATCATCATCATCATCATCATCATCATCATCATCATCATCAACATCATCATCATCATCATCATCATCATCATCATCATCACTATCATCACTATCATCATCATCATCATCATCATCATCATCATCATCATCATCAGCATCAGCATCAGCATCAGCATCAGCATCAGCATCATCATCATCATCATCATCATCATCATCACCATCATCGTTTTCCCTCTTCGCATTTCGGCACGCCCCCAGCATGTGTCGTGGCCCCATCGGAGGCTCAACCGAAGGCCCCAATGTCTGCGCCCGCATGCGGCCCCGCCCCATTTCGGCAGGGGCTCCACCGAAGGCCCTCATGGCTGCGTCTGCACGCGGCCCGCCCCATTTCGTCCGATACCTCACACGTTTCGTGGCCCCATAGGGAGCTCCGCCGAAGGCCCCTGCGGCTGCGTCTGCATGCGGCCCCGCCCCATTTCGGCAGACCCCTTGCAAGTGTGGTGGTCCCATAGGGAGCGCCACCGAAGGCCCCAGAGGCTGCGTCCGCATGGCTCGGAGCGGTGCTCCTTGTTGCGGCCACTCGTTAGCAAAGGCTTGGTACTTTCGCATGTTCGATGCGTGGACCCCTGGATGTATGGACTGCTTCCCTGGGCCCCTGGGGCTGGCGGACCCCTTGAGGCCGCCCCACCAGGCCGAGAACATTCAAAAACCAGCCGCCCCACTTTGTCGGAACATCGGATCTGATCTCTGGGACAAGGCACAAGGGAAGAAAGTGCATGTTTTTCTTTGGATTCGGGCAAGTTTACTTGCATGGACGGGGGGGGGGCTGAGTCTGAGGCAAGCCGAAAACAATTCGACGTGCGGAAATCACGCAAGTCGAAAGGCACTTGCACGCTCGTGTTCGATTGAAGAGGGGCGAGGGGGGAGAGGGGGGGGGGGGGGGCGAACGCCATGCAAGTAAGCTTGCCTGGATCCAAAGAAAAACAGGCTCAAATCTCTGGGGGGCGCCGCTCCCTCAGGACCCCACCTCCTCCTTCCTCTTCGGACACCCGAAATGGGTACCGAAAGAATGGGTACAATGCCCAACAGCAAATGTTGCCCCAAACCAACAGCGGCCGCTGTTGGGCAGGCGGCCTTCTGTCTCGAATGGACACAGGCCGCGGCGGCGTGGACAGCGAATCCTGTTCAAAATGAGCAAGAACTGCTGTTAGGCATCGTACCCATTCTTTCCGTGCCCATCTCGGGCGTCCAGATCCTCCCAGGGAAACACCACCGTCTCCTCGGCCCTCTCCCGGAGGGCGCCCCGACGATGAACTCCGACCCGGCTCCGGCCGCGGCGACGAGGGCCCCCCCCTCCAGGAGTCTCAGGGCAGCAAAAGATCAGGGGGGCCCCAGGACACACAAATAGATACACACAAATAAAAAGATTCCCAATATTTTCCTATATTTTCTGGGTTTCTGTCTTCCCCCCCCCACTTCCCATCTTTTCCCATATTTTCTGGGGAATCAACGATTAATTGTGTCTGTGTGTTTTTCCCCCTCCTGAAAAAGAGCGAGGGGCCCAGAGATCCGAGGCTCCAGAAAAGATCAGAGCTGCCGGTTGTTGTTTTCGGCCCCCTGGGGCCCTCAACGGGCCACGGGGCTGGGGAACGCGTCCAAACCTCCAGCGTCCACGCATCGGCAACATGTTTCGATGTTTCTCGGAGCCTCCGTCGATGATTAACAGAGCGTGTGTTAGCGCCAACGTGCGTTTGTCCACCGAGGCCCTTCGATACAGCGTAGGCGGCGCAAGGAGGGCCCACACGGGCTGCGCGCTATCGGCGGAACCGAACGAGATAAACACACACGCTTGGGCTAATACACGTCCTGAGGATCGTCGACTCTAACTGTTCTGTGTTCTGGAGCCTCGGATCTCGGGGGCGTTCGGGAGGGGGGCGCAAATCATAGGCAGCGGCATGTGCGCGGCCCAGGGTGGGGCCGGGGCCGTATTGAGACAGGAAGAGGCGCCATGAACTCTGGGGAGATATCCTAGCCCCGGCCATGATACTCGCCATCGCTCGGACGTCCACTCCTCGTGCATTTTTCGATTCCGTGCGTGTTCTTTTCCGCCAACTGATCGCGGGTGGTCCTCGATGGCCGTCGCCGAGAAAAACATGCTCACGTCCGAGCGATGCCAAGGATATCTCCCCCCCCGTCATCACCATTGGAGGCCTAGAAATGGGCACCAACACCAACACAAGGGGTTGCCTCCACAGGGGGAAGACGATCCTCGATTTCGGTGTTGGTGGCAATATTTCGGCCACCCTGGAAGCCAGAATACTACCACCATCACCGAGATCGGGATCTTCCTCCCTCGGTGGATGCACCCCGCCGATATTGGTGTTGGTGTCAATCTCTAGGCCTGCGACACCACCCTCTTGGCCGCCCCCGAGGACCCCTGGGCACTCCGATCGCCCGGAGGCCGGGGCGGCGGCCTCGTTCTCGAGCAGGGCCCGGAAGGTCGACCCGGTCACGGCGAAGATCTGCCCGCCACGCCGCGCGCCGGCGCAGGTCATCGCGGTCGTCGTCCTCGTCGTCGTCGTCGTCGTCGTCGTCGTCGTCGTCGTCGTCCTTGTCGTCCTCGTCCTTGTCGTCGTGGTCCTTTTCCGCGTCGTCGTCGTTCGCGTCGTCCTCGTCGTCGTCGTCGTCGTCGTAGTCGTCACCCACAGGGCCAGCGTAAGATTTGAGAGGATCCATTCCAGACCTCGCTCGGCTCATGAGAGAATCGAGCCGTCGGGCTTGTTCCAGTGTTGTTCGGCCCCCAGAGATGAACCCACAGGGCTTCTGACGACTCTCGGCCTCGAAAGGCCCTTGCCGAGCCTCGGGACCTTCGAAACCGGTCCCCGGGAATGGGTCAAGAGCACTAGGGGTCGATGCCAAAACAATCATGATGGCGGGGGTCTGGACTGAGATCCGGGCGTTGCAACTCTTCCCCATATTTACACGAGGCCAGGACAGGGCTCTGAGAATGTCTTGGAACGCTTTGGAACAATTAAATTCTCGCCTGGCCCCGCCCGACACATCCGAAGATGGGGTTCTTGTTATTACTGACACCTCCGACTACCACCAACACCTCCGTCTCCTCAAAAATTACTCCTCCTCCTCCTTCTCCACCTCCTCCTCCTCCTCCTTCCTCGCTGACTCACTCATCCTCAGACTCAATCGCGCTCGTACTCAGGTCCCGCCGCCCCCGAACAGGACGAACGTAAGAGGATGGTACCCCTAAGGAGGGCGGCGCCGTAGAGGGGGGGGAAAGGGAGAAGCGAGGAAGAAGGACAAGAGGAGGACGAGCTCCTCGAGAGTCCTCCGGGCGGCCCTCGGGAGGCCCCCAGGAAGGCACCCAGAGAGACACCAAGAAGCCCCCGCGAGGCACCCAACGATCTCCATGGAGGCGCCGAATTCCTCAGATGCCCCCAACAAGACGAGCGTAAGAGGATCCCTGAAATCTGGGCGTTGCAGTTTTTGTCGCGCCGAGCGTGTTCGCCTGGTTTCGGGCCCTGGGGCCAGCACAGGCCGGTCGGGCTCGAAGAATACTTCAGACAGATGGGGGCTGGGGCTCCTGCCGTGAAGTATCCCGATGCTGCATGTGTTCCGTGGCGTCGTCTCTCGGGGTCCCTGGACGAGCGCGACGCCCCAGGGGGTGCGCAGGATCAGCAGCATTGGCGCAACCAGTCCCCGCGGGAACAAGAGGCAGCAACGCAGCGCAGCCAGTGGCAGGAGGCCCCGGCCGCCCTCGAACTCAGAGCCAAGTGAAGCCCCCTGGAGAGACCCTGACTTTCACGAGCGCCCCCGGCAGGCTCCAGCACCCCCCCCCCCCCCGAGTAGGGCCGCCGGAGGAGCAGAAGCGAGGAGCACGAGCGAGGGATGCACGAGCTCCTCGAGAGGTCTCCAGGAGGCCCGCGAGGGCCCCCCCCCCCAGACATGCCAACAGAGAAGCACCAAGGAGCCCCCACGAGGTGCACGGTTTCCCCCGGGGCTGTAGGCGACCAGAGGAAGAGGAGGAGGAGGTGGAGGATGGTGAGGCTGAGGAGATGGAGGAGGAGGCGGAGGAGAAGGAGGGAGGAGAAGGAAGGAGGAGGAGGAGGAGGAGGAGGAGGAGGATGAGAAGGAATAGGAGGAGGACGGGTCGCATAAGCCCTTCAGAGAAACCCTCCACCACGAGGCCCACAAAAGGAAGAACCCCAAGGAAGCCCCGAAGACGTCCTCAAGAGCTCCCCAAAAAGGCCCTCCGCGAGGCCCCTAAGAGGCCTCTGGCCCACGACCCGGGCACGGTGGCGCGCTCCGCAGAGTGCCGCCAGATCTGGTTGCCCCCGGTCGCCTGCCTGCTCCTGCTGGACGGGATGTTTTAGAAGAAGAGAACACGACATGAACACAAACTTTGCCCGCTCCGCTCGCATTTCTTGGATGGGCGCTGGGCCCCGCTCCCTGGCGCGCCGAGCGAGCCAGGGGCGGCGCCGGAGGCGCCGCTGGGGGGGCCCAGCGCGGATCCAAGAAATCCGCGCGGAGCGCGAGAAGTTTCTCCACTCAGAGCTTGCCTCTGACTCGGTAGGGGTCCTTGCGGATTCATATGATGAAGTGAGGTGTGTCACCGATTTCCGCGGCCCGCCCGGGTGCCCGGGTGCCCAGGTGCCCTGGTGCCCGGGTGCCTGGGTGTCCAAGTGCCCAAGTGCCCCGGTGCCCAGGTGCCAGAGTGCCCGGGTTCCCGGGTGCCTTACAGCCCTATAGCCCTCTAGCCCCATATCCCCATAGCCCTGTAGCCCTATAGCCGTATAGCCATATAGTCCTATAGCCCTGTAGCCGTATAGCCCTGTAGCCCCATAGCCCTGCAGACCTATACCACTATAGCCCTATAGCCATATAGCCCTGTAGCCCTACAGCCCGATCACCACATAACCTTCTAGCCCTATAGCCCTATAGTTCAATCGCCCTATGGCCCTATAGCCCTACAGCTCTATATGCCTATAGCCCTGAAGCCCTATGGTCCTATAGCCCTATAGCCCCATAGCCCTATCGACCTATAGCCCTCTGGCCCTATAGCCTTACAGCCTTATAGCCCCAGAGCCTCATAGCCCTATAGCCCTATGGCCATATAGACACATAGCCATATAGCCCTATAGCCCTGTAGCCCTATGGCCCTATAGCCCTATAGCCCCATAGCCCTATAGCCCTAAAAAGATTATGATTCCCCAATCAATGCTTGCACTGAAGGGGTCCTAGCGGAAAATGAAAGATTTGGCGAAAATGTCCCGCCGATTTTGGTCGCACGCTGGGTTCCCGGGTTCCTGGTTGCGGGTTCCAGGGTTTGCAATTCCGGGTTCCAGGCCGATTTCGGTGGGTTGTGGGGTTCCCGGGTTCCCGTTTTCCTGGTCGATCTTCTCATCGGTCGGTCCCACCATCGATCTCATTACCCACCACGTTATCGATCTTATTATCGATCTCACAATCTCGCTCACTATAGATCGCACGAGCGATCTCCCGATCGATTTCATACTTGATCTCATTGAATCGACTTCACTATCGGTCTCACGATCGACTATACAATCGTCCTCACTATCGATTCCACTATCGATCTCACAATCGATCTCAATATCCATGTTAGTGATCTGGATATTGAGATCGATTGTGAGATGGGTGTTTCTCTGGTGTTTCATGACCATCCACTGGTTGGGGCTTTCTCTGGTGTCATTGTTTTTTTCTCCAGTAGCATGTATGTTTATGTCGTTTGTTTCTTTTTCGATGCTCGGCGTGCCAGAACTCAAATCCTGTTTTTGTGTTGGGGGCCTCCGCCCCCGGCGGCCGTCGGCCCTACCCGCTGGCCACTCTGAAAGGACCGTTAAAGATCCCTCACACCTGCCGGGCCGTACGAAGTGTCTACGACGGCTCAGGGGGGCCCCCAAGATCACCCAAAGGCGACCCAGAAGGTGTCCAAGAGCGCCCCCAAGACGGCGCAAGAGGGCCAGCTGACAAGAGGCCCCCCCCCAAAGAGGCCCAAGCGGTCCTACAAGGCGCCGAAAGGACCTCGAGACTGCCCAAGGCCCCTGGGACGGACTGCGACGGCGCCCTCAGACGGCCCAGGGGAACCCGTAGGCGGTTGAAACAAGAACCACACGACGGTCCAGGAGGGCCACGGGAAGCCTCAAAACGGCCAGACAAGATCCCGACACCGGCACCAGGACGGCCCCAGACTGCCCGTCCCCCACTGTTGTCCCAGCGGGTTCCCCAGCGACTTGGGTATCATCCTGCAGTCTACTAGCACGGCTGGACTTTCGGCCGACACTTCACCACGACGACAGCCAGCACCTGGCCCTCAGACTAAATAGGAGGTGTTGCCCATGCCGATCCGAGAGACGAAGAGGAGTTGTTGATGGAGGGAAGGAGGGAGGCAAGGAGAGGGGGGGGAGGAGGAGCAGAACGGTAAAATGAAGCAAGAGCGGAAAAACGTCAGGGGAAGGAACGGAAACAGGCGACGAGGACAATGAAAGACGGGGAGAGAGAGGGGAAGGAAGAGGAGGATGGAGATGAATGAGGATGAGGAAAGCGACAAGGGTGGGGAAAGGGCAAGGAAGCGAAAAGCCACGGACAATAGCGCGGCGGGCGAGTGTCATGCGAGCCCTTCCCCATCATCCGAACCTCCGCTCTCGCCGACTCCATCCTCAAGCGGGAGCAAGGAGGCTTCGGCGGAGCATGGCATCCTGCAAACTTTCAGGACGCCAACACCACCTCGCCACATCGTGACCAAGCAGTGGGCGCTCAGGTGGAGAGCGCCGTCGAAAGCCCTGGTCTCTGCGGCGCCGAACGTCCCAGGGCGCGCACGGATGGAACCCACAAAAGCCTTGCAGGCGCGCTTGCGCCCAACATGTCCGCACCACCGCATTATCTCGGACGCCTGTGTCGGGATCGCGGCCGGCAAGCGCGAGGGATCTGCAGAACCCGCCCGCATCCTTCGCCAGGCCGTCAGCGTCTGGATTGCCCACCGTGCGTACAACATATTCTGCTCAGAGAAACGGAAGGAGAGAGAGAGAGAGAGAGAAAGAAAAAAAAGAGAAAGAGAGAGAGAGAGAAAGAGAGAGAGAGAGGAAAAAACAACAACGAGAAAAATACGTATAACATATTTGTGGGCCACAATGGACCCAGAAGAATATGTGTGTGTGTTTGCCTTTCATGTGGTGCAATCTACGTGGTGCAAGTACTTTCTGTTCGCAATGAGTTGTCCACTCCGCCGCTCGCGCAACCATCCCACCCACCCACCCGCAACTTGGTTTGCAACTTGTGCGGCGGCGATTGCGATGAATGTTCGGCGCTGGCTGGTGCATCTCTGCGGCCGCGCCACCTAGCGCATGCGCGCGCGCAGCGGCCAACCAGTTTGGCGCGACCGACGCGGCCGCGGTGGTGCTGACCACTCGGCACATCCAGGCGGGCACTTGGGTGCAAGTCGGCAACTTGGGCGGGCGCGGATTCATGGCAACGTCGACAATGGTAGACACGATGGCGATGATGATAATAACGATGTTTGTGGCAATGCTGACAGCGACGACAGCACGACCAGTTCCGGCGCCGATGCCGATCACGCCGACGGCGATGACGGCGTCCTCGGGTCGGTGATGAAGGTTTTGGAAGGCATTCGGACTGCACGCGCGGCAGACGCGGAGTGTGGCTCGCATGGCAGTATTTGACACGGATCGTGCCGCCCCAACACGGGCGCAAGGGTGCCCGAACGATTATGACATGCGCGAAGCCCGTTTGGTTGCAATTAGTGACAAAATGTTGAAGAACGAACGGTTTTCTTTAGACCTAGCAAGAACGCGCGCTTTGTTGAAAATCCGTGTTGAGAAACCATGCGATATATATATATATATATATATATATATATATAGATATATATATGTATGTGTGTGTTGGACACTCGATTTTGAAACCCTTCCGGAACCGAGAGTTTTTGAAGGATTTCGGCATGCGCTCGCGACGACGCGCGCGCACGTCGTCTCATTTTGTGCAGAGGATTCACGCGACGGCACGCGCGCAAGGGCGTCCGAGCGATTTCGACATGCGAGCGCGCGAAGCCCGTTCAGTAGCATTTTCGGAGAATCTTGAACACCTACGGAATCCTGTAAAATTCGCAAGAACGCGCGCGCATGCTTGTCTTGAAAACCCGTGTTGCGAAACCCTGTGATTTTCTATGCGTGTTGGACACGCGGTTTTGAAAGCCTTCCGAAACCAAAGGTTTTTCCAAGGATTACGGCATGCGCGCGCGATGACGCGCGCGCGTGCACTTCGTCTCATTTGTTGCAAGGGAATCTTGCAAACTTATCTTCTTGATAAACGCATGCGCGCATAGTTGTTTGGCAGAAGATGGCCAGGGGGAGGCGATACCGGCCTGCCTAGGATAATCTGAATTCACAAGTAGGATGGATATTGGGTCAGGACCCGGTGCGTTTTGCATAGGTTCCCGGGGGTCGGCAACCCCGGGGGGGGCAACAGCTGTTGTACAAAAAACGACATGTGGTCATAACAATGTGGTGTGAACAATGCGAGCGAATCTCTTTGGTGCCACATGCGCGGCGTAAGCTAGCCGGGGCGATCTACGTGGTGCATTTAATTCTTGTTCGGCGTAAAATTGCCAACTCCACTGCTCGCGCAATCATCCCATCCACCCACCCGCATCTTGGTTTGCAAAACCAATGCGGAGGCGATTGCGATGAGTGCTTGGTGCTGGCATGTGAATCGCTGCTGCCGCGCTAGCCCGCGCGCGCTCGCGCGCGCGTCGGCCAGATAGTTTGTCGCGACCGACGCGGCCGCGGAGGCGCTGACCGCGTTGGGCGCATCCCAGCGGGCATGTCATTGCGCATCAGCGACTTGGGCGGGCGCGATGCCATGGCAACGTCGACGACGGTATACGCGATGGTGATAGTAGCAGTGCTGGTGACGATCATTTTGAAGCTGATCGGGGGGCCCAACCAGATGCTTCGCCCATGGCGAAACATGCGCCCAACCCTGCTGCGGCGCATGAACGATAGTGCCAGAAGTAGGAAGGGGCCGCGTGAGCGGCGAGGATGCATCTCAAAAGTAAAAGGTGGAACCTTTTTTCTTTCGAGGCAAGGTAGCGGTCCGCGGCGCGGCCCGGTCAGATCGGCGGCCAGTCGCGGGGCCAAAATGGCCGCCGACATACGCTCGACGCATCTCGCATTTACCCTTCCTCCTTCTGAGTCGGGGGGGAGAAGGCGAGGCGCGAGCCCGCTACCGGCCTTCCTCAGCAAAACAAATCTACTACGCGAGAAAGGCGGCAGTCGGCGCCTCAACCTAAGCAGGTTGCCCCGCGGCGCACACATATTCAGGCGGCTCAGATGGTCTCGTCTGGCCCGCCCTGTTGGGGGCGCGTCGTTTCAAGTCGCGCTTGAAGGGTTGTGTTCTCCCGCGACTTGCAGGGGCATGTTTCTGTCGATGCCCCCTCTGGCGCGACCGTCCGTAGTTGCATCGCGAGGTTCGCGCAGCTGCGCGCAATGCACGATGCCGCGCTCCATCGTCTGCCGCATTTAACTGATGTGACTCAAAAGTACACATGCAATCGGCTTCCCCAGGTCTTTGCTCGACAAGGACTTGAAGACGAACTCTTCATCAATGGACAAAGTGGCCATGATATTCTCGGGCCGCCCATCAAGTATATCCTTCATTAGATTGGGTGTCAGCGGCCCTGCGTAGAGTTCGTGTAGCGTGACAATCGTGGGATAACAGTCCATCAAGTTGTGGGCTGCTGCCAGTGTTTCAGCTGAGTAGCTCGCGCGGACTTGCAAGCGGCGAGAGGCGCAGTGCGCGTCGACAAAGTTGACGACGGGCTTGCCAGCATGCGCGTGTCCACGGCTAAGCAGGTTCGCCTCGCGAATACCGTGGCCCCCGACTTCGTCATCGGCATCGCCTTTCAGGCGACGGTAGCCAGAGTCGCTATGCATATCGACCTTGACCTTTGGTGCCATCGGTTGATATGCGATCTCCTCAGGGCAGGCCTGCAGCGCCCCGGCAATCGCGCCAAGTCGTCGCACCTGCATGTTGGTCGGTTCTTGGGCGCGCAGTAGTGATGCAACATGTGGCAAAACGCTTGTGTTTTAAGGGCGTGAGCCAGAGCGCCTCTGTGGCTTACAAACATATCAGTGACCATCTTCGACGCCTTGGCCTCAGCATCTGCGCCAGTGAGTTCATGGTGCTGGATGGGGCGGAGCTCCCCGATGCTTTCATCTAGGTCAAGGGTGACATTGCCGTCGCTGTCCTCAGCATATCGCAAATCACAGTTGGTATATGTGCGCGTGGAATTTGCATTCCCCACAAATATCCTCAACACACTTCTTGTACTTCTCGATGGCGTCCACGGTGCAAGCCGTGTTCATCTCATCAACATGTTTGGCAGTAAGAAGGATAGGGCTCGTCTCGAATTTGTCGTCGTAAGACGTGGGTCTGAATCCGCGGACTCTCGTGGTCTCTTCCGTTGCCGGTATCGCGTCGTTATCAGAACTACCTGGCTCGTACCCGCAGGAGTGCGCAGGCGCCCCCGCCACCTCGCAGTCCGAGTCGGCGGATGACCGGCACTCCTCGATGACCTCTACGTAAGATGGTTGCCCCGCGATCGGGATGCCCAGCCAGTCTGCGAGATTGATCTCGTCGCGGCCAACGAACGCCTCCTCGTGGAGCTCCTCAGCGCACCCCTCGAGGGACAAGCTGGCGCTCGTGCATCTCGCAGACGTTAAATGGACAGCGGCATTGGGGCTATCAGCAAAAAAGCTCTCGAAATCGACATGCTGAACGGCAGAATCGGCTTGGGCCGAATGCATCGACGGACCCCCTGCCACTCCCGTCGCCTGGGTGGCGCTCGCGACGAAAATGCTGATGACTATGGCAGATATCGCAGCCCGCGGTTTTCCGGTTGACATCCTTCGGGTTGCCCCGACGTCCCTTCCTGTTCCCGAGGCGCGTCTTCGGCCTCTTACCCTTCACCAAGAAGATGTCCTCATACTGTGGCCCCATAAGGGAGGCCAGGAATGTTCGCATGATTCTACCATGCAACCGTCGTCGTTTACCCTTGCCGCTACCTTTGCCCTTTGACCGAATCATGCGTCGGACCGCACGTCGTACCCTTCGAACTGGTTGCTTCATAAAGCGTCTCCATCGACGCTTGCGTTTCTGATCGCCCAAGAATCTGAATTGTTGTCGCTTCGCGAATCCCCACCAGCCCATCCAGAAACGATGCCCAGAGGAATTGCCTCGATCAGAGAAGTGGGCAGCACACAGAGGAAGCCATTATGAGACATCTTGGGATATCTTGAGCCATCTTGGAGGTCATTTTGGGCTCTCCCAGACGCTCTTGGAGTCATCTTAATCCGTGCCCCCCCCCAAGAGGCCTCCATGTGGCTAAAACCTGTGTAGAATCAATGATTAGGCATTCTCGCCGAGGCCTCTTGGAGCATCTTGGGTGCATCTGGGGGGGCTCTTGGGGCCTCTTGGGGGTCTCTTGGGGGCCTCCGGGGGGCCTCTTGGGGGCCTCTTGGGGCCATTTTGGGGCCATCTTGGGACCTCTTGGGGCTTCCTGGGCGCTTCTTGGGGCCATCTTGGAGGAGATCGATCAAACAAGAGGGGGGGTTTAATTAGCGTCCCCCCTCGGAAGCCCCTAAAATCGCCTCTTGGACCCCTCTTGGAACGCTCTTGGAGTGCTCTTGGGCGCTCTTGGGGCCGTCTTGGGGCTCTTTTGGGGCTCTCTTGGGGCCCTCTTGGGCCATCTTGGAACCATCTCCAGGCCTCGGATGGCCATCGGAAGCGAAAAGGCGAGAAAGCAAAAATCATTGATTTTCCTTAGGTTTTGGGACGATTTTGGCCTCTTCGGGGCCTCCTTGGGGAGCTGTTTGGCCACTTGGAGTTATCTTGGGGCCGTCTTTGGGCTTCTTGGAACCATCTTAGGAGCCATCTCGAGCGATCTTGCGCTATCTTGAGCCATCTTGGAGCTCATCTTGGGTTCTCTGAGGCGCTCTTGGAGCCGTCTTGGGCCATCTGGGACGCTCTAACTACCCGCGGCCCCCCCCGTCCAGGTCCAGGGGAGGGGGTAGGGGGAGGGGTAAACCCCTCCCCAAGAGGGAAGAGGGAGGGGTGGAAGAGGATCTGCTCTAGACCACCTACGCCCAGAGGGCTGGTGGGATTATGCTGGTTGTTCCTCGGCGAGGTAGGTGCACAGGCATAGCAGACAGTCGGCATCGGTGCATGGGTCGAAGTCGGACTCTGCGGGTTGCCCCGCCGAGCCCACTAAGGTAGTGACTTGGGTGGGGGCCGCCGCTGCCGACGGTCCCTGAGATTGAGCCCGGGAGTCTTGCGACCCTGAGGGTTGGCCACCTTGTTGGATTAATAAACTGGTGGCCCAGTTTGGTTGTGGATCGCCATTCCAGATGGCGCTGGCAGGTTGCCCTGCATGAGTGTCACAATGAAAGACATCGGCGCGGTGGCCGAGGTTAAATACACCACCAAGGCTACCAGGGGTTCGCTCAGCGATATGGGCGTAAGCCCTCATGCGCTCCAGTAAGGAGTCGAATTGTTGTTGGGTCCTTGGCATTTGGTGGTTCAGTGGTTGTAGCAGTTGTTGTGCACGCGAAGCACCGACACCTAGGGCCCTGAACCATATGACTGTCAGGGCTTGGAAATCCCACCAGCCCTCTGGGCGTAGGTGGTCTAGAGCAGATCCTCTTCCACCCCTCCCTCTTCCCCCTTGGGGAGGGGTTTACCCCTCCCCCTACCCCCTCCCCTGGACCTGGACGGGGGGGGCCGCGGGTAGTTAGAGCGTCCAAGATGGCCCAAGACGGCTCCAAGAGCGCCTCAGAGAACCCAAGATGAGCTCCAAGATGGCTCAAGATAGCGCAAGATCGCTCACGATGGCTCCTAAGATGGTTCCAAGAAGCCCAAAGACGGCCCCAAGATAACTCCAAGTGGCCAAACAGCTCCCCAAGGAGGCCCCGAAGAGGCCAAAATCGTCCCAAAACCTAAGGAAAATCAATGATTTTTGCTTTCTCGCCTTTTCGCTTCCGATGGCCATCCGAGGCCTGGAGATGGCTCCAAGATGGCCCAAGAGGGCCCCAAGAGAGCCCCAAAAGAGCCCCAAGACGGCCCCAAGAGCGCCCAAGAGCACTCCAAGAGCGTTCCAAGAGGGGTCCAAGAGGCGATTTTAGGGGCTTCCGAGGGGGGGCGCTAATTAAACCCCCCCTCTTGTTTGATCGACTCCCTCCAAGATGGCCCCAAAAGCGCCCCGAAGGCTCCCCAGAGCGCCTCAAGAGGGTCCCAAGAGGCGCCCAAGATGCCCCAAGGCGCCCAAAAAGCCCTCCAAGAGGCCCTCAAAAGACCCCCAAGAAGCTCCTTCCCCTCCTCCTCCTCCTCCTCCGATTCTTCCTCCTTCTCCGTCCTCCTCCTCCTCCTCCTCCTCCTCCTCTTCCCCCTCCTCCTCCTCCTCCTCCTCCGACGACGACGACGACGACGACGACTCCTCTTCCATCCTCCCCCTCTCGGGGTCTGTGACAGCTTCCCCCGCCCTTTGTTATTCTGCATGCTCCCCGACTTCCCTGATCACCTCAACTCCCCTGAGCATCGTTTCTGGATGGGCTGGTGGGGATACGCGAAGCGTCAACAATTTGGGACGTTGAACCCCGCAGCGACAGCTTCGAATCGTGCGATTTCGAAACGTGCCGGCGTCAAGTCGGTCCGTTCTCCCGCATAGACGCGACAGTCAATGAGGGTCGCCCCCAAATTCAGTTCTTTCATCTTCAACGTTCTCGAAGTTAATACTGAGGAGGAACATTATCTAGGTGACCCCATCGGCGTGGCGCCCACAAATGTTCACTCCAGCGTTGATTACTGATGGGGGGATTTTGCTGGCAATGGTCCTGACGGAACCTCCAAGCCCACGCTGTAAAGCAGCGGCCTATTGGGAGGGAGTCATGGTGCCTGTGGTCACGTTGATCCAGGCATGTACTTCGCGAGCGAATTCGCGAAAAGGTACGGTACCGGCAGGGTCCCAATGGGGGCCGGTAGTGCGCGTGTCGTCTGCACCGCGCTGCGTATGTCCAACAGCACATCCGATGGCGACCCAAACGGAGCCAAATATAGTGATGCCAATCTAGTGGCGTCGTAGGTCAGTGTCGGTTGTAACTGGTTGCTTGTGAGGTGACGTTGCCGTCAGTTTGCGAGGATGTGCGGGCGGCACGATGTAATATCGCATGTTGCCATGCATTGTATATTCGAAGAAAATGCAATCTGGCGTTGGTGGATGAACTTCAGGAGTGCAATAACGCAGAAATGTGGGGCTCAGGTCGGACACCTCTGCGTGAGCACAAGTGTCAACGCAAGTGTCCTTGCGATGGCCATCGTCTCATCCGCGTAGAGCCACTACACCCTGATAGCCCACCAGATCAGTCGTCCACCAGATAGTGCCGTGGATAGCAACGAATGGAATTAGAGCTTGCCACCGACGGTCAACTCCGCTACCAAGTTTAAAGCGACGAACATAAGCCGGCGACAGGGGCGAACGATTACTCACGTTGATATTGACGGCGACAGAGTCGACATCCTCAACGACGAACAGAGCACGAAGTACCTCGGCCGGAAGCTTACATTCCACGACTACCACCCCACCGAGCTCGCCAACAGAATCGCAATGGCATGGCGCAGATTCAACCAATTGCGCGACGAACTAACGAGCAAACGGTACCCGCTTCACAGCAGGCTCTGGCGATTCAGCGGCGCCGTAACACCGACAGCTATGTACGGCTGCACTTCGTGGACTCTTACCAAAGACCTGCTGTTGACATTACGACGTGCACAACGACGTATGCTACGACTCATTGTGAACACTCCGAGGCGACGGGAGAGCACCCAACAGGACGCAGCAGCCGACGACGACGCCCAGTCCAACCCTGCTCGCACCGACGATGACACCAGCGACAGCACGATCGACGCAGGAAGGGAATTCGAGTTCGACGACGTCGAAGACGATACAGAACTCGAACCATGGGATGAGTTCATTCGCAGAGCCACACATGTGGCTACAGATCTCGCTGCCCGCTCTCACGAGGACGAGTGGACAACAGTATACTACAGACGAAAATGGCGGTGGGCAAAGCGAGTGGCAACACACTCGAACCTTAGATGGACAAGGCTTGCGGCAGCGTGGGAGCCGGAAGTCCACGACAATCGAATAGCACAGCGCAGACATGGACGACAACGCAGGCGGTGGTGCGACGACATATCACAGTTTATACAAATTACCACTGGGAGTATCACCAAACATTGGTTATATTTTGCTTGCGACCAGAAATTATGGGACAGCTGGGAAGACGCCTTCCTCCACCACATGCAGTAGCCGGGCTCCGGCCCACCCGCGCTGCTCCTAGGGGGCCCGCCGGCCGTCCGGCGAACTCAGCGCGCTCTTCTCTTCTTCTTCTTCTTCTTCCCGCTGCAAACGTCCCACGAAAACCGGACAGTCAACATCCAGGACGCGCTCGTCGAACAACTTCGGCAAACCCGAGCTCCCGCTTACTCAAGTCTTTCGTTTCCCTGGGGAATAGGAAGGCGTGCGCCCCCCCGGCGGCCCCCCCGGAGTCTGCGTGCTCGTGTCGGCTGCGCGCAAAGAGCGACCGCGGACAAGAGTGACCTGTGGTGCGCGGCTTTTCGGGGGCCGCGGGGGGGCCAACACACGCGCGCGCAAGACGCTGCTGTCGCATCGCGCTCGGCGATCGTGGGGCCACAGCGGGCCCGCACCAAAAGGTCACTCGGGCAGCAAAGGGCCACGCGTGAGTGTGTTCGATCATGTCTCCGCTCGGGCTCCCGGGGAGGAGGAGAAGGAGGGGGGAGAAGAGGAGGAGGAGGAGGAGGAGGAGAAGGAGGGGGGAGAAGAGAAGGAGGAGGAGGAGGAGGAGGAGGAGGAGGAGGAGGAGGAGGAGGAGGAGGAGGAGAGAGAGGAGGAGGAGAGGAGAAGGAGGAGGAGGAGGAGGAGGGAGGAGGAGGAGGAGGAGGAGGGGGGGGGGGGGAGGTGGCGGCGGGCGCTCCCCAGCTCCGCGGGCGGCCGCCAGGGGAGGCCGCGCGCGCGAAACACTCCTGGTGCACGACTTCCCAGGGGCCGTGGGCGACCCGGGGAGGCGGAGGAAGGAGGAGGAAGGAGGAGGAGGAGGAGGACGAGGAGGAGGAGGAGGAGGAGGAGGAGGAGGAGGAGGGAGGACGTGGAGGTGGAGGGGAGGGGGAGGAGTAGATGGAGGAGGAGGAGTTGGAGGGGGAGGGGGAGGGGGAGGAGGAGACGGAGGAGGAGGAGGAGGAGGAGGGAGGAGGAGGAAGAAAGGATGAGGAGGAGGGGAGGAGGAGGAGGAGGACGGGTCGCCTAAGCCCTTCTATGAAACCCTCCACCCCGGGGGCCTCGGAGAGCTTCTCCATCGTCTCGACCCTCTTGGTCAGGGTCTCCTCCGCGCCCGCCCCCCCCCCGCCCCCCGCCAGACGAAGACCACCTCGGGTCATGGTCATGCAGAAAGCTGACCGTGAGTTTCTATGTGTATGTACATCGAAAACGGAGGTATGAGTCCATGCAAGTGTTCAAGTGTTCACGCATCGTGATATCCATGAATACATTTGGACATATCGATGTGGATCGGCGGACATATGGAAATATGGGTATATGAACATATGGATATCCCTATGGATATGTAACTGTACATACAGACACATATACATATATACACATAGAAAAGAAGTGTGTGTATGTGTGTGGGTGTTTGTGTGTTCGGCCTCCGAAGGCCATGACCGGGCCCTGGGACCGCAAAACGATTCAAGATAGGAAACCGGTCCTGGGGAGTGGGTGGGGACCAGTGGGGATCGACGGTATGAAAAATCACGCCTTCGGTGGTCTGTGGAGATCCGAGGCTCTGAACAAACTGGAGTGGCCTGCCCGGCCCCAGGGCCAGTCGAAAAAAGGCTCCAGATGAAAATGTTGGCCCTCGGGGAAGTTGTCCAGACTTCCGAGGGCCACGACTCTCGAAAAGTTGGGGCGCCAAAGCGCGGGCCCGCCAGGAGATCGGATCGGCAATCCACACAAGAAAGGTCCATTCCGTGCTACCAGGCACGACGGTCTGGGAGGGCCCTTGAGAGAGCCAGGCGAAGCTCAGGGGAACACGCCCCGAAAACAGATCCGAAAGAAAATGAAACCGAGAAATCCGCCGACCCATTCGGCGCGTGTGTGTGTGCAACGATTTTCCGCTTGAATTGTCGTCGTAGCCGTCGTCTTTCCCCCACTTCAAGGCCCTGCACATCCAGCGATCCAGCCGGGCGAAACTCAAACAGCATCGCTATGCATTCGCACGGAAACCCAACGCTTCGATCCCTTCCCGAGCGGAAAGGGGGGGGTCCCCGGGGGGAATCCCGTGCGCTCCCGGGAGGTCCCCCCTGTGGACACGGGGAAGGAGGGGGTGGTTCATCTGTTGACACGGGCAACTCGGGACCCCCCCCTCCCTGTGGACGAGTGGGCCACCACAACCACCCCCCTTCTCCCAAACCCTTCCCCAGAAGCGTCCTCCTCGCTCTTACCTGTTGTTGCGGGGTGCTGCGTACTTTCCCGCACGCCTGCAAGATGCCCCAGATCCTTTCCGAAAACGCTTCAAGCGGCCACGGAGCTTCTCAACCAGTCCCCCAGGAGGCCTACCCGTAAAGCTCAATAGTCTCCCGAGGGCGCCCCAAAAAGGCTTCCAGAGCGTCAGCGTCGTCGTCCCCTCCAGATCCAGGGTCGGCGGCACCGGCCGTGAGGCCTACCCAAGACAAAGAACTCGTTTGACTTATCGTAACATCCTCCTTTCTACCTTCACGGGGAAAAGGGATGAGGAAATTCGTTCCCGCGCGAACGCAACTGATCATAGTCCGTGTCAGAAGTACTTGCCACAGGGCGAAGGGAGCGCGCGCCCCCATTGGAGAAGAGATGGCAGGCAGCGAGAGAGACAGGACGTCGAAAAGGGGCGGCAGAGAAAGCGGCGGCGAGGGTTATCGGTCGACCAAGTCCATGCTTCCCTGGCGCCCTGACGCGAGAGCGACATGGAGGAGGAGGAAGGCGAGGGAAACGAGGAGGGTGACGAGGAGCCCCGAAAACATATCCGAGAAACAGGAAAATAAGAAACCACAGTTTGACTGCTCCTAACCTCCACCATTTCTGCCTCCATGCGGAGGTGGAGGAGGAGGAGGAGCAGCAGCAGCAGCACCAGCAGCAAGACCAGTTGCCAGGAGCAAGAGGCGTGCTGGAGCGCAACGACCCCTTGGGCCACCCCCTCCCGGTCGCCTGCACTCCCGTCCTGCTCGCCTGCCCGTCTGCTGACCGCCCTTTCCTCCCCGCCCCTCTCCTCTCCCCCCTCTCGTCCTCATGCCAGCGTTACCCTCCTTCCGCTGCCTCGGGCTCTCCCCCTCCCCTCCCCTCTCCTCCTCGTGCCCAAGCTCTCGTCCTTCCTCTGCCTTCTACTGGCCCCAGCGCAGAGCGCGATGCTCCTCGCCGAAAGCGGGAAAACGGTCCTGCTCTCAGGATTAGGGATCGCTTCGCCTACTCATGGTTCCAGGGACGGACGCCCATCATAATCATCCAAGCCAACGCGTCGCAGACTGGAAGATCGCTTGACCTGCGATGCTCACTGCACTTCCATATGCGCAAGCGTCCTGGTCGCACTCCGTATGCACCCCGATGTCCCCCAAGTTGTAGTGCACCTGGCCAAATGCAGACTCGAATGAGGGGGTATAGGAGCACAACAAGCGAAAGCAGTCTAGCAGTGCCGCATGCCGTTGCCCACCTCTGGCGGATGCTCACACGCGCACGGGGACTGTTCTGACCCTGGCCTCGGTGCAATCCTGTTTCGGAGAGGACCCCGTGGGCGCCCACGAGGAGCCCACCGGGCGAGAGCCCAGACGCCCCGCCAGCGCACGGGGGCGCCCCCGAGGCGCACCGCGGGCGGCCCCCGGACTGGGTAGCAGGTGAATCAGCTGATCGCAGGGCGAATGATGTAGCACGAATTCTCGAGCAGGAAACTGCGGACTGAGGGCTGGAGGGACCCCCGTGGCGCCGGGCGAGACCGCCCGGCCACCTCAGCACCGCAGGGGAGGCGTGCCCGCGGCGCGTCCACGGGCCGCCTCCCCGGCGGCGGCCCGGCCATCGCACGCCAGCCATCGGCCGGCTCGGGCGGCGTCGGCGCGCGCGCAGAGGTCTGCGTGAAGGCGGCGTGTCCCTCCGCGGGGGGGGAATTCGAAGATGGCCAAAACATATTATCATGTGGGCGATCTTTCCAGTACTCTTGTTTTGCTATGTTTGAATCTTCTTCGAGTGTTTTTTGAATTTGTCGTCGAACATCGCCCTGTAGTGGGACATGCCCGACCTAAGGTTTGTGACACCGCGTCGATCGTTCGACCTTAAATCGATCGCTGTCGGGCACAGCAACGTTACCGTGTCCGTCGGTGCTTCCGCGTCGCAGGATTCAGCCTTGAGCGCCTTCGCTGGCGTCACTGGCGCGCCATCGTCGCATGAACCTACCGTACTGAATAATGGAAGTACCCCCCCCCCCCCGAAGTGAAAGGACTCTTTGGAGGGATGGCTCGAGGGGCATCAGTGAGGGGCCCTTGCCACCGACACAGCGGCAGTGACGGCAGCCTCCTGAGGTGGGGCCCGCCCACCGCTCTCTGCTCTTTGTCCAGCGCGATGAACAGGGTAGCCCCCCGCTGTGCGAGTCAAGACGTCGCCTGGCAGGCTGGGAGCCTCACACGAGCCGACCTACCACTGTCAAACTCACGCAGCGCATCTTGGTCCAGAAAAGAAGGCGAACGTGCTGCATGCGAGTCATATTTTCCACGAGGCACACATGGTCAACCCTTTTCCAGTACCCTACTCTTTCTCCTCCTCCTCCTCCTCCTCTTGCTCCCCTCTTGCGCCGCCCGCGTGCATGGTGGCGCGGGCACCATAGCATCATAGCTGTGAGTGACGTGCGCGAGCAGGCGGGAGGGGAGGAGCGAGGAGGGCGGGGAGGAGGAAGGCCTCCGGAAGGACTCTGGGATTCCGCACTGGCCTCGCGCGCGCGCCCGCGGAGGGGCACGAGGTCCCAAAAGAAGAGGCCCCGCAAGACAACAGACGACGATGACGACAACGGCGAAATCGAAAGACGAAAGGGGACTCGAAGAACGCCGACGAATCACTGCAGAGACGCAAACGAAGAAGACGGAGACGACGACGACGGCGGCAGTGAGGGTGGAGGATCGAGGAAGAAAGAGGAGGTTGACTACGATGACGACGAGGAGGAGCAGGCGCATCCGGGGAAGCGGCCAAGACCTCCATGTCCAGCGTGCGGATCTTCGCGCAGTCCTCGGGGTTGGCAACGAGGTCGGCCAGCTCCACCCACCTGCGGTCTGACCCATGAGCGTCAGCTATCATGCTTGCACAAGGTATTCGCCAGCTTGGACCCCAAATGGCGCGTTCTTGTTTATTTCACTGTGAAGGTGAACGCTGTGCGGTACAAGCTGGTGAGAGATGTCGGGTAAGATACATGGTGTGAGCTATGCGGTTGAACGCTATACCGAGTAAGCTAGATGATGCAAGCTAGCTCGTGCAAGCTACGCGGTGTGCACTGGAGGTGAGGATGTGGGGTGTAAGTTATGCCATGTAAGCTACGCAGCGCAAACAATGTGTGTAGTATATGTGGTATACTCCAGATTTCGTAATAAAAGGGAGGCGGTCTGGACCCTCCAAGACAAGCCATTTCAGACCCCCCCCCGTGGGAGAACCCTCCAAAACATCGTCCCCAGACCCCCCCAGGCCCCCCAAGATAGCCTGGAAGAGACCCCCCCCGAAATGTGACCCCCCTCCCTTTTATTACGAGATCTGGAGTAAGCGATGTGGTGTGCACAATGTGGACAAAGCGATGTCGTGTCAGCTCAGAGAACAGGGTGCCCAAAAAGGTGCCCACGAGGCGCCCCGGGCGGCATCGCGGCGCAGCCTCAGGAAACCCGCTCAGCGCACGCGGCGCCCACGAGGCGGTACGGGCGGCAGCAACAACCAGGCAAACCCATCCAATTGTTTGAGAAACCAAAGTGTGGCCCTTGAGCGCGAACACCGTTTGTGCAAATGGATACACGTATACAAAACATATAGAGAGAGATATAGAAAGAGAATGAACACACAACAGAGGACAAGGGCAACAGAGAGGGAGAGAGAGATCGCTTCTGCAGCGCCGTGCGAACACTGACCTCAAGGTCCATAAACATCCAGCTGACTGACGATGCACTGTGGACGCTCGCCCGAAGACACACATGCATCCTGCTGTACACGGCCCCGATCCAAACCCCCGACTGGCTGGCCTGCGATCGGGAACATGCGAAGGGCAGGGGCGGTCTCTCTCTCTCTCTCTCTTTCTCTCTCCCTCTCTCTCTCTCTCTTTTTTTTCGCGTCCCAAGTGAAAGAAAAAGATCGAAGTGGACCCCCCCCCCCCCCCAACGCCCACTCGGATCCCTCGGCGTCGATCTTCACGTGCGTGGACAGCGGCGGCCGGCCCTGGCGGCACCAAGCATCATGTGCTCATCTGGCCCCCCTGGCCTCCTACCATCGAATGCCAGCTGCTGATGAATAACTCCTCCGCGTCGCACCCTTCAGGGCCTCCAAAACCAGGGCAGCTCTAGCCTGGACTCTCAAGGTCCCACCTGGAGAAATCAAAGACTAACAAAAATGCCGCGATCCGCGACTGCAACTTTCACGGGCGCGCCAATGTATGAGTTCGACAAAATCCCCATGTAGAGGGCCCTGGACTACCCGACGTGTCAAAAGGTCGGCCTATCCCGAAACCTTACGTTTCCAATACAAGCGCGGATTGAGACCGGCTCCTTCTCAAACTGGGGCTCTCGACTGAGCGCCGCGCACATCCGTTGCCAACGCTCGCAACAGACACAACGGATGAAGACCGAGTCCTTTTCCACAATGGAACTCTCATCCGTACCGCCGCGCGGATTCGTTTTAGAAGCTTGAACAGCTACTCGAATGGCAATAGGGGCTGATTCAATGTTGGACTCTCGCCCAAGCGTCACGCGCACCCATTCGTTTCAAAAGGCTTGCAATACATAAAAAAAAGGATCCTTTTCAAACTTTGATTTTCCTTATCGCCCCGCGAAATCGTGTCAGCATCGAACAACCCTTACATGGCTGGATGCTGGTAATTTTACAGATTCGGGCTCTCGCACTAACGCCCCGCATGCTCATCGTAGACATGCGCAACATTTGCAACGATACTCTGCGATTCGATTTTTAAAACAGCCCCCACACACACCTCAACGCCGCGCGCATTCCGCGTCAAATGTCGCAGTCTTCCAATGTGGTTTGACTGTTCCTTTTCAAAGTTGGGCTCTCGCTTGCACCTTGCCCGAATTCTAAGGCCCGAAAACAGAACATGTGAAACAATTGGACGGATGGGGCCCGATACTTTTTCAACGTCAGTGTGTCACGTGAGACGTCCTCGGATCGAATGGCAAAAAAAAAAAAGCTTGCGCAGCTGTGACAAGACTGGGGGGCTCTCGCTGCATCCCTCACTGCATTGCATGATCCTTCTTTCCTGCGTGGATGCTCTCTCAGAGAAGAGGTTGCAAGGCCACTCCTGTTCCAAACGGAGCTTGTCTATCGTGCCCACCTTGCCATGGGGAGCACCTCCTGTCAGTTCGAAAAGGGGTTTGGGGGCCCAGCCAGGTTCCTTGCCTAAGGCGAAGCCCATATCCAACCCTGCTATACCCGAGTAGCGATAGTCCCAAGAGCAGGAATTACTCGCGCGAGCGACGCGCCATGTCAAGCGAAACTGTGTTCGGTCTCGATGGCAACTAATGTGCCTCGCAATGAGGCGCAATCGTAACTTGGCGGCCAGCTGCTTGAACACAAACGGCCGCGCACACACGCTCGCTACCTCTCGCCTTGTGCCCAACGTCCTTTAGTCGGGGGGGGGAGGAAACGAAGCGTGAGTCCGCCGCCAGCTATCCAGCAAATACTAAGTGGCACACAAGGTAGGGAGCAACAGGCGGGCTCAACAAAGGCAGGTTGGCCCGCACGCAAGTTACCTTGCAGGCAAGTTACCTCGCAGGCAAATTGCCCTGCTCATAGCTACTCCCCTGGCGGCTCAGATGATATCGTCTGGCCAGCCCTGTAGGGAGTGTGTCGTTTCAGGTCGTGCTGGGAGGATTGCACTCCCTCCCTGACTTGTAGGAGCATGTCTCTGTCGATGATCCCTCCCCTTTGGCGGGGCCATCCGCGGTCATATCGCGAGTGCCACACCACTGCACACAATGCGCGATACCTCGCCCCATCATTTGTCGTATCCAACTGATGTGTCCCAAAAATGTACACTCAGCCGGCTTCTTCAAGTCTTTGCTTGACAAGGATTTGAAGACATATTCTGCATCAGTGGTCAAAGTGACCTTAATGCTCAGGCCGCCCCTCTCAAGTATATATTTCAGTTGAGTGGGCGTCGGCGGTTTTGCGTGGAGTTCGTGCACTGTGACGACCGTGGGATAGCAGTCCACCATGTTGCGGGCGACTCCAAGTGTTTCCGCTGAGTAGCTCAATCGGACCTGCGAGCGATGAGACGCGCAGTGCGCGTTGGCAAGATGGACGACGGGTTTGCCAGCATGCACGTGCCCACGCTGCAGCAGGTTTGCCCCGTGAATACCATAACCTTTGACCTCGTCATCGGCTTCTCCGCTCAGACGCCAGTCGCCGGAATCGCTGTGCCGGTCGATTTCACCCGTTGGAGCCATCGTTTGATAGCAGATCTTCTTAGGGCAGGCCTGCACCTTTCTGGTAATCGCGCCCAATCGTCGCACTTGCATGTTGGTCGGTTCTTGGACACGCTGTAGTGATGCTGCATATACCATGAACCGCGCTTGCGTGATAGAGGCATAAGCCAACGCGCCTCTGAGACTGACAGAAATGTCGGCAACGCACATTCGATGCCTTGGCCTCAGCGTCTGCGCTCGTGAAAGCATGATGCTGATATTCGTCTTGGTCACGTGTGACATTGCCGTTGCCGTCTTTCGCGCGCCTCGCGGCGCAGTTGGTGCATGTGTGTTTGTTGAGATTAGATTTGCCAAACGTGTCCGCAACACGCTTGGCGCACTTGTCGACGGCGCCCTCAGTCCTGGCCATGTTTATGTCATCAACATGCTTGGCTGTAGGAAAGTAAGAACACGTCTCGAACTTCTTGTCGTAAGACGCGGGTTTAAGACCGAACCCCCTCGTAGTCTTCCTGAGCTTCAGTGAGAAGGCTCTTGGCGCATCCTTGGTGCCCGTGCCTGGCTTGCGGAAATGTGGACAATGTCTCGACTCACCGTAGTGCTCGAATCCCGGGGGGGATCTGAGCGCAGATGCCGACCCAGGTAGCAATGCAGAGCGCGCCGCGCGTTCTTTTTCACTGGTTGCTTCAGCAAGTTCCTGATAGATGAGTCCCTTCAGGAAAGCCACGTTGATGTCGAGGGAATCAATAACCCGCTGCTCCCTGCGCGCCGCCGCGCTGGCGAGCAATCGCTGACTTGGTCGCCGCGCCGTTCCCGAGAAAGTCTCCACCTCGAAGGCTTCGAGGTCCATGAAATCCCGGAGTACCAATGGCAATCTGATGGCACGGCCCATCCCGCTCTTCTCGTTCTTGGCGAACCTCCACGTATATACGCATCTCGGAGTCGTGATGTCTGACGCTTTGGATAGACCTTGTATGTTGAAGCATTCGTTGCCAAGCCATGTCTTGAGTTCACGATAGAGGGCCTTCGATACCTTGCCTGGGCGCGCGTGGATATCAGCCTTCGTGGGAGGGGTGTCCGCTTTGAAGGGCTGCAGCTCGTTTAGCTGCAGCGGTCGCATATGCTCGCATCGTGGTCGCACGGTCGGAGCAAGGCTATCCAGTGCTGTTGTTCGGGTGAGGCTATCTTTGACATGTCTGTCATGAAGCAGAGCTCTACGCGTGGCCCGTGCTCGCCAAAATCCAATCCGTAACAGTCATCTTCGTCCGTGCAGCACAATGGAACATGATGTCCCAATTGTGTATATTCCCTGTGGGTTGCTCCGCACAGGGAGGCCCCCCCGCTGTTCTTCAGCTGCCGCTGTTCTTCAGCTACTGTGACGAGCGCGCTGTTGTGAGTGATCAGCTGTGCGGCTACGGTAAAGAGCTCGACTATTGGAGTTGCCTCCAATAGTTCCCTTTGGTCACGTAGTTCTGCGTGCCGCATTTCCACGCTGTGTGCCTCGAGGTCCGCCACTGGTTCCTCATAAGTTGTGGGAAGCTGTCCGTTTTCCTGTGGTGATCCAATCTGGCCCCCCCCTGGCGTCGTTGCCTTGCATTGACACGTCGGCCAGTTCTTCGAGCTTCGTCGCGTCTGGGTCGAAGCCCGCTTAGGGTTTGGTGGACTTCAAGCACTGGATGATCCTTGTATATGCTGGTCCAGTTATGTCTTGCATGCTTAGGGCAGTGCGTCCGGCTTCGTAGTAGTGGAAGCCTGGATTCACGTCGTCGTCACAGCGCACCAATGTACAACTGTCAGCATACGTCACCGGAGGTAGCTTACGAATTCACTTAGCAAACCTGACAGAAACTGCGCCCTGATCAGGTACTGAAGAGCTAGGTGCACCTTAGGATCCAAATGTCGTGGCAAGTCGCCCCGCAGGTAGACTGGCTACACATGCCAACGCAATTCGTAATTCTGCGTTGTCCGAGCAAATCTATCGCGCGACCAAGTTCTTCAATGTATAATGAATGTCGCGCGTCACCGCGCTGGACCTGTACCTCGCGCTTCCCCACTCTTATGATGATATGACCCCTGTCGGGGTCATTCCGTACGACTGACTGGGAAGGGTCCATTCAGGCCACCCCGGTCGTCTTTCGATGTACTGGGGCGATGATAGTCAACCAGGTCTCCTTCGTCATGGTAATGCTGACCAGTGATGATAGCCTTGGTCCGCAATGTACGGTTCGTCTTCGCTACTGCAATGGTTTGAGGTGTAGCCTCAATGATTGCCCGGCGAATCGGCCGGTTCTGGAGTACGATCGGAAATGTCCGTCGGCTGTTCTTTGTCCAGAGGAGGCAAGTCGGGTAGCATCGCTGGTTGTCGGCCGAACAGCGCGTTGCATGGAGATGCCTCATTGTAGAAGGTAAACGCACTGGCGGCAAACAAGGCTTCATGCAGTAGACGGGTGAACACACATGGTACATCTACCCTGTTGAGTTCAGCCTCCATGGCGTGAAGTAGGTGTCGTAGTATGCCACTTCTGGCTACAATGGTCGTAGCGCGTTGTCCACGCGCACGCATCCTCAGCTCTTTTGCCTTAAGGAGTGCCTTTGCGATGTCGTCATTGAGCGCACCTTCCCCGTCAGGGTAAAATACGTTGGCAGGTTCCAGCGCAAATGGCACGCGTCTAAGATGCTGGTCATGGTTTTGTCTGGTATCTCGATTCCAGCGCCGTGTCGAATGCAGCGATCGATTATATGAAATGTATCGGGCTCCTGTTTGTAGAACATCAAATCGCATTCGGCTTCGTCATTAAACTTGCCAGGTAGTGCAGTCGACGGCATGACAGCGTGGCCAGGCTTTTCCTCAGCCCTGCGCTCCTGGCGTGTATCACCGACGTTTTTTTATATAAAAAAACAATTTCGCCTGGCACTGCCCAGACCAGCGTTGGTTAAGATGAGTCTCGTCTTAGGCTCTTTGGCGTGGAAACACCGCAACAGTAGTTGTGTCACTCGCGTGTTACCGCGCTTGGGTCACGGCTACGCAAGTTCTGTAGACAATTTTGTACGTTGACCAGTCTGGAAACAATTGGACGAGCAGCAGGGTCACCCGCAGGTGGTGGTGGAAATGGATCCCCTCCTTGCTGTCGCCCTCGTCTGGCTACTATTGGTGATAAGCGTCTGCGGTCGCCCGAGCGGCCTCCTCCGCTCGAATCAAGGCCCCGTAGACCCGGACACGCTAGACCCGGACACCCAACATCCCTCGAAACCAATTTATCCAAACGGCGGCACGAACAAAATACTGCACTGCAACATTTCCAAAATAAACCCAGACACAGGCCCCAACAGCCTGCAAGACCCCCCTAAACCCGGACACAATCCCGAATCCTGCAGTGCAGCAAACAAAACATGCACGGGTGCTAAAAAACGTGACTTTGCAGGAAAGGATGTCGTTTCCTTGGTTTTCCGTGTCCTGGTTTATCTGTGTCCTGGTCTCCGGGGGCCTGATCGAAGCTGGTTGCCCCGCAGCCGGTTCAGCAGCACGTCTACCTCAGGCGATGTCGTGGCTGCTGGCGCAGGCTGTCGGCCCAGCTGTAGAACCAGGCCTCGGAGCTCGCGGCCGCGCAGTTTGTTTGGCGGCTGGTGCCTCGGAAGCAGCTGCCGCCGCAGGTGGCGGTGCGTCGGAAGCAGCTGCCGCCGCTGGTGGTGCGGCCGCCGTTTCGGCAAGGGCTGGAGGCCCCTGTCCGCGGCCGCCAAGCAGCTTCCACGGTTTAGCAAAAAACTCACATTTGCCAAGTGCAAATAGGTGACCAGATTTAGCCTGACCATGGTTCTTTTTACAGCTTGGGCATTCCCAGTAGTAGTCTTATTTGTCGTACCACCTACAGTGTTTGGGGTCTCTGTCATGCTTCTACGGTGGTATGCCATCCACGGAAATACCCACTGGTTGTTCTCGTAATAGAACCGTCGGAGGTCGTCTTTGCGCACGGCAACCCATCCACAAAACTTGATGTGTGAAAGGTCTTCCTTCTGATGATCATACCACGTGTCGTAGTTGACCTTTTAGTTGAAGTAGGAAGGTCGCCCAGTCGTTCTGCTGGGCTGTCGCCTAACAAACTTCACGAAACATACGTCTAAGTAGTGTGCTGCTGCATCCCGGACTTCCTTGTTTCCAAGGTCAACGCAATAACGCATGTTGAGGTTGCCCCCAGAGGAAAAAAAACCTCGGCTGAAGGCTAACTGCGGTGCCCCCCCTGTTGCCTCCGCGCAGTTCCCGCGCGTCTACCTTGTTGTTTCGTCCGTATACACAGGGTTGTGATTATGGAAAACACATCAGCAGGTGTATCCGCAGGTAATCCCGCTGGCAGTGCAACGAAGGTTTCTCCGTCTTCAAAGGTCAGCGTAGTGCGCTCCGCGCCCGAGGCCCTGTAGGTCCTCGCCGCAGCCGTCGTTGCCGTCTTCGCGGGTATCTTTCGTGGTTTGATGCCGCCGATGTATCAGCTTTCTGCTTTCTTTCTGCTTTATCTGGGCATCAGTACGTAAGGCTGTCTGTTGATAAGTGTCGGAAATTCGGGAATAGGGGGTGGCGCGCGGCCGGGCTCACTCGAGGGAAATGCAGACGATCGCCATCGACGGTCGCAATTCGCCTTGGGCGCGGTCGCTGCCCATCGTTTCCGAGTAGGGCTGGCGCCGGAGGCTCCCAACGCAGCCGAGCACGAGTGTTCGCTACACCGCTTGGCAGCGGCGCATTGTAGATGTGCCCGAAAGGTTGGTCCTGAACCTTGATGTCCTGTATGATAGCACTGTCGTCGAGGTTCATCGTCACCCGGAGTGCCACATGGTCCCAATGAGGGCCAATTTTGGGAGACTGGACGCACGTCCGAACTCCTTCATCCACTCGAGTGTGTACGCTGAGATGTACAGCACTTGTATGCTTCCTCTGTGCTTTACGATTATCTCCTTGGTCGATCAGCTGAGCAGTCACGATAGCGATCATTTTCTTTCGCAATTCCGCCCTCTGAGCGCCTTGGCCGCACTGGTCTAAGTCGTGCTCTGCTTATTCAGCAGGCCCCCCCGCGACTCGGCACGTGCATTTCCACAGATTGGCGGGAATGCACGCGTAGGTGGTTGCCACCTGTAGGCGCGAACCGCTCGGCAAACGATTCGAACGAACGAACTTCGCACAAAAATGGCAGCATCGCATTCGCATGACTAGCAGGCGTCAACCTTCAACAATATCACGCATGGGTCTCATTCTCCGAAAGTAACCTGGAGGTCCCAGAAGTACACTAGACATTCGTAACGCCCGAGCTTTGACCATCAGATTTTGGATACGTTGGCACTGTGGCCCCGCCCGCTTTCCAGGCACTCGCAGATGCCAGTCAGCGGGCGTCGACGCCCACAACAATTGATAATCCCCCGAGAGTGACCACCTAAGTACTGTGTACCAGTAGAGGTCATAGCCTCTGCGTGTGCGATGCGGTCATACCTGCGCCCTCGAGCTCGGAGTTCAGCGCAAGCTGTTCGCACGTCCTCAATGACAAAAGAACGAGAAGGATATTGATGAAGTGAGCGACCTTGTCTGCGACGGCCGCGCAGCCGTGTCCGCCGCTGTCCCTGGCGTGCGCAGCCGGCGCCGGGGAAAAGCATGCAGGTTTCCCCGCGCCTACGTCTTTCGTCGGCCTGTCTGGGCAGGCGCGGGAGGCCGTGGCGCGCGCCTGCCCCGTCATTCATTTTCAAACGATGGGGGGCGTCCAAATGCCCGTGCCATGGGCCCCTGAGCGGCTGCTCGACGTATAGATGTCATACTTCCCGGCAGTGTCGCTCGACGCAGCGGGGCCGTCGGGCGGCGCCCACTTGCTGCCCTCCTCGCGGATGGCCTGATCGACCTTCGCTTGCAGGGTTCCTCGCGGCGAAGTCCTGATCAGCGGGCGCGGGGTTGCCACTGTACAGCGTATTTTGTGGCACCACGTCTTGAGGGCGTTGTCCACCATGGATTGGATCACGCATGCAGGCGTCTCCTCATTGACGGTGTGGACGCTGCCCCCGGTGTCTGGGGACATCATATATGCACGGGTGTCAATAGAAGCAGGCGACCCCGCGCAGCTTGAAGCAGGTTGCCCCGAATCGGGTCCATGTCCACGGTCTCCTTGATGAGCACGAGCGTCTCCTCGCATTGAGGATTGGGCGCGGTACTGAAAGCTGTCGCTCCGTCGACGTTCGCAGCTGCATCATACTCGTCGGCCTTGAGCGCCAGGTGTCCTGATGGTGTCTTTATCAGATCAAGCACCCTATCGCCCTCTTGCCAAGGAGAAGCCCATGCATTTCCGCACCTGGGATGACCATCTTCTCGCGCCCCTTCTCAAGAATCAGGATGGCTCGCATGTTCGCCATGCTCCTCAGCCCAAGGATTGCGGGCATATTATCGCCGGACCCCTCTGCCACATTGGCTGAATATGTGTAGCCTCGCGACGACGGGTGCCCCCGCGGACTCGCCTTTGAATTTGCGGGCGATTTCACAATGCATTGACGTCCTGCAAACTACGGTTCCGTTGCCCACTCCGGTCACGTATGAGATCTTCTCCAAGTCCAGCTTCTTGATGTCGTGACCATACGAACGTGAAGCTTGCTCAAATGTCTGCGCGCAATGATGTTTACGTTGCGACCGATGTCCAGCAATATACACAACATTCCATCAATCATGGTCCCGCTGCTCGCTGCTAGGGCCACCCAATGTCGTTCACCGAATATGCAGGGCACAGCGGACAGCGTTGCGCCGCGCACGCCCTTGCGGCGCCTTTGGCCCAGTGCCCACCGATCCCTCGTCATAAAGGTAAAGACGTTCATGTGCGCCCTAGCGCCCTCCTCTGTAAAAAGATACAACTGGATAATCCATTCAGCAGGATATTCATCATATCGAAAGGGGTACCGCTGCGCAAATGGCACGTTTTCAAATGTGTCCTCATCGGCACGCACGGCGTTCTGGCCACCCGTGTTAACCATCGTCATCGCGTGCAGCATGTCGCGCTCAGATATAGCGCTGGCACCGCTGCGTGCACTCAGTGAGCTCTCAGTTCTGCGCGAGCGCAGCGGCCTTCCCCGCGCTCCGCCGCATGGCGAGGTGGATGTCTCCATGCGCCTCAGCCATGCATCATTCGCACGTAACCCCACAGACGTCGTTGCAGCAGGTGCCCATGCGATGGCCGCTGACTCTGCTGACGGCGGCATCTGCATGTCTGCAGTTGGCGTCGTTGTTGCTGGGTTTGACCACGGGCATGGAGGTGCCGCAGGTGGCCCCGCAGAAGCAGCAGGTGTCCCTGCAGTGGCCGTGGAGCCTGTCAGCATGGCTGTGATACGGTTCAGTTGTTCACGGAGGTCTCTGATTTCATATGCCCCGCGGAATATTTCTCGATCCGCTGCATTATGCTCTCCTGCTAGGGCGTGATGAACCTCGGCTGTGATAAGGCCTGCGACTCTGCAGATCGCACATGGTCCCTCGTTTGGGGTGCCTCCCAGCTGTCGGCTCACGCGTGCGTGTGCAACACGGCCCCAACAATGCGCATGGAAGATATGGCCGTATTGGAGCCTCCACTCCTTATCGTGGTGGTGTGCAAACTCTTCGAGGCATATGGCACACTTCGCGAAGTCACCGTCACTGATGATAGGTGGCGTTGCTGATGGCCTTGTGCGCGTTTGCCGCTCAAGTGTGGTTTCTCCCATGTTTCAGCGGCCAGGCGGAACTGCAGGTGCCGCGGGTGGCCCCGCAGGTATTGGTCCCATAGCAAGCATTGCTGGAAGGCCCATAGCGGGTTGCCCCGCAACTGGAGGAGCAGCGGGTGTCCCCGCGCGATTACTCACGCGGCGTGCATGCCGCGCCTGATTACGCTGCTCGCGAGCAATTTGTATTGAGAGGTTGGCCTGCTGCGCCTCATGGATGACCAAAACTTCAGGACGCAGCTCTCCCTTTGATGCAGGTGCAACCAGCTCTGGACCATGTGGATTCACGTCTTGGTCCACTGGGGCTGCCAGGTACCCGCAGTGGGGCACCTGGCCAGAGATGCCAGCCTCGTATCCCGCACCCCGTGTGAGCTGGGATCTATAAAAATCGCCTGCTGTCTCCCTTGCGTACGGGTTAGCGGTTTCGCTTCCCACCCGAAGAACCCCTGTCGTCTGCGCATAGTAGTCAGGGAACATGGCCGAATCCATCTGCGGCGCAGCCGTCGGGTCATAAGCCGGGTGGCCAAAGATAACTGGTCAGTGTCCATGCTGGTCCGGATGGTTCGGCGACGGATTAGCGTCGAGCACGCACTCCCAAGGTGTAGACATTTTTGAATTTGGCAGGTCGATTCCATCCCGCCTCGTGCTCTCCTGAGCCTCCAGCGTCTGTCTGTGCATCCACTGCTGCTACCCCAGCAGACTGTCGGCCCTCTGGGCAGCCTCCGTCGTGGGCCTCCATTTATATAAAAAAGCAGGGTGCCCCCGCGTCGGTCAGGTCTGTCACTCGAGAGTACAGCGATGCTAAACATGCGACTGCTGTGCCCACTGCTGGGCCGCAGGAAATAATTCGGGCGGCCCCCCCCGCAGAATCTGAGCGTCTTCGCCTGGGGCCGATGATTTTGCACGCCAGAGCTTGCGTCGACCATCTCACGTATTGTAAGCACGGCGAATGCTTGGTTCGCCGACTGCCTACCTCGGAAGCATGTCTTGACGGCGCCCACGTGATGCCCGCGGTAGAAATCGTAATCCTTTGGCTGCCAAATTTCCAAAAAGTCACTGAGGTCCACCCAACAGTCGAACGCGTCGAACGGGGCCACGAACTCTGTGAACCAATGGCAAATGCCGAGTGGCTCTGGTGAGCCACTCCGAGCTCTTGCGCCGGCATCTCTCGCTCGGTAGCGAAGCATCGACTTCTGCCTCGTTTAACATATGCGACAGGTATCTGCACTCACCATTGTAAGTGTGGACTTCTTCCTGCCGCAGCTAATTGCGGTCGCGCCGGCGTTCGATTGCCATTGCTGCCGCGCGCGTTGCAGCGCGTGTCATGGAGAAC
This sequence comes from Prorocentrum cordatum, assembly GCA_963575745.1. Taxonomy (NCBI): domain Eukaryota; class Dinophyceae; order Prorocentrales; family Prorocentraceae; genus Prorocentrum; species Prorocentrum cordatum. Next base: position 803,742 of record CAUYUJ010003669.1, read on the forward strand.
TGCACTATTCTGCAGGGGCCCGAACCTTCGCCAGCATTGGGCCGATGCGCTGGGCTGGCCTCTCCCAGTAGCGCCTCCCCCCCCCATTAATAAATTCAGGGGCAGTAGCAGGTTGCCCCGCAGATGCAAATGCCGATGCCACGGGTGTCCCCGCGGAAGCCGAATCAGCAGCTGGCGCTGCGGATGGGCTCGCACTTCCAAATGATTCCCGACGCTTGTCATGGATGTCGAAGAACTGGCATCCGGCAATCTTCGGAGCTGCTCCCGATGCCGCGGACGCAGTCTGGAAAGCCGTTGCATCCGCATCAGGCTGCGAGGCGCGTGCTCTGGATGCACCGCCCAGCGATGGCGCCCAGCCAGCTCCTCTGCGGGTCCTTTTCAGACGTGGGGCCGCGCCGTGCAATGGGCTCCTTCGGCTGAGGCGCGCCGCTGCCCCCGGGCCCCGATGCTGCGGCCGCCGCGACTGGCCCCGTGGAGTATGATCCGTAGGTTTCCCTTGTGATCTCTGTGCTTTCTCACCTCCAAGGTCGGCATCTGCTGGACTGGCCCCCTTCTTCGACTGATGTGAATTCGGGGTGGGTGGCCTGGGCGTCCTCGAAGATAGAGATACAACACTTTCCTTATTAGATAGCTTCTTCTTCTCGGATCGCTTCGGGGGCTTCGGGGGCCCATCCGCTTTCTTAGCGGGTGGCCCCGCGCACGCGGATGCAGCCGATTCCTTCGCGCCCGCATGGGCATCTGTCTGGCGTGGGATTCCGCTGTGGTCTGTAAAGTGCCACGTTCATGATATTGGCCTTGCTTTACAATCCAGCTTGCATCTTCCATCGAGCAGCTTGCCTATTACCTTCCAGGCTATCCACCCGATTTCGTTGTAGTCGCATGACACGATCGTACCTGGCGCCAAGCCCATGTCCTCCGTCACTGGATAAGTGATGTCCAAACATGCATGGACTCGCTACTGTAGGTCTCGCAAAAGAGTATTCCGATCCAGGCGCAGGTTCAGTAGGATCAACAGCTGGTGCGAGGACATGAGCATAATCCTTTTCTATCGACCTTGGACTTGCCAGCACCTCCGTGAGGGGAAGAAGCGGGTTGCCCCGCGGATGGGGCTGCTTGGGCTTCATGCGCAGTCTCATGGCATCCGCGGTTAGACCACATAAACCCGTGACTATCATCGAGTCCCTTCCATTCTTGCTCAGCGCGCTTTGCCTCGCGATGTTTCAGCTGCTGATAATCATCCTTGGTCAAGAGTGCCCCGCTAGGATTTCACGTTGGGTCTACCCTGCGCCCTGGGCCATCCCCGTGGGACCAGGCCCGCGGGATCAATTCGAAGTTCGGGCTCATTGACGGGCCCCCCATTGGACAGTCTGGTCCGCGGTCCGCAACGCGTTCGCAGCCGCGGACCTGCTCTCGATACTCTTTCCGATACTCAATGATGGCTCTTTTTGCGTTCTTCTTGTCCAATACGACGACGGACATAGTGCCGCCTCTCATATTGGCACGGGCGATTTTGTCTCTGTCCCTGATAATGAGCCCAGGAGTCCTGCGACCCCGTAGGCTGGCCACCCTGTTGGCTTAAGTTCCCCTCTCCCTCCTTCCTGGCTCCCTCCTCCCCCCTCTTTGCCTGCCTCCCACCTTCCTCCTTCCCTCAAAACGTACCTCCACATTCTAAGACCTTTACATCAATCAACCAACCAACCAATTCCTCAAATTCCTCGATGGGGCCGTGAACGGGATTTTTCCCATGCCGGCTGACTGTGCCTGTCAATGTCAGTACACCATTATCCGTGACATTAACGCGGCGTGCGCCCGCCAATTCACGAAAACACCAAAAAGGTATCCCAGCGTCGTCCGTGACACGCGGTTCAATCCAAGTCCTGTGTCAATCATGCGGCGTCGTTGTGCAGCCCAACCACCCGGGTGATGGTTCGACCCGTGCCGCCGCGGTGTCACATGTGCCACCGTGGTGTGACTCATGCGGTCACTCCCTCTTGCCACCACCAACCGCGCTCTACCAAGACGGGTTCGTTGAAATTCCTACTCGTCGACGTCGGTCCTCGTTGTCGTCTGTAAAGTTGGGTCGTTTGGAGGTTCGCGGGGCGTGCCTTCGTCGTTGTAGGCTTCGTTGTCGTCGTCGTCATCTTCGTCGTCTTCTGTGTTGTTTTTCGTCTTTCCCCCTAGCTCCCACCCGCCAGTGTCGCCCCCGCAGCGCTGCGCCCCCCTCTCCCTCCCTCCTCCCCCCTCCTTCCACTTTTCTTCCTCTCCGCCCGTCTCTCCTCCTCCGCTCCCCCCCCTCTCCCGTCTCTCTCCCTCGTCCTCGTCCTCGTCGTCGTCCTGGGGTCTTTCCCGGCGCGCCGGGACGACCTTTTCCTGCGCGCTTTGACCCGTTCCTTCCCCCCCCTCTTGGGGGGGAATCGCACTGGACTGCGTTACGTGCGTGGTGCAAGCTTTCGTGTCCCGCCGCGTGGTCGATGGCGTCTGCCCTGGATTCGGGTGCGACGTCGCGGGCTCCTGGGTGTTGATTCAGGGGGGGCCTCCCCCTCCTCGGGCCTGCTCTCGGCGGGGCTCGGCGGTCCCTGGGCCCCTGGTTTGCCCCTGGGTGGGGGTCACGTTTCGTCCGCCCCTGGGGGCGCAACAAACTGGCGCTAGGGCGTGAGCGCGCGCACTCGTTATCATCCCCGCGGGATTCCAAGTGCGCAGGACCTGCACAGTTCGTAGTCGAAACTGTGTATGCCGTTTTTGTGTCTTGCCTCCCCTCTTTCAGGAATTCCCGCCTCAAGACCAAGACGCATCGCGCACGGCGTCGTCGCTACGCTACGGCATCGGTTTAGAACTCAAATGGTGCATTCCTGCCGCTGCGCGCTGATACGAAACCTGTATATCGTACCTTTTTGTTGGACGTGCCGGCCTATCCTCGACATGAGGCTTGTCGCCGATGTCGGGGGTCGGGGCCATGTTAAGGGTCGGGGTCAGGTTTATATGAAACGACCTCCCGCCCTCCACCACGGGTACGGGGCTTCTCTGAAGCATAGGCGGAGGACCGGTATTACGTTGACGTGCCCTTCCAGGTATCCCCACAAGACGTTGCTGTTGGGCATCCGTTTCGACCTTCCTGCCCTCTTCCCCACCCCACCCCAATGAGGACCATCATAGACCTCACCAGTGAGAATCATCACGGGCCTCACAGCCACTGCGGCTGCCATCATTGGGGCCGCTTGGGTCGCCCTCTCCACTAATACACCAATACCTTACAGCATCAGTTGCCAATGGAGGGGGCCGCGGACCTCCCTACAGCCCCTCGGCCACCGAAAACGGCCGTAGGGAGGGGTCCAAACGTACCTCCACATTCGTACACCTTTACATCAATCATCCAATCAACCAATTCCTCATATTCCTCCTCCTCCACCAACTCCCGCTTTCTCTGCATCCAGCCCACCTCCTTCTCCTCCTCCTCCTCCTCATTCACTCCTCCTCCTCCTCCTCCTCCTCCTCGTCCTCCTCCCTCTCCTCCTCCCCCCTCCTCCCCTCCTCCTCCTCCTCCTCCGCCTCCTCCTCCTCCTCTTCCTCCTCGTCTTTCTCCTCCCTCCACCCTTTGCGCTCCGACATCCGGGGCTCACATATTTTCACACTTGGCGTTTTCTCCCAGTTTCGGGTCCCAGGACCATCAAACTTCGATCCAGATCGACACATGAAAAAGAACATTTGGATCTGGGAGTGCGGTTGTAATTCCTCCCCGCGATGCCGCAGATTCTTCGCGACGTCGGGTCGCTGGGCCCTCCCGTCTCCCCCTCCCCCCCTCTCCCCTGCATCACTCCCGCTCTCCCCGTGTGGGGGGGGGGGGGGGGGGCGCGCCGCCGCGCATCGCGCTCTTCGGCGAGCCAAGCCCAAGGGGGCCGACGATCGGGCCACCCGCGAGTCGGCGAGCGCGAGGCAGGCGTGGAGAAACCTCCTCGCCTGGCCGTGCCCGCTCTCCTCTCTGTTCTTTTCGTGACCTTTGGCAGGGCGTTCGGTGGCTGGTGGCAGAAGTCCCGCGGGCACCACCCAGCCCACCCTCTGCGTGCGAGAACAGCGAGACGCGTTCTCCGACGTTCGGCGACGACCACACCCCCTTCCCCAGCGGACGCCACGACCCCCAACGAGCCGAAGCCCGAATGCGCGGAGCAAGGGGCCGCGGGCCTCAAGCAGCTTGTGGAGACCTCGGCTGGGCGGTCCCATCGGCGCGTGGGGCGGCCAGGGTCCACGAAGGGACAGGCGGGATGATGATGATGAGGAGGAGTAGGAAGAGGAGGAGGAGGAGGAGGAGGAGGAGAAGGAGGAGGAGGGGGAGGAGGGGAGGAGGGGAGGAGGAGGGGCCAAGCAAGTCCGAGCCGATTTGGCAAGACGGGGATGTTCGCTCAAGGGTTGCAGCTCAGGAGATAACGTAGGCATCGGCAGCGTCGGAGCCTCGCGTCCAGTTGCTGTCCTCACGCAGCGGCTCCTTTCGGCCAGGCACCGAGCGAACATGATCAAGCGAGTAGTGACGACGGGCCGAAGGAGCATTGTATTGTCCTGAACAGGCTGGCTACCGCAGGCTCTCTGGGGTCTGGAAGCCCAGGGTGCAAGTCCGACCTTGGTATTGGAGGCTCGGACGGCCATGGCAGGCATGGTGGGAAGGTTAGAAGGGGAGCCTGTGCCACCAAGAAACTGCGGTGCGCTTCTCAAGAGCTCGACGCGCTTGCAATTTCAGTGGTTGCGCCATCTTCCGTCCTTGCACACGGTCGAATGAACACTGTCTCCGCGTCACGTTTGGGCGGGCTCTTGGGCGACTGCAGCACGCACACACCCGCTGGACAAGAAACTGACGGTCGTGTTGCGGCCGCTGCCTCCTGTCTCCTGGAAGCGGGTTGGAACCTTCAGGGACCGGCCACCTGGATAGCACCTGATGGCTAGGTGTTCCATGTTTCGACCTGCGACCGAGAACGCCTTACCCTTGACCCCCATTGAGGCCGTTGCTCTGCTGACTTTCAAGAAGGCCTGTGAACACAGTCGTGGCCACGTATCGGCAGGGCGAGCTGACACGTTCATTCCTTGAAGAAGCTGATTAAAAGCGGAACTGACGAGAGTACGACCAATCTTCGGCTTTAGAAATTCTTGGTTGGGGCACCCTTTGGCCGGCACTCAGGCACTTCTGGGTCCACTCTTCACTTTTGAAAACTCCTTCCAAGTCCTTCGCTTGTTCCTCATCAGTGAACTCGCAAAACTGGGACAGATCGGGTGGCGCAGATTTGGCCGCCTCTGGAATGACATGCTTCGCCGTCTCAGAAAACTCCATATGTAGCTGTTCCACCTCTGCCTTCTTCGCAGCAGTCTCATCCTGACGCATCGCAACCGACTCTTTGAAAACCATTAGGCTGCTTCTGTTTCTCCTCGAGCTCATCCTGCATATTTTGCCATGCAATCTGAGCCCTGCTGAGATCCTGAACCGCTCGCCGATGGCCCGTTGTCGGTGATTGAAGCTGCTTGTGTTGGCTGACCAGCTCCTTGACACGATCCTCGATCGGCTTTTTGAGCGTCTCGTCACTGGTCCGGAGACGTTTGAGCACATCCTCGAGTTCATTAAATTCCTGCATGCTGGTGTATCGCCGTAAATTGTCAGACACATCTGTTTGATCGCAATCGTCGTTCTTGGGAGACTCGGTGACAAGCTATGGGGCCTTGGCCCCTGTACCCTTCGCAGCTGGGGCAGTGGGAGACACCGACGGCTTGGTAGACTGTACTGCCTGGAGCACCTGCGCAAGCTGGGATTCGAGCCTTTGAAACCTGCTCGCATCTCCGCTGCTGCTACTCTGGCTGCCTTTTTTTGTTCGGTGTTCTTCACGCCTTTGCCTTCCCTTCTCTGCAGGGCCGCTGGCTGCCCAGAGAGCTGCGTTCTCCTTCGCTTTGTTTGCAATCGCGTTCGGGGCTGAGTTACCGCACTGTCATACCAATGTGCTGGTCCAGTTCTGTGCAGCGCCGCATTTGCTGCATCCGCACACGGGATACCTCGGTCCTGGAAACACCGCCGTCTCCTGCATTCCCGGATAGCTCTCTGAGAGATAAGAGGGCTTCATATTAGAAGCCGGCAGCGCAAGGTAGACCAGCTCCTCTCCAAGGCTCCCGGGCAGCCATTATCGCAGCGATCTGCTTGACCCTCTAGCGTGTCCCGGAAAACATTTCCCTCCTCGTTCCCAATACGCGTGGCTGAAGCCTTTTCCGTAGGTCCTTCGAAGCTCTTTCGAAGCTCCCCCGAAGCTCGCTTTTCGAAGCTTGCAAGCTCTCCAGGCATGCTTTCCAGCGCCCTGGCAAACGTCTCCCACAAGCGTTTCCTAAGCTTGCAAGCTCCCCAGGCACTGTTTCCAGCGCCCTCCATCAGCGTTCTACGCGCTTTGGACTGCGTCGCTATCTGGGTTTGGGCTGCACAAGAGGCAGGCCTCGGCACCATGGACTCGTCGTAATGTCTCGCGAAGGATGCGCGGGCTGAAGCCGCAATACCGTATCAGAAAACAAGATCGATGGTCTTGCCATCAAGGGAGGTTGCGAAGGTGTTGCCTCCGGGACCGTGGCGAAGGCCGCAGACCCCTCTCGCCAGAGAGATTCCTGCCCAGAGCCACCGCTACGGACCAGAGCAAAAATGGCTACGGAGGAGGAGGAGGAGGAGGAGGAAGAGGAGGAGGAGGAGGAGGAGGGGGAGGAGGAGGAGGAGGAGGGAGAGGGGGCAGAGGAGGAGATGAGTGGTAAAAGGAGGAGGGGAGGAGGGGAAGGGGGAGGACGAAGAGGAGAGGGGGGGGAGGAGGAGGGGGGGGGCAGGGGAGGGGAGGTGGGTTTGTGAGGAGGAGGAGGAGGAGAAGCAGGAGGAGGACTCTTTGGACTCTTTGTAAAGCACAACGTGCTGAGGAAGAGGGAAAGAGAGGGAAGGAGGAAAGAAAGCCAGAATCTCCAGAGGCGACCCTAAGGGTCCCTTCCCCACAGCCCTTCACCCCCTCCACAAGGAGGGTGGGAAGAGGTCGCCTCAAATGGCGGGGTGGTTTCTGGCTGTCGCTTAACCTCAGCACGATGTGCAGCTGCGGACCACACCCGCGCGTGAGCGATGTCTCGTGCCAACATCGAGGCGCCAGAATAAAAAGAGAAGAGCCCCTTCTTAATGCGCCCTAAATTCTCCCGACATTTGCGAATGATGAGATGGCACTCTTGAACGAGCTGGCGGCCATCCGTAGTGGCCGTGCGACCACATCAAACACAACAGTACAATTCCTACACATCCCAGCGGGCCAAGGAGTGGGATCCATGAAGAACGGTCCCGCGCACCTCCACGGGACCCCGAACCTGGAGGACCACATCCCTGGGAAAATCAGCCAGGACGTTTGAAACGCAACTGGTCTTACAGATATCAACAAGGGCTTCCATGGACGAGAGAGACCCGCACTTGCAGCAACGAAGAAGCCAGCCAATCGCCTCAAAGCGGTGGGCGGACTTCCGAACGGCGACCTCAAATTTGGAGCCCTTCCTGGCCACCTCAGGGCCAGCGCAGACTTTGTCCAAGGGGTCCGTACGAGGATCGGCAGCGGCAGCGTCGGTCAAGGAACTTCGGGCGCTGCGCCGCACCAAGGCAGCGGTGGCATCCCAGAGATCAGTCCTGGGTTCAGAGCCGACCAGGCTGAGAGACCGGGCCCTGGATGCTGCGTCCACAGCCGCTTCGTCAGCAAGCCTGTTTCCGGCCGCCAAAGACTTCTCATGATCAGTTGAGTCGGGATGGCGGAGGAGGAGGAGGAGGAGGAACAGGAGGAAGGAGGAGGAGGAGGAGGGCGAGGAGGGCGAGGAGGAGGAGGGCGAGGAGGAGGAGGAGGAGGAGGAGGAGGAGAGAGGAGGGCGAGGAGGAGGAGGGCGAGGAGGAGGAGGGCGAGGAGGGGAGGGAGAGGAGGAGGAGGAGGAGGAGGAGGAGGAGGAGGAGGAGGAGGAGGAGGGCGAGGCCCGAGGCGGGCACCCGTGACGGCTCGCTTCGTCTTCGTCGACTGGCTGAGGCAGACCCGGTGCGCCTGGCGCCCGGCCCCCCCCCCGTGTCGCTCGGGGGAGAGAGGAGGGGAGGAGTCGGTGTGCCGGGGCCCTCAAGCAGGGGGCCAACTGCGAACCCCAATTACCCCACCCTCCCCCGCAGAAATCGTGGGGGGTAGGGGTAGGGGTCGCAGTTGGCCCCCTTATCAAGGCTCAGGGCAAGACGCCAACACCATGTGTGAAGAGCATGCCACGCCGGGATCTCGGGGACTGCGGTTTACCCCCTCCCTCCTCCCTGCCTCGCTCCCCTCCGCTAAGAGGGCCCCAGGAGACACCAACAGTAACCCGGCGACGTGCCGAACCTTTTTGTTCCTGAACGTGGCGCCTATACCCAAGACCGCTCAATGCAAACAAACATGCGCCATGTGGAAAAGACCTGGGTGCGCAGGAGCACCCGTCCGTGAGCGGGGAGCCACTAGATCTCGGCTGGGTCTGCGTAGCCCTCCAATCCGCTGGGCCTCCCAGGGAGGGGCATCGAAGGCAGCGAGGGGCAGCGAGCGGCGACTGCAGTCCCTAACGGGCTGGTCGGGCGGGCAGGCCCCGACGGGCGGGTCGAGCGGGCGGGTCGTTGAAGCGTAAATTCTGCTTGAACCGCCAGGCAATATGTAGCGGGAGCACTATTCCTGAGTGTCGAGGGGCGGCATCTTAATAAATTGTAAAGAATTATCAAGCGGGAGCCGCGATTCGGTGGTAAGTTGCGAGGAAGTCCCATACGAGAGCGCGATTCTTCAATAACTTGTGAGGAAATATCAAGCGGGAGCCGCGATCTGGCGGTAGATTGCAAGGACGTCCAAAGCGAGAGCGCGATTCTTCAATAAATTGTGAGGAAATAAAAGGCGGGAGCCGCTGTTGTTGTAAACCGGGGGCCAACGACACAATTTGACCCTCAAGACGTTCCCTGATAAAGAAAACAAAATGCGAGCCCCGGGAAGGGCACTCCAATCGAAAAAACAATGTGCACCGGACGGGGGGGATCAACAATAATTCTTCTTCAGAATGGAGAGTTCAACAACAGGAAAACAGCAACAAAAATAATAATACTAAGAGCGCAACAAGCAGAATCCTCACCACGGATTCTCCCTTCAGCCACGCACCCATGGACATTGAATGACCGCTCGGCCCCCTCACTCTGACCTTGCTACGTACCCAACCCATCGGCACCAAAGGATGATCTAAGTGTCAGTGCAGTTGTTTTCGCTCGGACCGAGCGGCGGTCGAAACTGCGGTGCAGTCCCAGGGCCCTAGGACTAGGGCCAAAACGGCGGCGGGCAGCGTGCATGCCACAAACATGAATATAAGAAGTGCTGGGCATGGCCCTGCAGGATATGATGACTCATGCATACACATCATGCGCACACGGTGGCACGGGCGGCAGAGGGGCAGGGGAGTGCACTCTTCACACTGGGTGAGTACAATGCTGCCCAGATGCCGCTCCCTACGAACGGGAAGCGCTGCACGCAGTTATCGTGTATGTCGGCCCACAAACCGATACACCTCAAGCAAAGTGCGGCCTGAGGCTCAAACTATAAATATAAAATATGAATATCTAGATTCACTAATCCAGACTGTCAACTCAAAGGATGTTCATACATCACCGTAGCCCACACTAGGTCCATCAGCGGCTGCAATCAGGACCTCACGGGCTCGCAGGCCCTGGAACGGCGACCCGACGCTGGGCCTTCCGCTCCTTGGCTCTCTCACGCTGTCCGCGGCGCAGCCGCAGACGGTGTGCCTCCTCATCCTCTTGCTCAGCAGTAGGCACCATGCTGAACAGTCCGTGGCGGAGGAACTGCGATAGCACCTCGTTAGGCTGCACGGCCTTTGTCAGCACGTCCGCTAGCATGTGGCTATTGGGCAGCCACTTGAACTTGATGGCCTCCTGCTCTATCAAATCCTTGGCCACCAACAAGTCAATGAGGGTCTGCCGAGACACCGGCATCGAGCCGATCTTGGACGTGTGGTCGTAGAGCGACTTCGCGTCCGTCACCAGCGCCCCCGGAACCTTCAGCGCCAGCCTCCAGCCCCCTTGCAAGGGCGGCTCCCCGTGCAAGATTGCCTCAATCAGCAGCCTGAGGTAAAGCTGCCGATCCAAAGCCACGGACATAGCCGCAGACTCTGCGGCCATCGTAGATCCAACAACTCGTGTAATGGTACTGCTCTGGAACTCCACTAGACAACATACAGCTAGCTCCTTCAACACTCGGGTATCCGTAATCATACTCATGAACCCCATCTGGCTCTTACAGCCGGGTTCCTTCGCAAACGAAGCGTCCATAAGCGTGAGCACCTGCAAGCGCTCGATGTCCACACGGCGGATCCAGAGAGTCGCAAGACCTCTCTTGTCGTAGTCCTGAAGCCGATCGATGATGTCATTGAGCACTCGCAGGCGCAGTAACCTCCGACCCTTCGGATCCTTCTGTGCGAGCGCCGACACACTGTGCGCGAGCTGTGGTACCACGCGTGCGACAGGCCATCGCACCTTCTGGAGCAAGCTCCGGTAGTCGTGGTGCTCTTCGGGAGTCATCTCCCGCTCCTCGTCGTCACACCTTGCAAGGGGGTGCTTTGTCAGCTTGCCGATGTATTCGTGCATGCTGATCTCGATGTGATCGGGGTGGCGCCACCACTCCTCACCGAGATAGGCGACTGCCTCCTTGTCGTTGCCCTCCTTCCAGTGCTTGATGTTGAAACGCCTGTTGATATTCGCCTTCACCTCCTGGTACTGGGGGTCATGCGGGTCTCCAAACAGCATGCCGTCGTCGACGTGCAAGGTCAACATAGCAATCAACTTATCGTTCGCCCGATAAACGAAGACGGCTCGGGCACAGCGCAGCTCCACGAAGCCGACCTCGTCCGTCAGCACCTGGCGGGCTCGGAGATACCACAACCGAGGCGCCTCCGTCAAACCGTACGCCCCTTTCAGCAAACGAAGCAACGCATAAGGTCGCACGGCTGGCCATCCAGCACCGTCGACGGCTGGAAGCCCGTCCTTAGGAGCCCTCACATACAGCTCCCGCTCCAGCTTCAGCCCGGACAGGAACGCAGTCGCTACGTCGAAGCACTCGAATGTCCAATCCATCGCCATTGTGATAGACGCACACACCAGCACAGCCAAAGGGGAAGTAGTAGGCGAATCCGTCCTGAATCGACCAAGCTGCGGGTCGAGATGGCCAGGGATGATCAAGCGCGACTTCGCCTCCAACTCCAGCCCTCGCCCCCGGTTCGTGCGAACCGAACGCATGGGCACCGAGATGATCTTGTCCTTTGGGATGCTCTTCTCCTCCTCCTCGGTGACCAGCTCGACCGTGTTGTTGACGATCCATTGCCGCCACTCGGCGGCATCGGCCTCGTCGAACTTAGCCTTCTCGTGCTGGTTGAAGTGACGTGGGTCTAGCTCCTTCGCGTTCTGCTTCATCACGAGTGCGAACACGTCGTGCTCGTACTGGGCCTCCTGCAGCCATGCGTCATACACAGATGACACGTTGATCCATTCTTCGTAAGTCATCGGCTGCCGTACAAGACCCTCCGGAGTGTCCAAATAGCACACCCCTTGTGCCTGAGCGTCCGGCTTGTCGTGGTAGAAAAGCGTGAGACCAACCCAGCTGTCCTCCGTGCGCTCGTTGGTACGGCTCGCGCCGTCGTCCTTGTAGGCACACTGGCCCGTGGCGGAGAGCATCGCCGACAGGCGATTGTACTCCCGGTGGCGGTCATGATCATGGAGTCTCCGCCGTGGCTCTCGATGTACACGTACTCCTCGTACGACCTTCTGAACGAGCGTGGAGACGCCATCCAAGGCATTCTGGTCGAACCACTCCTGGGGTCCCGAGTGCACAACAGCGTTCATGGCCACCTCGCGGAGGGCCGGCAAGCCACTCGTAGGGGCAGCCTGCAGACGTGTCTTCTTAATGCAACTCGGCACGTCATCTACCAGGAACTTTCGCTTCCGCTCGAGCTCGAAATCGTCTCTGGGAATCGGCGGCACCGAAGGGCCGCCAGAACCCGATGCTCCCGGAGAAGCTTCCGGGTACGTGTCAGAGGACATCCGGCCTGGAGGGGAACGGGACCGCGCCCTCCTCGGAGGCGGAAGCTGCGGCAGCTGCTCCTGCTCAGGTGGCTCCTCCTCCTTAGCCTGTGCCTCAATAGCGCCAAGGGCCCTCAGGTCCACACGAGGCTGCCTGGACCCCTCGAGCTCCCTATGTCGGTCACGCTCCTTCTTCAGGAATGTCTTCTTCACCTTCTGAACCTTCACCTTGGGCGTGACGTCCACGATGTCGCGGTAGGCGCGATCATCTCGCTGCTGTGTCAGCCGCACGTCCGTCTGGATGGACTCCGCAGCCGCGGCCTCCTGAGAGGAGGCGTGCCGGAGCTGCTCACGAGCGACAAGTAGCACGTGACCACGCCATGATACGTAATACCGGCTGTTGGATTCCTTCGCGATCACAGTCGCAGGACCCCGCCATCTTTCAGGATCTTGCCGACGACGTCCCTTGAACGGATGCGGTGCCCAGAAATACACCCTCGATCCTGGGCACAGATCGCCGACGACCGTCGGCGCCTGTCGTAACAGAGCCCTCCGCACCTTGTCCGTCGCGTCGCGCTCCAGCAACATCATCTTGGCTGCGGTGCGGATTTGAGACGAACGCCAAGCTATGCCCTTGGCGCCGAGAACCGACATGAGAACCTCATCGTCGTCTCTGTTAGTCACCTCCGTAAATTTCCAGATCCGCCCGAAGACAGCCTGCTCCGGGGTCAATCCATTGCGGCTGATCGTCGAGTTCTTCGCATTGATGATGGCAGCCAGGGCCACAGTAGACATCGACTTGCCCTGGACGTGGAACTCGTGCGCCACCTTGCCCCAGATAGTGCCGAGCAATCCTCCGTGGCGCTCTGCCAGGCCATGCTGCCATGCTGCATGAGCTCCCGTCGTCTTCGTATTAATGCCGAACTGCTCCATCAGCGCGTTGAAGTAGCCCTCGAACTCGCCGCCCTGGTCGATCACGATGTTCTCTGGCACGCCGTAATGCTTGAACCACTCGTTCATGATCTGGCGCGCCACGTGCTTGGCCGTCCTATTCTTGAGAAGACATGCGCAGTGCCATCCCGTACCAGCGTCCGTCCACCATGCTGAGGACCACCAGCTGCTCCTTGGCCGCGTCCCGTAGGTACTTCACGTCGATCACAACCGTCACATTGAAGCCGAATGGTCGCACGTCCGCCGTCCCTTGCACTGGACGGGGCGGCGCCTCCGACTCAGCACAAGTCGGACACTGCCAATGCTTCGCGTATGCCAACGCGTTGGGCGTTGCACCCCCGAGACGCAGCATCTTGATGAACGTCGGTCGGCTGGGGTGTCCGAGACCGCGATGGGCCTTCCGCACAGCACGTCGCGTACTCCGAGGAATCTTCGTCATGATGTCCTGCCGCACCACCTCCGGAAGCTCCATCTCTGACCAGGAGGCTGCAACCTCCTCCTCCTCCGCAGGGTGCTGCATGGACTCCTCCTTCACCGTCTTCTGCAATGCCTCGCGAATCTCGGCTCGAATCTCCTGCGGTGTTTTGCCCCACTCAGGTCTCTCCGAAACGTCTCTGGGAACCTCTCCATGACCATGCTCCGCGGGCTCGGGTCCATAACTCCTGGGCTCCTCCGTGGGGTCCGGGAGTTGCGCCGCAGGAAAACTCGAGTTCTCGAACTGCCGAACCAAATGATCCGTGGCACCGATCATCACAGCCGTGCCGAACTCCTCTGCGCAGCTCCCGCGCACGGCCGTGCAAACCCCAGGGTTCGCCAACGCTCTCGTGGTGTCCTTGAGGCAGATCGCGTCCTCGAATGCTGCGCTCGACTTCGTTGCACTCACAGGTGGCTGGCCCCAGATTGTCGATTGCGCGTGGTCCATTAGCATGGCTACGCGTCCCCTTGCAGCTTGCCACTGCATCACCTCGTCCGTGAACGAGAGCAACATGCGGTACTCGGTCCGCTCTCGGCGTTGCCGGCGCACTCGCATAGGCCTTCGCTGGTCGACACTCTGCAGCCGACTCCATGCCGTAGGAGGCGGGGACAAAGCCACGAAGTCTGGGTCAACTGCAGCCAGGTACGCCCGTGCCTCGTTCCTGCCCTGGACCGTCAGGAGGTCGAACTCTGGCGCTGCGATGGGCTGGTGGGCGTCCCATCCCATGTTCGCCGCTAGGATCGTGAGTTGGCAAGCCCATGCGAAGACCTCTACGATCCTCCAGGGCCCCGGTCGCCGCCGGGTCCCCTTCTGTAAGGGTAGTACACGTTCCTCCTGGTAGTGCTTGAGGGCGTCCTGCTCCTGCCGATCAGCCCGAAGCTTCCTGTTCGCCATTTCCTCGGTCATCAGAACCTCCAGCTCCTTCAGGTTGCTCCGGACGTGCCTGCGAGCACCTTTCGTCATGAAAACCTCGTTGTCCGCGTTCTCCATGAAAACCTCCTCGTCACTCGATGCCGTCTCCGCGGACTCTGGGTCGCTGGTGTGATAGTGGGATGTACTCAGCTCTGAGTCGCCTGCGTCCTGGCCGTCGTTGCTATCAGAACCGTGCGTGTCCTCCTCCTCGACGGTCTCAGCGACGCTGCGCTCATCCTTCTCCTCGTGGCTCGCAGTTCCGCTGAACATCTCGTCTGCGAGCTCGTCCTGCTCCTCGGACTGTCCGACGGGGAAGGCACTCGCGACCGGTGCCGGGAAATCCAGCAATGACACGCACGGATGCCCGGACGCAGCCGGGACCAACGGCTTGGTCACACCGTTCGCCGTGAAAGTACCGCTCCTGAAGCTGACTGCTGCGTCCCACTCTGCCATCTCATCAGGACCGATGAGACCTGGCACCTCGGCATCGACCTCGGAGATCACAACCTCGCCCTGCGTACCATTGATGCCAACTGGGTAGCACCACGCACGCTCTGACAAGAGCGGCACGCCTGGGCCGAACTTGAAGTACTCGCGCTGGTCGATGCTGTGGTACGGCACGCCCACGGCATCCAAAGTCTTCTGCAGCTCGACGTGCCACGGACGTCCACCGACAGCCCGCTTGCAGCCCGTGTCAATCATAGCCAGCCCCGCGGGCAAGACAACAAGCATGACGGGCTGCTCGTCTACCACCTTGCGGGGGCACTCCTCTCGGGTAGTGACCACGTGGGCCGCAGATCCCCCCTTTGCTGCCCAAGGGTCCGCGCCCTTTGCTGCCCAGGGGTCCGCGCGCTTTGCTGCCCAGGGGTCCGCGCCCTTTTCTGCGCCCTTTGCTGCTCCAGGGCCCGCGCCCTTTGCTGCTCCAGGGTCCGCGCCCTTTGCTGCTCCAAGGTCCGCGCCCTTTGCTGCTCCAGGGTCCGCGCGCTGCAGTAAGTCCCCCTCATCTGTCTTGGGCTTCTCCAGCGTGTAATGGATCACCGACTTCAACGAACACTTCTTGCACTTCGCGAAGATCACGGTGCCATTTGACTGCCACTTCAGCTCGTCCGCCGGATGAACACACGCAGCCTGCTGCTGCATGAGCTCTGGGTCGAACTTCGCCTTCGGACCTGGGACCAGCCTCTCGCCGTCGAACTGCGAGTCGTACATGGCTCGGTGCATCTGCTGCTTCTCCAGGTCGCTCCGCGTGGCACCGACACTCATGACGTAGCTCCGTCCAGAGGCGGTGACTACGCGCGGGGCTCCAGATGCAGCTGGAGATGCCGTCGCAGCGGCAGGCGCACCTGAGCTCGCGGCTCCTGGAGGCGCTGGAAGATGAACACGTCGTCGAACTCCCTCCATGTTCTTCCACACGCTTCCGACTCCCTGCTGCTCAGGAGATGTAGGCAGGACACGCTCTGGCAGAGGTGCCTGCTCACGTCGCTTCTGCAGGCCATCGTAGACCTCGCCTGGGTTCAATCGGGCATGCATCTCCATCTCCTGTTTCTCTATCAGCGCGAGGCGGTCCAGCAACTCGGCTTTGTCACGCTGCAAGACCTCTAGTCGTTTCTTCTCCTCGCTCTTTCTCACGTCCTCGGAGGCCCCTGCCATGACCCAGTCCTCGTCCTTAGGAACGGCGGCGGCCTCCCCAGTCGGAGCGGCAGACGTTAGTCCTGGCACAGCTCCGTCTGGGGATCCTTTAGTCTTCGATGCCCCCTTCGCCGACGCCGCCGCTGCGGTATCCGCCACGAATACAGGATAGGCCCTCGCAGGGCCACTGGCTGGAGAGAAGTCCGGCTTCTCGCAGCGGCGCGTGTAGAGGTTGAGGCGCACGATGCGGTCGTTCTTCGTGATGAAGTGGATGGTTGCCGGCGGCGTCAGGTAATCCCTAAAGATGTCCTGACGCGGATACCAGCTGCAGAAGATCTCATCCATCTCCTCCGGCGTGAACGGCACCTCCTTATCCTCACGCCGCTGATCGTTGTCGTCCTCGCTGGCCTCATCCTCCTCGCTGGCCTCATCCTCCTTCTTCACCTCAGCCTCCTTCTTCACTTCCCTGCTGCTTCTTGCCTTCTTTCTCTCTTTCTTCTCTTCTTTGCTGCTCCTCGCCCTCTTCTCATTCTCTTTCTTTTCTTCCTTCTCTTCCTTCTCACCGCGGTCTTCTGGTGTGCTCCGCTCCTCTTCCTTCTCACCGCGGCCCTCCGGTGTACTCCGCGACCTTGAACGCGAGGAGGCCTCCGCCTCGGGCGGAGGAGGGGCACGATGCTCACGGAGAACAGCCCCCCGATCGCGCTGGCGGTCGTCACGACGATCTCGATGATGATGATCTTCACGATGCTTGGTGTCACGACTCTCGCCTTCACCGCGCCGATCGTCACGATGCTTGGTATCACGATTGCCGCCCATCACGATCTTGAACATAGTTGCCGTGATCTCGTCGAGATCCACCTCAGCCGCCGTGCAAGGCTTCGACGTGGTCAGCTGCAGACGCATGAGCCGACCCTGGACGAAGTCGAGACTCTCGAAGCGGCCTTGCTTGAAGAAGATGGGCTTCTTGTTCGTCACGCGCTCCACGATGTGATGGACCGTGGCAAGGTCAGGAACCTCCAACTCCACGCTGTGCCCCTTTGGGTGGGTGTTGGCCAGAATACGATGGCATTGCACGCATGCATCCTCGTCCTCCTGATCCTCCCCGCGCCTGGCACGGGCGCGCGCACGTTCATCGCTGCTCTGTGCGGGCCCGGGGCCATCGTCGGCGTCCCGGCGTAGACTTGGCGCAGGCATGCTCTCGGGTCTGGGATTCATGACGATCCGCCCTGGAGCATCGGGTCGGCCCTCCACCGGATGCCTCTGGGCAGGCACCGACTGGGGAGCACGGCGCCATGGAGCGCGGCCACGACGCTCCTCGGCACTGCCTGCCATGCCAACCCAGTGGACGATCGGTCCATGCGCCTGCCTTGGAGCCGGCGGCTTCACAGAGCTCCGCTGGTTGGGCGACGCTGGCTGGCCACTCTTAGGCCCGATCTTGTTGTACGGCTCGCGCTCGCCACTCTTCACCTTGGGGCACTCCGGGTCGCCGCGCCAGTGGCCAGGCTGATCGCAGTCAGCACACCGGCTGTTAGCCTTGCGCTGGTCCGTCGGCTTGCGACCACCCTGGAGGGAGCCGCTGGCGTTGATCTTCTTGGGGTCCCGCTGCCGAGGGGCAACGAACCCGCGCTTCTGACGCTGTACTGCCGTCTTCTGCTTGGCCCTCCAGCCGGCCAAGAACGCTTCCTGAAGATCCTCCGGTGCCTCGTACTCCTCGTCATCTGGCCCGTCGTTGTCCGACGCCAGCTCCTCTTCGACCTCGGCGCCGTCCTCGAAGATGATCCCCTCGCCAGCTCCGGGGTCTCCATCGTCCTGTTCATCTGCTTCATCTTCGTCGTGCTGCGCCTCCTCCAGGTCGCCGTGGTGTTCATCGTAGTCTTCGCCGTTCTCCACCTCGTGCACATGCTGGCCAGGGCGTCCTCGCAGCACGCATGGCCTGCGAGCCATGGGAGGGTGCGGATAGCGACCGCCCGAGCTCCCGGAGGAGCGCCCGTGCTCACGCTGCGCCGCCACAAACGGCGAGCGGCGAGGGAGCACCGAGCGCTTCTCGGTGTCGTGCACCTTCGAGTAGGCTGCCTTCAGCACGACCTCCATCCGCTTCGAGTCGTAGATGCCGCCACAGTTGAAGAGCACCTGCGCTCGCTCCTTCTGCGACAGTCCAGCGCCACGGAGCATCTTGCTCGCCAGCGCGCGATCGCTGATCGCTGAAGTGGGATCCTCGAGCTGCAACTCCATGCGCTTCTTGCGCAAGTACGTTGTCCAATCCATGATGGGCTGCCCAGCTCGACGGTGTGCTCGCTCCCACTCCTGATGCACCTGGTCGAGGCGCTCGTGATCCATCTTCTCGAAGGCGTCGTCGTAGATAGCAAAGATGGTCTCGAGCGTGTCCTCGCGTCGGAGGTCCGACGCGTCAAGTACCTCGATGAGCTCCTTGGCCCGACCTGTCACCTGACTGTAGATGATCAGGCCCAGCTCCACGTCGGAGAGCTGGTTGAGGTTGCGGATGACTTCAACCTCCTTGCGCCACTCGCGGTACTTCTTGGTACTCGAACCGACGGCACCATCGAACTCCGGGGGCTTCACCTGCGACAGCAGTAGACGTGTGCGTCTGGGACCGCTGTCGCCGCCGCGATCCCGATGCAAGGCCAAGAGCTCCCTCTGGGTCTCAGCCATCACGCGCAGGACCGCATGCAGGTCCGGGGGACCTGTGCCAGCGGAGGACGCAGCCTCCGCGTCTGAGCCGTCTTGGCTGGCAGCCATGGCGGCCCACGCGGGTGGTCACAACCACCGAAGCAGAGCACGCAGTGCGTCCGCTGGAGCTTACAAGCTCCGCTACCAATGTCAGTGCAGTTGTTTTCGCTCGGACCGCGCGGCGGTCGAAACTGCGGTGCAGTCCCAGGGCCCTAGGACTATGGCCAAAACAGCGGCGGGCAGCGTGCATGCCACAAACATGAATATAAGAAGTGCTGGGCATGGCCCTGCAGGATATGATGACTCATGCATACACATCATGCGCACACGGTGGCACGGGCGGCAGAGGAGCAGGGGAGTGCACTCTTCACACTAAGGTGTGCCGACAACCGTGTGACAGCAACGTTGCAAGAGACGGCGCACGGCGAATCTGTATATCGTGCGAAGTGTGATTGGCCGGAACGCAGAACAGAGGTACGAAAGACCAGGAGGCATTGTATTGGAAAGGGAAAGCCCCAAACAAAAACATCGGGAGTATAAAAAAACACTCACCTCGTCAGAAGCAGCATGATGATGTAGCATGGGCAACATACAAGTAAGGTTACACAGGCGGAAACGCAACCAAGCAAGAAAGTGCCGCGTTGCTCCATGCCGACATGCTCAACACCTGCTCGTCCTCCTCTTCCTCCTCCTCCTCCTCCCTCTCCTCCTCCAATATTTCCTCCGCCTCCTTCTCATCCTTCTCCTCCTCCTCCCTGTCCTCCTTCCCCACACCTCCTCCTCTGGATCTGCGTGGGACCCCACTGTGTTGCGCAACGCAGCAGCCCGCAAAGCTGCAACGGTTTCACACTTCGCAGCTCCCCCCCCCCCAGGGATGGCGAGGTCCCCTGGTCCCCCTAGCAGCCATAGAAAGCGGCGACAGTTTAACACTTCGCAGCACGCCCCACCCAAGGATGGCGAGGTCCCGTTTGGATCTGCGTGGGGCCCCGCTGTGCTGCCCCCCCAACACCCCTCGAAAGTGAGGGCAACTTCGCACTTCGCAGCCCCCCAGGGATGGCGAGGTCCCGTTTGGGTCTGCGTGGGGCCCCACTGTGCTGCCCCAGCAGCGCTGGGTAGTGGCGACAATTTTACACTTCGCAGCCCCCAAGGGATGGCGAGGTCCCGTTTGGATTTGCGTGGCACTCCACTGAATTGGCCCCCCCAGCAGCCCTCAAAAATGGCGACAATTTCACACTTCGCAGCCCCCCGCAAGGATGGCGAGGTCCCGTTTGGATGTTCGTGGGGCCCCACTGTGCTGCCCCCGCACCAGCCCTCGAAAGTGGCGACGGTTTCACACTTCGCAGCCCCCCAGGGATGGCGAGGTCCCGTTTTGGGATACGCGTGACACCCAACTGTGCTGGCACCCCCAGCAGCCCTCGAGAGTGGCGCGGTTTCACACTTCGCAGCCCCCCAGGGATGGCGAGGTCCCGCGTAGATCTGCGTGGGGCCCCACTGTGCGGGCTCCTCAAGCAACCCTCGAGAGTGGCAGCAATTTCAGACTTCGCAGCCCCCCAGGGATGGCGAGGTCCCGTTAGGGTCTGCGTGGGGCCCCAGTGTGCTGCCACAGCAGCCCTCGAAAGCGGCGACAAGCTTACACTTCGCAGCCCCCCTGGGATGGTGCGGTCCCGTGTAGATCTGCGTGGGGCCCCGCTGTGCTGCCCCGCCCAGCAGCCCTGGGCAGGGGCGACAAATTTACACTTCGCGATTCCTCAGGGATAGCGAGGTCCCGTTTGGGTCTGCGTGGGGCCCCACTTTGCGGGCTCACCAAGCAGCCCTCGAAAAAGGCGACAGCTTCACACTTCGCAGCCCCCCTGGGATGGCGAGGTCCCGTTCAGGTCTGCGTGGTGCCCCACGGTGCGCGCTCCCCCAGCAGCCCTCGAACGCGGCGACAGTTTAACACTTCGCAGACCTCCAGGGATGGCGAGGTCCCGCTTGTGTCTGCGTGGGGCCGCACTGTGTGGGGTCCGGCAGCAGCCCTCGAAAGTGGCGACACTTCACCACTTCGCAGCCTCCCAGCCACCGTGCGCTCCCCCAGCAGGCAGGTTCAGGCAGGTGCAGGCAGGCGAGAGGGGGACAGAGGGCGGGAGGAGGTGGAGAAGGGAATTGGCATCCCACTGCTCTATTCAAACGGGAGCCCATCCAAGGGAGGGGTGGGAAAACATATGTCCGAACGTCATGGCTTCCGTTCACGTCTCCCTTGCCGCAGCTCATCACATGCCCACATCCCCCTCTCGTTTCGCCTCTAATCCCCCCCCCCTTCTTCCCCCGCCCTCATGGTCGTCTCCCGCCTGTCCCTTCTCATCCATCTCGGTCCTCCCTTCCTCCCCTCTCATCTTGCACGTTATCCCGCCACTTCTCCCGCCCCTGCCACAGAATCTCCTCGTAGGGCATCTCGTAGCAGCCGCTGAGCATGGTCTTCCTCGGGGGGCAAGTGGCCTGCCCCGCGATGTTCTGCACCGCGGACTTATCTGGAGCCGCCTTCCCGCGAGGAGCGAGGAGGAGCCGGGAGGAGCAGGGGGAGGAGGAGGAGGAGGAGGGGGAGGAGGAGGAGGAGTAGGAGAAGGAGGATTAGGAGGATTAGGAGGAGGACGAGGAGGAGACGGACGAACACAAGGGGGGGGGGAAACATGACGCCAATAGTACCCTTCCCGGGGGGAGCCTGTCCCAAATTCGAGACGTGCGCATGTGATGAAACGGTGGGGTCCACGAACTGCCTAGATCCACCAGAGCTAAATGGAAGAGCAAGGCTTAAAGCAGGGCAGGCAGCAAACAGGAAAAGCGGCAAACGGACGACCCTCTTCGAACTCCTATATTGGGCGCTCGCTATTGCGCCCCCAGCGTGGCACGACCGAGACAATGAGGCCTTATGGAAAGACAGCGCCGCTAAGCATGCTAAGCGCGGGCTCGACAAAATCGGTACGACAGGCGTCGACGGTTGTTGCTCAGAAAGGTCCGGAATGATGTATCCTCTGCGGGCTGACGTGTTTCGCTGGGATCGTCTGCGCATGCGGGTTGACGCTGCTGAGGGGAATCTCCATTACAAACGAAATGACCCGCAACCGTTCTCTGGGTGCTGACTGAAGTGGCCTCAGGCCGTCCGAATTCTCTGTAATGATGATTGTAGATATCTCAAAGAAGCCAAACAACGGAACATTGTGCAATTCATCTTGACGCCTCGGGAGCGTGGCTTGGGGTCCACAATTCCCACGTGTCCAAATATTGCCTGAAGGCGCTGTCCAACAAAACGCCGCTTGACGCATGCTCAGCTCATCACATATTCGGCATTGAGCGCGAACGCCCCGCACGCTCATGAAGACGGGAACGTGCATCTTCCCACCCCTCATCGCACTTCTTGTGTTCCCCCGTGGGGAAAAAGTGGGGATCAGGGGAAGCTGTGGGTGGACCAAGGCCTGGGCAGAAGAGAGGGGCTGGGTGGAATACTGACGAAAGATGCAATAGAAGTGGCACGGCATGCTGCTGGAACCGCCCCTCCTACGCCAGAGAAGGCGCGAGGAGCGAGGCGGGTCGCGCGGCGAACCCCGAAGCCCAAGGGGCCCTTCGTCTGAGTCTGCTCGGCGTTGTTTCCGGTGCCCCAGTAGCAGTCGTAGAGGTGGGTAGCCATCTGGGGCGGAGGCGGCTTTTGCCTCTGCGTCCGCCACCTCCAATTCGCGTCCCTCCCTCTGCGGCCCTCTAAATTGCACACTAGACTGGCAAAAACGGGAAGCACCGCCCTTGCCCAGTCGGCTCGTAAGAATAATAAGACCACTAATAATGATACAGATTAGTAACAGTAAGGAGAATAAGAAGAAGAAAGCAACAATAATAATCAGAAGACAAAAAGAGGGAAGAGGAGGACGACAAGGATGCGGGTGAGGAGGACAGCGTGCAGAGGGAGGGGGGAAAGCGAGGACCACGAGACGGACCAGGACCTGGCCATCCGTAGAATCGTCGTCGTCCACACCAGGAGTTTACTATCGTCGCCAAATTTGTCGACCAGTGCCGCTCGATTTGGCGACGGAGCGCGCCGACTCAACATTGAAATTGGGCCCGCCGCTAATCCACTCGCCTTGAACCTTGTTTGCGCTTCCTCGGCGGGATGGCGGGGAGGAGCTCGTCCCCCCTGGAAAAGAAAAGGAGGGCGGTCCCCCCTCTGTCTGCGATTGTCCGCGCCGTGCGGTCGCGTCTTCGCGTGGCCGCGGGCGGGCGCCCACGAGACATCGGCAGTGCTCTCGCCACCTCGGTCCACCGGGTCGGGCCAGGCCACGGAGTTTTTACGCTCGCAGCACCCCGCGGTATATATCAGATGCTCGATAGCGGGGGCCACATGCGAACCCTACCCCTGCCCCCCACGTTTTCTGAGGGGGGTGAAGACACCTGCACCTCTCGAGCACCTCTTGGGCTGGCGGTGGCACCTCGTGTGGCCCTGTACGGCCCGGTCGTGGTCACTTCCTTGCGGTCTCCGATCCCCCCCACGTCTCACGCCCCCACCGTTGCCGTCCGCACGACACGCTGCGCCCGCGCGTCTGCGGCAGTCTGCCGCCACTCCTTTGCTTGCAGAGGGGGGTCTGACGACCGGGGGTCGGAGCCGGCGAAGGACGACCCGAAGCACCGGCACATGCAGAGAAACAGACTTGCCCGAGCAAAGGCTGCCCAGAGGAACGACTATGAAGAAACCGAATGGCAATTATTGCTTCAGACGCGCAGCTACCCACCGGTCGGAAGAAGTGGGTAGAAACATGAAGTAGGAAGGAGTTGGGAATAGATTGGGGTTCCGCCCGCCTCCTGAAGAGGAGGGAAGAGGGAAAACCACTCGACTCTTGAAGTAGGAAGGCGCTCAAAGTAGATTGGAATCTGGGAATCCAAAAATACCTACTTTCAACGACCGATGGGTAAGTTTGAGACAAATGCATTGCCACATCCCCGCCTCAAGCCGGTGGCAGGACCGTGGGGGCATCACGGGTCCCACCCCCTCCCCCCCGACCTGGGGCAGGCCACGATGGAACCGCGGCGCTCGCGCCTGTTGCAGCGGAAGCTCGGGCCACAGCGAGAGAGATGAGTGCCTGCACTGGCTCATGAAGACGGGCATGTGACGGGAAGATCTACTGCAGCCTCAATGCTGAGTGGAATTGCTCTGGTACCCTCCTCCTGGCGCGTAGCCAAGAGCGCGGAAGTCCTCGAAGTCTCACTTCAGCACAGTCTCCAGACCTAGGCCCGCACCACTGGCAGGCATGCCTGGACCTCTCGAGGGGAGACACCTTGGACACCCCGAGGTAAACAACTGAGAATATTGTAGAGATGAAAAGACAGCAACAGTGAATACAAACGCTTCATGAGAAGGGTCGGATAGTCTACTCTAGTATCCTCCTCCTCCCCATTTCTTCTTTTTTCTTGCCTGCTTCCCCCACCGTGTCCCCTCATTCTTCTCCACATCCTCACTATCATCCACCACCGTGTCCGCGTCCGCGTCCTCGTCTTCGGTGTGCCCCTATCCACCTCCAGCTCCACCTCGTCCTCCGTTCATGGCGAGGTGGAGGAGGACAGCCAGTGGGAGAACGAACGAGGAAGTGGAAGAGCTAAGGGCAGGAACATGGTACTCGAGGCCGTTGGTGCTTTTCTCCTCCCGGGTTTCACTAGCACTTCCTTGATCCTCTCCTTCCCCTCCACCTCCTCCTCCTCCTCCTCCTCCTCTTCCTCCTCCTCCTCAGATGTTTCCTCCTCCGCCCGCTCATCAAGGGGAGAGGAGCCGCTACTGTGCAGTAGCCACACTGGAAATGTTTGGAACCCCTGTGTGCAGAAACTGTGGCCAGAAGACTTCTTTTGGACCCCGCCTGGCCAGCTGGCATGCTACAGCTCCTGCTTTTCCGTGGGCGCGCTGAAAAGGGAGGCACTTGTTTCCCCTGACGAATGGCAGCAAACGAGCTCCACCTGGAACGCATCCTCGGCAATCAGGGGGTCCGAAATGGACAGAGAGACAAAGACGGATGAGCACGTTCACTGATCAACAGGGCCAGATTGGACAATCACGCTTGGTACGTTCGCTACGACTGCAACCCCAGGCCCCGAGAACTTTAGAAGTAGACTTAACCAGTATTCGGCACATGCGCGCTCCAGCTGCTGCAGGCAGCGCTCCAGCCCGAGAGGGAAGGCTCGAGCACGAAAACGATCAAGTACCTTGTAGCGGTTGCCCATGAGCTCAGACCTCCCACCGGGCCCCTCGCGATGCCATGAAACTGCACGGTTTCCCCCCCGGGCCGTAGGCGGCCCGACGAGGAGGAGGAGGAGGAGGAGGAGGAGGAGGAGGAGGAGCAGGAGGAGGAGGGGTAGGAGGAGGAGGAGGAGGACGATGAGGAGGAGGACAAGTCGCCTACGTAAACCCTTCGGAGAAACCCTCTACCACCGGGTCCCTCGCGATGCCGTGAAACCACCTCCGCTTAGCAGGGGCGACACGAGATCGTGGGGCGAGCGCTGGCCCCCCCTCCGATGGCAAGACGAGCACGTCCCTGGACGATCGCCGATCGACGAAGCGTAAGCGCTCAACTCAACGGCATGTCAACACGCACCCATTGCTATTATCGGCCACGCACAGAGGAGGGTAGGGGGAAGGGGAAAGGCTGCTAAGAAGCACCTCTGCTTCTAAGAAACCCTCCTCCCTCCCTCCACCCCCTAGTGCGCACAACTAATATTAGGCGTCGATGAGAGCAGCGCGCAGGAAGCTGTCAACACAAAGGCCAAAATGTCTGCAATCGCTGCTTCAAAAGGCCTTTGGGCCGGCATGCTGCCGAAGAGTGGCGGGCGGCCCCTGCCCGCGCAGCTCCACGGCAGAGGACAGACGCAGCAGAGCCTGCCAGCCTCTCGTCGTGCAGCAGCGCCACCACTTCTTACAGGAGATCTTTTGTCTGTCGACGATGTGGCGAGTAGCAGTGTTGGCTGCCCTCCCGTTGTGGTTGGTGGGGCGGGACGCAAGTCACACTGCCGTCTTCATTCTGCTATTCTGCCTCTCCCGCCGCCACCCCCTGCGCCTCCCTTTCACCCTCCCCCTCCTCCTCCTCCTCCTCCTCCTCCTCCTCCTCCTCCTTCTCATCGTCCTCCCGTTCCCTTCCGCCCAAAACTCCTCCTCGTCCTTCCACTCGTCCTGATCATGCTTCTGCTGCTGCTGCTCGTGGTCAGTGTCTGCTTATCCTTCTCCTCCTCCCTCTCCAGCTCTGGCTGCTCTTGTTTTTCAGTGCGGAGATAAGCTGCACAACTGTGCGCTCGGATGTTGGGAAGAGGCGCGCGGCTTGGACAAACGACGCAATGAGAAACGGAACAAGTATAGAAGCCCGCAAGGGCGGCGTAGCGTAGAGTATGCAGGTATCAGGGCGGTGGAAAGGCGGGCGAGAGACTGCCCTTGCTGCTGCTGCTCCTCCTCCTCTTCCTCCTCCTCCTCAGTGCTGGCCTCGTGGCGATGGCAGCTCGCCTCGGGGAGAGGGTGGGCAGTCGGGGGCCACACGACCGGACCACCCTCTCTCCCCTCCCCCCCCGCCAAAACAGCGCTGTGCGTTTTCGATTCGCGCTTGTACCGAAGCGTTTAACAACGAAACCGGTCCGACTGATGGCCAATGGTGAACCAAGGGTGGGAACAACACGAAAACGAAGAGAAAACGAAAACCATCCACGAGATCACCGCAACAACGCTTTGGTCGACCCCTGGTATCTGCCTCCTTCCATCAATCCCTTGGGCATTACTGGGGCAACCTGGTTCGGACCGCACCAATCACCAACAATTCACGAGATCGAGGAGGGTTCCCCTTGTAGGACCCACCGCTCGTGCGATTACAAACCAAGTGGTTGTATGTTTCCTGGCGATTGGAACACTATGGATCACAAGTTTACTCATCATGCATGTTCGTCGTCTTCGATATTCTTCATATTCCCGTTCCTTCTTCTTCTTCTCCCAAGGTCTTTTTGTAACGCCCTTACACAAGGAATCCTTGTGTGGCGACATTACAAAAGGATTTCAAGTGTGGAGGATCTGCAATGGCACTCACAATTTAGATCCTTTTGTAGCAGTCTGTGCAAAGACGTGTGGGGGATCTGCAGTGGCGGCACCGTGGGCCCAGGAAAGCTAAAGAGGATAACAAGACAAAAACAAGAACAACTGTAAAAAACTTATGTATCACATGGGAAATCAGGGAAAAGCTAGGAAAACCTGTGGCTGGCGCTATGTCTAGAGTGCGGATGCCCTAACAACTCAAATCCCTGTCTAGCGGCCTTTACAAAAAGAATCCCTTCGGTGGCGACCTTACGAAAGGATTTCAAGTGTGGGGGATCTGCAGTGGCCCCCCACAATTAAAATCCCTTTGTAGCAGACTGTGCAAAGGGATTACTTTTGTGGCGGCCCTACAAGAAGGTTTGAATTGTGCGGGATCTGCAGTGTCGGCACCGTGGGCCCAGGAAAGCTAAAGAGGAAGACAGGAGAACACACTAACAACATGAAACAACCTGTGTTTGCACATGGGGAAACAGGAAAAAGCTAGTACACCCTGTGACAGTCGCTATGCTTAGGGTGCAGATGATCTGACAGATAAACTAGAACCAATGCGCGCGCTTCGCGCGCGCTCAAGTTCTAGCTAAACTTGATGGGCGAATCCATGGGGTATCATCCGTGTCGCTTCTTGCATCCAGGGACTCTCTTGGAGGCCCTGCGCAAGCCTCGGAATCGCATAGAAGGGGAACTGCTGAAACGCAAAGATCATTCATTGGC
Source organism: Prorocentrum cordatum (assembly GCA_963575745.1). NCBI lineage: Eukaryota > Dinophyceae > Prorocentrales > Prorocentraceae > Prorocentrum > Prorocentrum cordatum. The sequence continues at coordinate 831,264 of CAUYUJ010003669.1, forward strand.
GTTAAGTATTCAACGATTTGGGGCCATCGGAGGCTTCCTGTGTTCTTTTCTGGAGCCTTCATTGTGGTCTGTTGTGCAAGAGTAGACAAGGGGGCGAACTAGGGGAACAAACGGAATGGGGGGATTCCCTATGGTTTCCAAGTTGTAGTGCCTGGGCTGTGGATTCGACGTTTTCTGCATGCAGGCTAAGGGCTGTCAGTGGAGCTCCCCATGGGGCCACGAAACCCTGTGATGCGTGGGGGAGGCGCATGTGGACACCGCCATCTGGGCCTTAGGTGGAGCTCCCTATGGGGCCACGAAACGCCGTGCTGCGTGGGGGAGACGCATGTGGACACCGCCGAGGCGGCCTTCGGTGTAGCTCCCCATGGGGCCACGAAGAGCTGTGCTGGGTGGGGGGGACGCATGCGGACACCGCCACTGGGGCCTTCAGTGGAGCCCCCCATGGTGCCACAAAATGCTGTGCTGTATGGGGGGACGCATGTGGACACCGCCACTGGGGCCTTCAATGGAGCTCCCCTTGGCGAAACGCTGTGCTATGTGGGAGACGCATGTGGACACCGCATCTGGGGCCTCAGGTGGGGCTCCCTATGGGGACGCGAAACGCCGTGCTGCGTGGGGGAGACGCATGTGGACACCGCCACTGGGGCCCTAGATGGAGCTCCCTATGGGGCCACGAAGCGCTATGCTGGGTGGGGGAGATGCATGTGGACACCGCCACTGGGGCCTTCAATGGCGCTCCCTACGGGGCCATTAAATGCTGTGCTGCGTGGGGGAGGCGCATGTGGACACCGCCGTCTGGGCCTTAATTGGAGCTCCCCATGGGAACATGAAGCGCCGTGCTGCGTGGGGGGGGACGCATGTGGACACCGCCACTGTGGCCATAGGTGGAGCTCCCATGAGGCCACGAAGCGCTGTGGTGGGTGGGGGGGACGCATGCGGACACCGCCACTGGGGCCTTCAATGGAGCTCATCATTGGGCCACAAAACGCTTTGCTGTATGTATGGGGGAGACGCATGTGGACACCGCCACTGGGGCCTTTAGTGGAGCTCCCCATGCGGAAACGCTGTGCTATGCTGGGTGGGGGAGACGCATGTGGACACCTCCTTCTGGGCATTAGGTGGAGCTCCCCATGGGGCCACGAAGCGCTGCGCTGCGTGGGAGAGACTCATGTGGACACCGCCACTGGGGCCTCAGATGGAGCTCCCCATGGGGCCGCGAAGCGCTATGCTGGGTGGGGGAGACGCACGTGGACACCGCCACTGGGGCCTTCAGTGGGGCTCCCTACGGGGACACGAAGCGCCGTGCTGCGTGGGGGAGACGCATGTGGACACCGCCGTCTGGGCCTTAGGTGGGGCTCCCGCAGGGGCCACGAAACGCCATGCTGCGCGAGGGAGACGCATGTGGACACCGCCGAGGCGGCCTTCGGTGTAGCTTCTCATGGGGCCACGAAATACTGTGCTGGGCAGGGAGACGGCGACGAAGACATGCGGAGGGCAGAGGCAAGGAGGGGAGGAGGGAGGAGGGGGAGCAAGAAGGAAGGAAGGAAAGGAGGGAGGAAGGAACCCGGGGCGCTGTCACTTCCAAGCGACGGCGGGCCAGCGATCCTTCAGGTCAACGTCGGCTGCAGCTCCTCGGTCTCGTGCCTCCGTCGCCGCAGGGCGTGCGCGGCGGCCCCCGGCAGGCCGACCTCGCCCTCGGGTTGGGGGCCTGGACATCGCCGGGGTGCCCGCGCAGTGCACCGTGCAGGCTGTTCGCGAAATGTCAGGGGGGCGTAAGACCTGGGTACAGGGGACTCGGAAATCCCCGACGAGGTCGTCAAAAAAATGACGAGGCCGAGCCTGCGTTTTGACGAGGCCTCCCGCTGCAGACATCCCACGAAACTCCTCCTCGTCAAAATCCGAGGCGCGGTCGTCAAAAAACGATGGCGAACCCGAGTCCTGGCAAACCCGGGTCTTACGCTCCCCCGAAAGCGAGGCATCTCGCGGAGGGGCAGTTGCGAGGCAACGGCCAATGCCGACAAGTGAGCCCAGGCTGGAGCTGGCCCCCGCCGCGAGGACGGCGCCGTCGCCAAGGTGCGCCGCGGCTGCGCCGAGGTGATCTTCCAGCTCGTCGGGTGGATCGCGCGGGCCTCCACCGGTCTTCAGGGCCTCGCGGCCAAGGCCGCCCAGAGGATCTTAGAGGTCGAGGGGCGCCGCGACGCGCTCTCGGAGCCCAGGGCAGAGCTGGCCCACCTCGACGAGCCGGCGGCCCAGCAGCAGAAGCTGGACGGCATCGGATCGGCGACGGCTGCCCGTGGAGTCAGCGTTGGCGCTGCGGTCCTCGTCGTCATGGGCCGCGCTGGCCTGCGGGCGCTGCGGGCAGGGCGCTGGCCAGGAGAAGCTTATCGCCCGTGTGTCGCGCGGAGCCTGCGCGCGGCTCGGCGACGGCCGCGCCGCCGGGCCGCGCTTGGGGGCGGCCTGCCCAGGGTGCGGAGGCTCCGACAAGAGTGGCGGGCTCAACAGGGCCTATTGAGCGGGGGCTGCGCCGAGGGGGCCGAGAGAAGAAACCAGGGGAGCGGCGGCTTGCCATCGAGCCCGCCCCAGTGGAGGGCAAGCTCCGCTATGTCGAAAGCCGTGCTGCTGTTCGCGGTGGGCCACCTGCCTTTCCGGGAGGGGAATGCCCCCCTTGCTGCCTCCGTTGGCGGCGGGGGCGTGGGCCGCGATCCCGTTGCCCGCGATGACGCGGCTCTAGAGCGTTCGGAAGCGCCGCCCGTGGCGCCCGAGGCCCGCGGCCGCGTGGCCATACTCGCCGCTTTCGGCTTGGGCGAGGACGGCCCGGCGAGCTGCGCCGACGCGGCGGCGACCCGCGGCGGGGAGGGGCAGGTCCGCCGCCGCCTGGGGCGCAGAGGAGACCTCGGCGACGTACACAGCGGCAGCTGAGGTCGCCAGCAAGACCGCTCGAGCGGGGCCCGCATGATCGGGGCCCGCCCTTCTGGCGCCTTCTCCATTGCATCGGGGCGCGCCTATCAGTTTCGAGGGTGGACGTCGGCCCTAGCTGGCTGTCGCCGGCAAGCTGGAGCCGCGCCTCGCTCGTTCGCAGCAGCGTTTCGGAAGTGGGTGTTCGGAGCTCACCCCTGCTTGGCTGGATGGACTTACGCGCTCTCTCCCTCTGTTTGCTCCTAGGGCCCCACTTTCCATTCCAGCGCGGCAGACCACGGCAGCACGGTAGACCACAGCAGCACGGTAGACCAGCACGGCAAACCACAGGAACACGGCAGACCACAGACCGCTGGAACACGGCAGACCAGCACGGCAGACAGCGACACGTCAGACCAGCACGGCAGATCACAGCAGCACGGCAGACAAGCATGACTGACCACAGACACATGGCAGGCCAGCTCGGCAGACCACAGCAGCCTGGCAAACCAGCATGGCATACCACAAGAACACGGGGCATACCGCTGCACGGCAGACCGTAGCAGCCAGGCATACCGGAACGCCAGACCACAGCGCACGACAGGCCAACACGGCAGACCACAGGAGCACGGCAGGCGCACGGCACACCATAGCAGCACGGCACACCATAAGAGCAAGGGGAAACCAAAGGAGCTTGGCAGACCAGCACGGATGACATGATCAGCACGACAGACCACAGGGGCACGGCGGACCAGAACGGCTGACCACATAAGCATAGTTTTTTAGCACGGCGGACCACAGGAACATGGCATTTTAGTTCGGTTGACCATAGCAGCCTGCAGCACGCATGTGCACGGCAGACCAGCACGGCAGACCACAGCCGCACGGCAGAACAGCACGGCAAAGCACAGCAGCACGGTAGAACAACACGACAAACCGCATCAGCACGGCAGACTAGCACGGAACACGGCAGACCAGCACGACAATCCACAAAGCATGGCAAACCAGCACGGCAGACCATAGCAGCACGACATGCTACACGAGCACGGCATAGGAGCACGGGAGACCACGACAGCATGGCAGACCAATGCAATGAACCAACAGTAGGTATGTACATAAATGCTGTAGGTTCATTGTGTTGGCCGTTTGTGTTGGGTTTTCGAGTTTGCGTCGGGATTCTCAATATGTTCTTTGACAAGTTTCTTGGACAACAGTGACGCTTCCCGTTCTTGTCTGGCCAAGCTCCAGAAAAGTGGCCGTTTCGCCCGAGCCATCCTCACACAAATGGTTTTGGACAGGGCTCCAGATCCACATCGTTGTGGGGTCGCTCTTAGAGGGGAGCACCGTGGCCCAAAAGAGACCCAAAAGGCTCCCCCAAAGGACCCAATGCGGGTCCCAAGAGGCTCCCAGGAGAGCCTTGGGAGGCCTGGGCTCAAGACACCTCAGGATGGCGCCGAGACGGCTTGAGAGAGAGCCTACAGAACTTCAGGACACGCCCAGACAGCCCAAGAAAAAAAAACAGTAGCCGCTAGGCCCCAAGAGGACCCCGACACCTCTGCAAAATGCCCCCAGGCTGCCCCAAGCTGGCCCCAGATGGCCTCAACAGCCCCAAGGGTAGCCCCAACAAATCACGATGACCCCCTGCGTCTTTGACGTCATTTCTCTCTGGGTCCTTTCCGTTTTCCTTCGTCGTCATCCTGCTTCTTCTTCTCCTCCTCCTGCTCCTCCTGCTCTTCTCCCCCTCCGCGTTTTCCTCCTCATTGGTCGACCTCTGTCGGAGCTCACGCAGCTGGATGTACAGAAATCCTTTTCCTCTTCATCCCCCGCTTCGTTCCTCATCGTACCCCTCCTCCTCCATATGTTCCTCCTCGTCCTCCCGTTTGTCTTCTTACTAGTTGTCCTCCTGCTCCCATCGCCACCCTCGCCGTCATTCACGCTATCATTCTCGTCATCCACCGCCTTGTCGCAGCCATCATTCATACGAGCCAACGGCGAAATTGGTGCTTCCCAGTCTTGTCCGACCAGGTTTTCCCAGAAGGCGCGCTTGAAGACAGACATCACTAGTGACTACCTACCAGACCATCCCAACCCAACCCGAAGGCCCGAATTTCGGGTTGGGGGGGTATGGGTTCCATGTATGTGTGTTCTCGATGTTTCCAGACCTCCCCACACTAGAATTCGAGGGTAAATCCGCCGACCCCTTGGGGATCATCGGCGTGTGAGATGTTCCCCCCTCCCCAAACCCCTCCCCCGGGAGCCCGGTCCGGTCGATTTGGAGGGGGGGGGGGTCCGGGACGAGCGGGGGGGGTCCGGGACGAGCGGGGGGAGTCCGGGACGAGCGCAGCACGGCCGGGACGAGCGGTTCACGGGGCTTTTCCGGGCCCAAGAGGGCCTCAAGACGGGCCAAGAAGCCCCCAAGAGGCCTCCAAGACGGCCCACGAAGGCCCCGAGACGCCAAACGACCGCTCCAAGACGCCCAAGATGGCCCCAAGACGGGCCAAGAGGTCTCCAAGACGGCCCCCGAGGTCCCAAACAAGCCTCCCAAGAGGGCCCCAAGAGTCTAAAATTGTTGATTTTCCATAGTGTTTTTCGATGTTTTTTGCTTTTCCGCCTTTTCGGCTTCCCGACGCTCCAAGACGGCCAAAGAGGCCCCAAAGACAGCCCCAAGATGGCCCAAGAGGCCCCCAAGACGGCCTCCAGACGGCCCAAGACGGCCCCAACACGGCCCAAGAGGTCCCCAAGACGGCCCAAGAGGGCTCCAAGACGGCACCAAGAGGGGCCCAAGAGGGCGACCAAACATGTTGAAACTCTAGCTTTCTGCCCCCAGGAGCCCCAGGGGGCCCCAAGAGTGCCCCAAGAGGCCCCCAGAGGCCCTCACGAGGCCGCCCAGACGCCCCAAGGAACCCCCAAGAAGCACCCCAGAGGCTCCGAAACGGCCCCCAAGTGGCTCCAAAACTCGCTTCCAGAGGCCCCCGAGAAGCGATCCGCGAGATCCCGATACACATACAAGAAGCCTCTCACCCATAACCCATAACCCAGAGCCGTTTCTCCGTGTCCCCCTTCTCCTCCTCCTCCTTTTCCTCCACCTGGGCCCCCAAATGGTTCCAAACTGCCTGCCGTAGGCCCCATGCCGGCACACCCTTTGCACGCGCCGTGGCCTCGCACATGGCCAAGTTGACCCATCATGACTCCTGGGCAGTCCCCCAAAAAAACTCCCGACCGCTACCGAAACGGCTCGAAGACATTCCCGAGCCCAACCTGGCTCCATTATGCCTCTCAGATGGCCCCAGATGAGACCACGACCGCCCGCGGTGTCGCCGTCCGCTCGGACCCCCCCGCGGAACTGCCCGAGACCCTCTGGCGGTGGCGGCGAACAGACACCAAACAAATATCACTCGCCTGTTCACCCCTTCGCAGCTTCTACTACCCCCAGATTGGTATAAACAAGGGGTCGGCGGTGTGGCGTAAGCCTAAGAATCTGAGCCTTCGGGTTGGGTTGGGGTGGTTTGGTGGGTGGTGAACTAGATTCCAGCAAGGCAGCATCTCGCCTGAGAGCGACTGAGACGCTCTGCGTTCCCGAGGTTGTGAAGATCGCGATGCAAAGCGAGAGGGCCACCAAGGTCCCAGTTTGTTTCTGAGCGCCGCAAAGAGTAGGAGAGGAGGCGACGGAATCAATAAAACGCAGCACATGGGTTAAGGCGCGTGGATCAGCGACGGGCCCCGTTTCCAGACAGAATCGGCGCGCACCGTCGGGGCATCAAATTGCACGGGCTTCATGTTTGTGTGGTGCTCTCCCCAATCCGTGTTAGCATGTGGCCGAGGGAGGGACAGTCGGTACGCTCGAAATGCGTACATAATGAATGTGTTCAAGGCCGACAGCAGTTCTTGCCCACTTTGAGCAAGGTTCCCTGTCGAAGTGGCTGCGGAGGTTGTCCACTTGAGGCATGGGGTCGCCTGATCGACAGCGGCCGCTGTCCACTTTGGACAACATGTGCTGTTGAGCATCGTGCCCATTCTTTCCGTACCCACTTCTGGGCGTCCGAAGCCAGTGCATGGCCAGGGCGGTGGAAGCTCCTCGAGCGGGGCTTGGGCTGCAGCGGTGGTGGTGGCCGTCCTGCGGGCGCACCGCTTGCCGCACAGCCCGAGGGCGCAGGGCAGAGGCAGATCGGCTAGTGCGGACCCAGAGATCCGAGGCTCCGAAGCAATCCAGCGGCCGGATTGGGGAGGAGGAGGAAGGAGGAGGAGGAGGAGGAAGAGGAAGGAGGAAGGAGGAGGAGGAGGAGAAGCAGGAAGAGGAGGATGGAGGAGGAGGACGAGGTAATGGGCTGCACACCCTGCTTCTGCCTCCGCCGACCCTCTGGGGGCCCGCCACGGGCCCCGGGACTGTCGAAGAAACGATTTCACGACGAGAAACCAGTCCTCGAGGGATCGGTCGCGAGCGAGGGGGGAGAGTGAGAAGGAGCAGGCCTTCTCAGGCGTCGGGACGTCTCAGAAGCCCTGGCGCCTTCTGAGGAATTTTCTGTGTCTTCGTGGAAGACTTGGAGAATTTCGCAGAAGGCTGGAGTCTGGCCAGAGGACTTCCGAGCCTTCTGAGATGGCCTTCTCCTTCTGACTTCCCCCCTTCGCTCGCCGCCCAAAGGCAGTTGTCAAGACCTCTGGGGGTCCACGCATCGAAGAAATCGAAGTGCCCGATGTGTTGGGGGAACCCGCCTCCTCCCCAGCTTCAGCTCCTCACACCCGCCGACTTGATTTTTTCGGCCTGCGGCCCCAGAACTTGGACGCCCGAAATGGGCGCGGAAAGAATGGGTACAATGACCAACAGCAAATGTTGTCCCTGCCCAACAGCGGCCGCTGTTGGGCAGGCGGCCTTCTGATTCAAATGGACACAGGCCGCGGCGGCGTGGACAGCGAGTCCTGTCCAAAATGAACAGGAACTGCTGTTGTGCATTATTGTACCCATTCTTTCAGTACCCATTTCGTTCGTGCAGACAGAAGTCGCGACCCCTTCCCCGGGGGTGCAGGGGGGCGAGGCCGCAAGAGCCGAGCGCGCGTGACGCCACGATGGCCACAAGTGGCCCCAGTGGCCTACAAGTAGGCTAAGTTTGCTTTCGAGACGCCCAATGTCGGCAAGTTCGTGGCGACCCCGCCGCCGGCGTTCAACATTGAACGCCGCCAACTACCCAGAATCGGTCGATGTTGAAAGATCTTACGTTCCGGAAACGGCCGATCGTTCCATGTTGAACGATCCCCGCGGTGGCAGGAACCACCGCCGGAGTCGACACGATTGATGGCGTAACCCAATGCCTCGGGTCCTCTTGCGTGAGGGGGTTCAGGCGGGGACAGCTGTGGCAGCTTGGGACGGTCAGGTTCGCTCCCGCCTCGATCTGAAGGGGACTTTGGAGGAGTAAAAGGTACCGATGCCGCTGCTCGTCGTGGAGTCCCCGTCTCCACGGCTGGATTCTCATCGGAATGCTGGTCAGAACGCGTCCCCGAAGAGGTCCTGGGAGCAGCTGTAACGTTATCGGTCTCCGGGCGAGGGCAGGGGAGAGGGGCGAGGGAGGCCTAGAGATCTGGGCGATGCCATTTTTTCACGCCGGGGGCTGTCGCTTGGCTTCCGGTCAGGGCGCAAGAGACGGCGAATGTGGATGGATCCAGGGGCGCATTGACCAGAGCTTGGTTGCAGGATCCTGCAGGGCCTTGACTGGCCCAGCGAGATTCGCCCCCACCTGGGCGCAAGAGCAGACCAGGGCTGCAGCGTGGGCTGGCCTTGGGCGGTGTAGATCCGCCACCGTCCCTCTGGGCACGGAGTGGACGTGCCCTCAGGTCCTTGCCATCATCCTCTCAACCTCAGTCCTCACTCCTGAGGGGTCGTTCAGAGACCCAGACCCCACATCGCGAAATCTTCTCATAGGGGCTTCTCGCGGTGTCTCGCGTGACTGTTTCTGAGCGATGGGGGCCCCAACACGGGCCAACAGGGCCCAAAGAGGCCCACGACGGCTCCAGAATGCCCCGAGACGCCCAAAGATCGCCCCGAGACGCCCTACATGGCCGTATGATTGTCCAAGAGGCCTCCAAGATGCCCCAAGAGGCCTCGAAGATGCCTCCCAACAGGACCCCGAGAGGCAAGCATCATTGATTTGCCTTCGTTGTTTGAAGCATGTTGGCGTTCTCGCCTGTTTCCTTGCCGACGCTCCCAGACGGCCCCTCAGTCCCAAGTAACAACCCCAGGACTGCCCAAGAGGCCTCCAGGAGGGCCAGAAGACGGCCCTCGAGCGCCCCAAGACGGCCCAGGAGGCGCCCAAGACGGCCCAAGACGGCCCCACGGCCTCAAAAGTTGCCAAAGAGAGGGAACACGAACCGAAAGTCCGAGCGCTCCGCCCCAAAAGGCCCCCAGGAGGCCCCAAGAGGCCCCCATACAAGGTCTCACAAAATGCCAACGAACATCACATGGGCTTCACACCCACAACCCAGGCACAGTGGCGGGATGGACCGAAGGACTTGCGATAGAGAGGAGAGCGGCAGAGGCCGTTGCCACCGTCGCCACAAGGGCACAAAACGCGCTCGAGGCATCCGAGTGGACCCCCAGGGGAGTATAGGCCAAAGGCTGCAAAGTGCAGGGCAGAAGGCGGCCGCGCCACAGAACGCGGGACGCCAGGGCCCAGGCGGAAAGCCAGCCCAGCGAACCCAACTCAAGCATGTAGCGGATGCAGGAGCGAGTGGCACCGCCAAAGGTCAAACCAAGATAACACCGTCGTTGCCCTCTTTGGGGCACTCGGATATTAAAAGCAGCGTGAAGAGCATGTACAAACGGTGGCTTGGCATATTGCATTGTCGCGAGCATTGTCGATGCCGCGCCAGGCAGACATGTCTGGAGTCACTCGAAAGCCTGCGCCGCCATCTGGCGCGTGGTATCCAGCTGCGTGACATTCCACAACGATGCACCGCTTCCCCCCCCACATCCGAGAACAAGGCTGGCAGGACGAGGTCTGTGGGCGTGAACCTGTATTCCCTGGAGGAGCGTTTTGCCCGAACGTCGGCTGGTAGAAGACCTGGGCCGGCACGGAAACGGAAAGAACGCTTCAGCAACCTGCCCGAGATGGCTCATGGCACCCTTCGCTCTCGGGAGCCTTGGTGGTAAGAGCTTGTTGCGACACCACTCATTATTGGGAGCCTGGCTGGTAAGCGCGTGCTACGTCACCGGTCTCTGTTGGGAGCCTTGCTGGGAAGAGCTTGTTGCGTCACCGCTCTCTGTTCAGAGTCCTCGTGCCCATAGATGCTTACGTCGCCGCTCGCTCTTGGGAGCCTTGGTGGTAAGGGCTTGTTGCGTCACCGCTCGCTCTTGGGAGCCTTGCCGGTAAGCGCGTGCTACGTCACCGCTCTCAGTTGGGAGCCTTGCTCCTCCTCCTCCAACTCCTCCAACTCCTCCTCCTCCTCCTCTTCCTCCTCCTCCTCCTCCTCCTCCTCCTCCTCCTCTTCGACCTCCTGCTCCTGTTCCTGTTCCTGCTCCTGCTCCTCCTCCTCTTTATCCTTCCCCTCCTCCTGGGGCCCACCGAGGAGCCTCTTGGGGCCCTCTTGGGTTTCTCTTGGGGCCGTCTGGGGGGCCTCTTGGGCCATATTGGGGCCATCTTGGGCCGTTTTGGGGCCTTCTTGGACCGTTTTCGTCCCCTTTGGGGGGCCTCCGGGGCCGTCTTGGAACGAGATATGGGGGCCTCTTGCCGTATGGGGCCTGCCTCTGTGCCTGCAGCACGCTGAGGCGCGTGAAGGTGCCAAGCGCTGCCTGGCAGGGCTTCTGCAGTCTACTAAACGACCCCCCTCTTCCGAGGAAGCATCCAACCACCTGCACTAAAACAGGGCTAGGATCGGGATAAATCGCTCCAGAGCGTTCCGGAGCGCTCTCAGAGCGTTTCGGAACGCTCTGGAGCGGCCGCGGCGCCCAATACACCCTCCAAGCCCGCCGATTCTCAGAGATTTCGAGTTATCCCGATCCGATTTTGTCCCGATCTTCGCGTCGTTTTATGCACCCCCCCTGCTCCTCGAGTGTCCCTGGGCGGCCATGGCGCCTCCCTGGGGCTCCCCAAGGCTTCCATGCCGGCCGAGGAAGCCCACACAGGCCGCCAGGATGCCTCCAAGACATTCGAGATCACTCCAAGACACCCAGGATGGCCCCAACACTACCCCAAAGGCATCAAGGAATTCCCAGGAGTGCTCCTAGAGGACCTCGCAGAGAGCCCATCGAAGCAGTAATCATAGGTGTTCACGCTGCTGTTACTTGTTCTTTATGTTCTCGCCTGTGCGAGCTTCTGACGTTCCAAAACGGCCCCAAGGGCCCCCCCAAACCGCCCCATGACGGCTCAAGAGACCCCCGAGAGGATCCCAAGACGGGCCAAGGGCCCCCAAACGGCTCCTGGGGCACCCAGGGACAGCCCCAGGGGGCCCCAAGACGGCTCCGAGAGGAGCCCGAGAGGGGGAGCACGAATCGGCTCCCGAGAGGCCTCCCACTATATCCCAGCGAACATCCAAGAGGCCTGTAACCCACAACCTAGGCACGGTGGCGGGACTTGCAGTAGGCAGCTGGATACGCTACAAGGTGCCGGGGCTCTACTGATGGATCGCTCGAAACTGTCAGATCCACCAGGACCTCTTCGAAGGGACCGCGTGGAAGGAAACCATGTCATCCAGACGAGGGCCCCTTCAAAGCAGAACTGCCCAAGACGCTCTGCGCACCTCGCGACCAGGTTCGGGTCCAAAAAGGCACGATGTTTGATCAGAACTTCAGGGACCGTCGATTTTGCACATGGCGCGGGCTACGCGAGCCATGCTCGAACACAACACTTTTTGAGCTCGATGTCCTCCCGGCCACAGCCAACACGCCTGCGGGAAACGAGACCCGGCAGGCGGAGACCTGGCAGGCGGAGACAGGCTGTGAGATCCGGCAGGAGCTAAAAAGCGGACCGCAACGCGAGTCGGGCAATCCTGGATAGGATAGGCATCTACCCGATTGAATAGCTATCATGGAACACGTATCAGTAATGGTACGCGCAAGGCCGATGGATGAATAAAAGTTCCGAAGGCACAGTGAATTTTCCAACGCACGTGCTTCAACACACTCTTCTATGCAGTTCGGACCCGCAAGTGCGCTCACCATTCGTAGCCTTCTCTCGCCCCTCGGTGTCACCCGATCCACCCCCTCGCCACCTCGGTGAGCCTACCGCGGGCCGCCCCCTGCCTCCTCGGCAAGTCCAGGATGGCGCCTGGGCCTGGCCCTTGGGGAACGCACTCGTCGTCCCGCGCTGCCTGCGCAGCAGGCGCCCTTTAGGGTTTTGGGAGCCTCCGGGGCGGGTCCAGGGGACTCTGCGGGGCCGATATTCGGAGCGTCTTTGGATCCTCGGGGGTACATCTTCGGGGGTCATGGCAGCCTCTTGTGGCCTGTTGGGGCCCCTCGGGACGCCTCTTGGGGGCATTTTTGGGCTCTCTTGGGAAGCATGCGCAAGTCCCGGAAGCGTGCTGGAGGCAAAAATGCGATAACGCCAAAGTCATAAATGCTCCTTGGGTTTCTCCGTGAGGGCTTACCCGGGGCTCTTGCGGGCCTCTTGGAGGCCTCCTGGGCCAGGCTTGCGCACTCTTGGGGGCGTCAAGGGCCGTTGGGGGGCCGTCGTGGGCAGTCTGAAAGTATCTTGGACCGTCTGTGGGGCGTCCTAGGCCGTCTTCAGGGCCTCTGGGGGCTCTCTTGGAGCCCCGGGAGGCAGCAGATGTCATCGGAGTGGGCGGGATCCCCCGGGGGGAGAGCGCGGCACCGAATTAAAAATACATGATTTGGGTTGGGTCGGGCGTGTCCTCCTACAGGCGAATTTTGAAGTAAAATTAAAAATAGTTTGAACATGGAGAAAGAAATTATGTCCCCATACTACTTTGTTTGGCTTACTTTTGAATGTTGCTCTTGTGGGAGGACATGCCCGACCTAAACCTGATGGACAATACAAGATTTGGGGCTCCCAGAACGGTCTTGCAGGGCCTCGTGGAGCACCCTCGGGGCGCCTGGGACTCAGTTTTGGCCGCTGGAGGCGCCGAGCGAGACTCCCGAAACGTCTGGAGGCCGTCTTGGGACGGCTCGAGGCCGCCGTGGATCGTCTCCTCCTCCTCCTCCTCCTCCTCCTCCTCCTCCTCCTCCGCCTCCTCCTCCTGCTCCTCCTCCCCCTCCTCCTGCTCCTCTTCCTCCTTCTCCTGCTCCTCCTCCTCCTCCCTCCTCTTCCTCCTCCTCCCTCCTCCTCCTCCTCCTCCTCCTCCTCCTCCTCCTCCTCCTCCTCCTGGGGGAGGAGAAGAAGGAGCCCTCTCCACCTGCCTCTTCCGCTCCTGCCCCCTTCTTCCTCTCTCTTGGGTTGCAGCCATGCCGGCACCGCCCGCCAGCCGAGGCGCCTCTTTCCCCCGTCTCTTGGCGGCGAGCGAGGAAAGGAAGAAGGAGAAGGCCTTCTCAGAAGGCGGCGGGACTTCTCAGAAGCCCTCGCGCCTTCTGAGAAGTTTCCTGCGTCTTCGGGAAAGGCTTAGAAAACTTCTCAGAAGGCCAGGGAATTTCCGAGCCTTCTGAGAAGGCCTTCTCCTTCTCATTTCCCCCCCTCGCTCGCCGCCGAGTCTCCTCTTTCCATGCTGTCTGTAGCCATCTTGGCCCAACCGCCCCGCTGTATAGGAGGCGCTGTTGTGCCCTTCCGCTGAAGCGGCGCCGCTTACGTCGCGCCTGTCGCCCTCCTGCAGTCGGCCGGGTGTCGGCGCTATACAAACCCGCGCCGCCGCCGTGCGCTGCAACTTGGCGCCCCCCCCCCCCCGAGATTCGCCCGAGCAGAGGAACCATTTGTTTAATCACGCGCCCCCCAATGTCTTAGTTAATCACAAGCTGACACTCGTGCGGCTGAGATCCGCCACCGTGCCTCTGGAACGAAGTGGAGCGCCCAAAGCTCACAACTGTGCGGCTGATGCATCGGCCCTCAAATACCACCCTTCAAAACGGGTGACTGTAAATGGGTGCATCTAAACGGATGAAATTCAACGGGTGAAAAAACATGATCCCCAGAAGGCGCCCCTGGCGCCAACCGACGGGGCCAGATGGTCTGTAGTCGGAGGAGTGCCAAATGGGACAACCGCGGCCCTTCCTCGCTCAAAATCCGCCCCCAGAGAATTCTGTGGCAAGTCATGGGAGCATCCCATACCGCCTTGTTGGCTTTTGCGAATCGACGCTAATCGACGCTAAATCGACGCTAATCGACGCTGAATCGACGCTGTTCGACGCGAGTCGAAGCTGACCGACGCTAAATCGGCGCCACATCATTGGCTCCCACACGCTAGTCGACGCCAAAGACGGAATGACGAGGCTACACCAGGCTCCCAGGATTTTTGGGCGTGGCTTAATGGGGGGGTCATTAATGGGGGGGTCAGAAACGGTCCCCTTTCGTGCCCCTTTCGGGCGCCTCCGGAGCCCCAGGGGACTCGTTTAGGTACCGTTTGGGTACCTTTCGGACCACCCTCGCCAGCCCCTCAATTAGGACCCCCCATTACGCAGCGCCCAAGACTTGCCACCTAAGGAGAGACCGGGGGGCGGGTGCCCGAGGTGCCCCCTGGCGCCAGGTGCCCCCAAGATGCCATCAGCCGCGAGGCGCTCTCCGCGAGCGCCCCGGCACGCTCTGCGCCCACCGAGCGCCTCGCGAGCGCCAGCGTGGCTCGTGCGCCCCCGTTGGCGACCCAGGACCCGGCGGCGACGATAAGGGCGACGAGCCCCAGGGCGGGCATTACACGTGCTCGCCCGGGAGCCTTGTCGAAGACATGTCATCGGCGCACCTGAACACATGTATTGCTCCCCCCTGGGCTATTCGCCCCTATCGTCACCCCCGAGACCAAGGACAAAACGAAAGGACAACTCACCCGGCGAGCTTGGTGCGTACATTCGGGCGCATGGGAACGCGGACGAACTGCCCGAACGAGCCGCGAACCTTGGCGGTCCCTGGACAAGTCGACGAGCTCTCGAGCATCGCTCTGGACTCCGAGGTCGCGCGCGGGAGCGGGATCTGCCGACCATGGTGGAAGACAGCGGGCCTGCAATGAGCTGGCACGTCCTGCTTGTGCATGATGTCCTTGGTGTGATGTCGCTCAACGTTCGCCCAGAATCCCTGCACTTTTGCCAAACCCAATGCACGCACATTGTGGCATCCGGATGCTGGCCACGATGCGAAACCGTCGAAGACTTCCTGAAATCGCACTGCGTGCTGATGAGTCAGCAAATTCACAAACGCATGATATTGAAAAGACTGGGGGCTGCCCAGCCACAAGAAAAACAAACGAGTCAGGCTGCTTAGGGGCCTGGTGCAGCAATCGCGGCCTAAGATGGGCTCACGTTGGAACGTGGCCGAAGAGGTAAGAAAGGGCACCCCTCAGAAGTTGCTCTGCCTCAGGAACTTGAAGTACACGTAGCAGAGTTGCTCGAAGTATGCAGCCACCCAACTGGAATACCTGAGCACATATGGAAACGGCAATGTCGGGACTGCCGCATGAACGGAAGAGGGGCAGGCTACTTCTTCCGTCCCGGGTAAGGCTGAGGCCGGCCAGATTTGGGTCCAGCATCGCCCTCAACACGTCCAAAGGAAGGCTTCCCTGACGAAGCTCCCTGTTGGTGTGCACTAGATCGTGCAGGATCTTTGGCACGTGCAGGTGGCCCTGATAGTTCTCGCCCCAGTGCGTGGCAAGAACTGGCGCCAATTGCGCTCCCAGCAATAGACTCGGGGAGCGGGTGCCGGGAATTGAGGGCACCTTCAGACTGCGAGGGTGAATCAGCGCCTGAACGTAGAGCAAGTGCCGGAGCGGGCTCTGTAGCATGACTTCCCCCGAGGTCTGCGCTTTGGCTGGCTGCGCCTGCTGGAGGTGGAATGGCTTCAACGAGAGGCTGAAGGCCATCAGGAAGAATAGGAGAGGCTGGACCATCTTGAGCCGCCTGCTTGGCTGTCCTGCGCCTCTCCTTCTTGCGGAGTCGTTGGGCGCGGCGTACAGCGCGAAATTTCTCCAACACTTGTACAGGATCGTCGGAGTCTTCAGCTTTGCCCTGTGCATCCTGAGCGCGCTCCTTGTGCATAGTCGCCGGCGCGGAGGGCCGAGCAGTCGCAGACATCACAGCGCCGGCAACCGCCGCAGCCACAGCAGCAACAGTGCGCCTCGGGGCGCCCTCCCGGATCGCCGCCTGCACAGCCGCCGCCACAAGGGAGGGGCCGTCAGCAGCGTTGGCGCTCATCTATACCTAGCAAGGGGGGTAGCCAGGCAAATGCAATTCACAAACGCATAATTGGAAATGATCAGGGGCTGCCTGACCTCTGCGACGGCAATCAAGTAGACAGAGCGGCCCACCTCATCACGGAGGCCTCCTGCACAGACATGCCAGCGGCTCCACAAGCAGCAAGCTGGTCAGCACGTTCATTCAGATAATGCCCAGTATGAGAGGTGACCTTCTGCCGGGCGATAGACGAACGAACGCGATCAAGGATGCGCCGAGATCTCAAAACCAGGGTGAGATTACGACGAGGCCGCACACGACGTCGGATAACATCAGCAGCATACGTAGAGTCATATTCAAGAACGAATGAGAGTTCATCAGCTGGAGCATGAGCACGCTCGTATTCCAAGATCCAGCAAAGTGCAAAGTACATGCCGGCAAATTCACCCGCGCTGTTGGAGTGAAGCGTGGCTCCAACAAAACCAGGATCATGCTAAGACAGAACCGTGGGCCCACAAAAGTCAAGTAGAGCAGGCCATCCATCACGTGCCACACAAAAGCCCCAGCCAGACGCGTCGCCATTATCGTCGTGGTGGGAGGAGCCGTCAGATGATAGTGCAATCAGAGCAGGCGCTCGAAACACACCATGGCGTGGCTGCGGAGGAAGCACATCACGCCGAGGGGCAGGCCCAGGACGCGGGAGATGCAGAGCTCGCGGCCGAGGTAGCGGAGGAAGAGCTCGTCGATATAGATCAGCAGGAGGCTGCGAGCGAGGGGCGTCCAGGGTCAAGGAAACTGGGCGCCCCAACCGTCGATCAGCCAAAGCTTGCGTGGCGATTGCATTTACACGAAGAAGGTATTGTGAAACAGCAATGGCATCAGCACGCGAGACATTGGCAGGCAGGCGCTCAGGTACAAGCCCACATCGAGCAAGACAGGCAGGTAAGTGCAGCGGGAACAGGTTACCAGGTACCGCAGCATCAAGAAGAACACGTTCAGCTGCATTGTGGGGGCAGTCCCACAATCTGTGCGCGGTCGCCTCGACTTCCGCGACGCACCGCGGGCAGAAGCCATCAGAATCACTGAACGGGATGCGTGAAATAGCCAGCGATGTCCAAAGACCTGCCGACAGCAGGGCGGGTCCACCAAAGCAGAGGGTCATACTATGGTGGTGAAGGCGGACTTCAGCATGCTCACGAAGCCCACATTCAAGTCCAGCAAAATCCTTAGGCCGACGTAAGGCCTCTCCCCGAGCCACCACAAACCGTAAAAATGCTCGAAGATATTGAAGGTGCTTCTTTACCTTGGCAGCTCGAGCAAGGGTGCGAGCCGCTGGGCGTTGAGCCAGAGCGAGAAGATCAGGCCTCAGGCTAAAGCGAAATACACGTCCATTGCAGGTAAGCGTGGTAGCCGTCACCCAAGCAATGTCAAGGTAACGGCAAGCACGGGCCAAATGTACCGCGGGCCCTGCACGTAGAGCAAGCCGGTGCTGATACATAAAGTCCCAGTCCGCATAAGATATGACACCCGCAAGCAGCATATGGTTAACCTGGCGTACAACTGTGTGAACGGAGACGCAAGCCACGTCAGTACGATGCAGCCCTGGGCCGAGCGCGCGGGCAAGGGCACGAGAGTGTCGTGAGACAGTCCCAGCACGAGCTCGTCCCATCAAGGAAACAGCAGCACAATGGCCCAGTTTCATACGCTGTGCCTGCGTCAGAGCATAACCTCCGTCAGCCCAAAGAGCAGCCGCAGCGCCCTCGACGGCAGCGCCACGTTGGACCACAGGGAGGTGTTGAACAGTGCTCGCTCGAGCCACGAATGCGCCAACACGGCGAGGAGCGACCGATGCAGTAGCACTGCAGCCACTCACCAAATCGATCCCAAGATATCTGAACGACTTCTTAGCAGGAATCTGAGCCAAGTCATGAAAAATGCATCGAAGAGGCCGCCGACCACGAGGCTGAACAGCTCCGCGAGCACACTTAGGTATGTTGAGTACAGGGCCCAGAGCACAATCGAGGTCCATGGTAGCGAGAAGGACCTCATTGAGCGCCGCCCACGAATCAGTAAGGATCAGCCGATCATCCAGATAAGAGTAGTGTAGAGCACCTGGAACTCGTCTTTGAAGCTGAAGACGCCATAACGTCGATCCCAGATTACAAAAGAAACAGGCCAACGGACAGCCTTGTGGTACTCCGAGAAGGTTCGGGCCAGCCAGCCAGACATCTGAGGGTTGATTATCTACAAATAACAACCGAGTAAGGTTGCGATAGTTCTGAAGAACCGCAGTACATACAGGTAGGCACAAGTGTGCTGATATCATCTCCAGGTTCGGTAAGTCCAGTCTGTCAAAGCACTTCTCAAGATCCATGGAGAGTACATAGCGTGGCAGCGATGCCCCTAACCTTGCTTTCGCGAGCTCGGCCTGCACGTGCCAGAGGATCTCGGGGCAGCTGTGGCGGGGCATCGCTCCCGCAAGACCAGCAGGTTTCCACCTCATCAGCCATGTATTCAAGGACGCCGCATGCATTTTCGCCCACAGCCGATAGGTGATAGCCATAACCGTAAGGGGACGTCGGTCACCAGGTGGTGAGTCAGGTCCTTTAGGAATGAGAA
This sequence comes from Prorocentrum cordatum, assembly GCA_963575745.1. Classification (NCBI taxonomy): domain Eukaryota; class Dinophyceae; order Prorocentrales; family Prorocentraceae; genus Prorocentrum; species Prorocentrum cordatum. The sequence continues at coordinate 850,021 of CAUYUJ010003669.1, forward strand.
ATTGCTCGCGGATGCGAAATCCGTCGGAAGATACACGAAGTCGAACTGCTCCTCGAAGCCCTTGCTGTTAACCAGATCGACCAGCTCGTCACGGATTAGAGTGGTGGGCAGATTGCGCATCACTACCGCGGTCCGCTGGTCGGCGCTCGAGCCGATTTGATCGTACACCACTCTTGGGACAAAGGCGGCCGCATTCGCTTTCAAGGGCGTGCGCAGACTGCCCGACTCCTGACCAAAGAGCGCTACATCCAGCTTCAAAGTCTGCACCTGCGCGGGACACATCGCTCCGCTGGAAAGCTCCGCAACGTCCCCGGCATCCTCGCCGTCCCGGATTTCCCACTCTGACCGATACACTGGAAAACAAGCACAGCGAGTCGATGCAATCGCCTTGCTGGGTACATCACCAGGCGCGCTTGCTTTTATCATGACGGACGCGTATCGAAACATCGAAGCGTTCGACGAGGCGCACACAACGTGTTCGGTACTGGCGGGAAGGAGTTATCAAGCCGTGTGTTATGCTGTCGAATGGGGAATACGATTTGGACGTCGGGCCCAACTGGCTGTAGCTAAAATGGCGACAGAGGCGTTGTGGGGGGTTGTTGGGCGCAACTTGCGGCCTCTTGGACCATCTTGGCGCATTTGGGGGTCCGCAAAGGGTCATCTTAGACCGTCTTGGTGCCCTCTTCGGGATTTCCCTAGCCGTGCTGCACAACGGACCGAAATGCGTGTGCGGGAAAGAAGCCCGGGAATATAGTTGGGCAAGCCCCCCAAAACTGGCCTCAGTACCCCCAAGAGGCCTTCTAGAGACTGTACTCGAGAAGGTTCCCCAAATGATTCGAAGAGGCTTCTTAGAAGCCTGCAGGAATTAAGAGGACTCCCCAGAGCGCCCAATAGGCTCAATACACACACGCACACATACGTTTCCCGTCAGCGGCAAGTCGGCGAACTCCGCTCCAGCGAGAAACTAGAAAGGAGTACTAACTAGCGAATTGGCCGGCAGGCAAAGAGGGGGGGGGACTAGAGGAACAAAAATACGCTCAGACGTCGAAGAGTTCGACGAAGAGCAGCCGGGTAGGGCAGCAGCATCCAGGCGCGCAGGGCCAGAGCGCGGTGGGCGGCCGTGGCAAACCACGGTGGCAAGGGTGGCGGGAAGGCGGCTGCCATCAGCTGGAGCTGGCGGGCGGGCGCAGGGGGACACCACGACCGGCAGATTTACCGCAGCGCGCCGAAGGGTAGGCACAGCACTGAGCCGTGCGGAGGCAGAAGCAACGCGGCCAGATGGCTGGCAGTGACAGGGGCATTGCGGCGTGACCGCCCAAGGGCGCGCCAGATGGCCAGGGGGCCGGGAGAGGTGGGGCAGGAGGCGGCGTGCGAAACGTCCCATGCGCCCGCAAAGCAACGGGAGGGGGAAGCGCGGGGCTGCCGGAAGGAGGTGGCAACGCAGCCAAATGGCTGGCAGTGACAGGGGCATGGCGGCGTGACCGCCCAAGGACGTCCTCTTGGCCAGAGGGCAGAGAGGGGTGGGCAGGTGACGGTGGGCGAAGCGCCCCAGGCGCCCGCAGGCGGCGGGGCGGAACAGCATCGCAACGGGAGGAGGCAGCGCGGGGCAGCCGCGGAAGGATGGGAGAACCGAACGGTGCAGAAGCCAGGTAGCAACGCAAGGCGGCCCAATGAGCGGTCCGCCGTGGTGCAGCAGAGAAGCAGCAAAATGGTGCAGGGGACAGTGAGTGAGCGACGCGCGTTCCATACGTGTGGTGCGTCGCGGGGGGGCGGCGGAGGGGAGCACCGAAAGGTGCAGAAGCCAGGTAACGACGGTGGGCGGCCCAATTTGCGGTCCAGCGTGGTGCAGAAAAGAAGCACCGAAATGGCGCAGGGGACAGTGAGTGAGCGACGCTTGTCCCAAACGGGAGGTACGTCGCGAGGGGGCGGCGGCGGGGAGCACCGAAAGAAGCAGAAGCTGGGTAACGACGCTGGGCGGCCCAATGAACGGTCCAGCGTGGTGCAGCAGACAAGCACCGAAGCGGTGCAAAGAACAGTGCGTGAGCGACGCGCGTCCCAAACGGGAGGTACGTCTCAAGGCGAAGAAGTGAGGGAGGGCACCGAAGAAGTGCCAAGCCAGGTGCGGAGAGGCGCCCAGCCCAAAGGGCCACACGCCTCATGCAATGTGGTCTGTCGCGGCGGAAGAGGGAGGGAGCACCGAAGTGGTGCAAGGAACAATGAAGGGCGGCGACGCCAAGGCGAGAAGGGAGGAGGGGGGAGGGCCATGTGTGGAGTGGCGCGATGCCCGCGGGCGTCACGTCCCGTAGAGGTGCCAAGTGCAGCCTGGTAGTGGTGGCTGCAGCGGTGCAGGTGTTTAGCGCCGAGGGCGGGCGCCAGGGGCGTCGTCCCAGACAATGTCAAAGTGGCGGTTGCCGGGCTTGCCGCCTTTATCGCGCCCTTTGCCTTGCTTGGCGGCCTCGCGCTCCCGCGTCTCTTGCCTGCGCGTGTTTTCGACCTGCTGGTTGCGCCAGACCTGGTCCCAGTCCACGTGGATACCTTCCCACAAGCACACACACACACACACGCATCCTAGGAACCAGAAGCATTCCTGACGCCTCATCGTTCGCACGAACTTGTTGTATGATATCATTCCTTACCCCCTAGGGTGTTCTAGTATACATAGATGTATGTATATGTATATATATAAATACACCAAGCCAAGCTCACGCAGACGGACATCATCGCGCAAGGATCGCCATGTGGGAGCGTACTTCCTGATGGAGGCTTCGAGAGTGTGTGAAGGATGAAGGAGCAGGCCCCAAGAGATCCCGCTGCACTGAGCAAATGCACAGAGCAGCTGCCCGAAGGAAGCTTTTGAGAGGCCTCGGGAGGCTCGCGGTCGGTGGCCTGTCTTCAGCAGATTTGAAGACCTCCTGGGCGTCTCGAGATCCCCGCGGACTATCTTGGAAGTGTCTTCGGAGGTCCCTTGGTAACCCTGGGGCCAGCATTGGGCAATTTGGGTCATCTACGGGCTTCCAGAGTCAGTCGAAGCCGTCCTGGCCGCGGCCTCCGGGATCCTTCAGGCCCTATTGCGCCTTGCTGGGGAACGTCAAGGTGTGGCGCTACACACTTTTTCGTAAGCGGCGAGGCGGCGAAATCCGCCCCAGCGTAACAGCTGGGTAGGGGCACTAACTGGCGAATCGGCCGGCGTGCAAGAAGGGGGAGGGGGGAGGCCGACGAGAGGAAGGCAGGACGCTCGGACGCCAAAGACTTCGATGAGCAACCGGCGGGCGGCAGCGCCCGGCGCGCAGGGCCAGAGCGCCGTGGCGCTGCACACGGTACCAGACAGATGGCGCGCCTCTCTTCTCACAGAGGCGATGTGCGGCACGACTCGTCGGCTTGCCGAGGGCTTGTCGAGAGCCCCCGCCGGCAGCGTCGAGGGCTTGTCGACGGCTAGTCGACGGCTTGGCGACGTAACGTTCTCTTCGACACCCTGTATATGCCATTCCTCCTTTTGCCGTTGGAACTCTTGTCATTTGATCGCGAAGTTCCTTTCGGAAGGCCCTCGCGACGTATGCTTGCCAGGCGCTTGTTCCCAAGGGGGCCAGAGCAGGACCTCCTTACCGGCCCTGCTGGCCTGGGACTACTGCTTGTCCTCGTCGGCTTGTCGAGGGCCCTCGCCGGCCGCGGGGCGCCGACCGCTCTCCCGCCGGCGATCGCGATCGGGCGGAAGCACGGCCCGTGTGCTCCTCCCCATCCTCATCCTCCGCCTCCGCTCCTTCTCCTCGGCGACGATTTGAGGCTCCAGGACATGGCGCGGGGAGCCCCAGTCCACCCCTTTGCGGTCGGGGCTCCAGCCCGGGAGCCTCCGGAGGCGGGCCCCGCGGCGCAGATGTCTGAGCGCCGCTGGAAGGATGTGACAGCCAGCCGCTGCAAGCTGTCTTCAGGGCACAGATGGGCTGCCTGCCCGCACGTGCGCTCACGGAGCTATACAAACAATGCCACGGTGGCGAGCAGGCCTCGGAAGATCGCACTGCCAACTCGCCTTGGCAGCTTGAAAACGTTCCCACGCGGCTTTGGCGGTTTGTAGGCGAGTCAACAGCCTTCGTAACTAGAAAGCGTGCCTGCTCGGCCCATGCGATTCGTGGGCGAGTCGCCTTCGCGGCCTAAAGGCGCGCCAGCTCGGCTTGTGCGCTTAGTAAGCGAATTCTGGAACAGCTCGTGTTCGAATTTGCCGTAGATCGCTGCAAGTTCATGTTGATAGCCCTGGAGCTCTGTAGAAAATGGCTGGTGCATGGCTCACGGATTACGGATACCCCAATCACCTATGAAGAAGCGAAACATTGTGGGCCTGCAAGAGGCACGCGAGCGACGTTGGCAGGCCCTGCCAAAGTGAGAGCCATTCCAAATGGCCCTACGATCAACGAAGTGGTGAACAGGAAGCCGCAAATGCTGACTGCCCTTATCGCTAAGCAAATAAGCATGGCGTCAAGAGACGTCACTGCAAATGCCTTGCGGTCTGCATTCGCCACGAAGGCAAACAGGACTGACCAAGTCAATCCTTGCAGGATGCACAAGTAAGACGAGATGCCGTGATCGAGAATACAAACGTTGGCCCAAAGCGAATGGGCAGGAAACCGCACCCAAGTTACACTGGCATGCATGACTACCGGGGCCTTAGGACCGTCAACAAAACCACTCGGGATGAAAAACGGGTCCTGGGGAATGGGTCTGTGGGTCGACGTCATGAAAAAATCATGTTGTCGGGTGTCTGGGTTTAGGTGTAGCGGAGCGGGGCATGGGAGGAGGAGGGGGAGGGCACGAGGACGAGCAGGACGAGCCGTCCGAACCCCTGGAAGCCGTCGGGGGGGGGACGGGGGGCGGTCCCGAGGCCGCCTGAACGGCTGTCCGACCCCTCCCGGAAGCGACTTTGGGCCGCCGCTGGGATCGTCGTGGGGCTTCTTGGGGCCTGTTGGGCGCTTTTTTGGGGGGCGTCTTGGGGCATCTTGGGGGGGAGCTTGAGGCCTCAGCGGCCCATCGGTATCGAAAAGGCTGTAAGAGAAAGTCATAGATCTCCTGTGTGCGTGTGTGTTTGGAGGTTTTTGGTTCCTAAAACCTTCAAAATACCTTCATCGGAAGTTTCTTTTACAAAAAAGAGCCGTCGTAACACCTTCCAACAACTGTCCCCCGGATGGTGTTTTGGAAGAACCTTCCTAAAGCTATTCCAGAAACCTTCCTCGGGAAGGCATTTTTGAAGAACCTCCCTAAAACCTTCCGAAAACATTCCTCAAGAAGGTTGTTCTGTAAGAACTTTCCTAAACCTGCGCGAAACCATCCCCAGGATTGTTTTTTTGGAAGATCCCCCCAAAACATCCGGCAAACCTTCCGCAGGATGGTTTTATTGGAAGAACCTTCCTAAAATCTTACGAAAACCTTCATAGGGAAGGTTTTTTCTTGAAGAACCTCCATGGACCTTCCTGATGAAGGTTTTTGGGAAGAGCCTTCCTCAAACCTTCCAGAAACCTTCCTCTGGAAGGTTTTTTGAAAATTCGCTGGCCCAACGGGCCAGAGGCGTGCTAAGATCAACGGTAACTGGTAAACAGTATTTCAATATTTCTGGTTCGCGCGCGCGGGGCGGCCCCTGGGGGTCCCTGGACGGGACACACCCGATCAAAAGTACCCCGAGAGGAGCCCGGGACACACCCGAGACACGCCCGGGACACCCCCCCAGATCCTCCAGGATCGCCCCAAGAGGGCCCCAAGAGGCCCCCAACACAATCCAAGAGAGGTCCGAGACGCCCGAAGATCGCTCCACGGCGCCCAAGATGGCCTCCAGACGGCCCAAGAGGTCTCCAAGATGACCCAAGAAGCCTCCAAGATGCCCCAAGAGGCCTCCAGGAGCACTGGCAAGAGGGCCCCAAGAGGCAAACATCATCAATGTTTATTCTTAGGTTTTGGACAGAGTTGGGCGTTTCAACCTTTTCGGTTCCCCGACGCTCCTAAACGGCTCAAGAGGCCTCCAAGATCGCCCCAAGAGGGCCCAAGAGGCCCTCAAAAGGGCCCCAAGACGGCCCAAGACGGCTCCAAGACGGCCCCAGAGGCCTCCAAGACGGCCCAAGAGGGCCCCAAGAACGCCCCCAACACGTCCAAGAGAGGTCCGAGACGCCCGAAGATCGCTCCACGACGCCCAAGATGGCCTCCGGACGGCCCAAGACGTCTCCAAGATGGCCCAAGAAGCCTCCAAGATGCCCCAAGAGGCCTCCAAGAGAACTCCCAAGAGGGCCCCAAGAGGCAAAAAACTGTGCTTTTCCTTTGGTTTTGGACAGATTTGGGCGTTTTAACCTTTTCGGTTCCCCGACGCCCCTAAACGGCTCAAGAGGCCTCCAAGATCGCCCCAAGAGGGCCCAAGAGGCCCCCAAGAGGGCCCCAAGACGGCCCAAGACGGCTCCAAGACGGCCCCAGAGGCCTCCAGGACGGCCCAAGAGGGCCCCAAGAACGCCCCCAACACGGTCCAAGAGAGGTCCGAGACGCCCGAATATCGCTCCACGACGCCCAAGATGGCCTCCGGACGGCCCAAGACGTCTCCAAGATGACCCAAGAAGCCTCCAAGATGCCCCAAGAGGCCTCCAGGAGCACTCCCAAGAGGGCCCCGAGAGGCACACAAACAATGCTTCTCCATCGGTTTTAGACAGATTGGGGCGTTTCAACATTTTCGGTTCCCCGACGCCCCTAAACGGCTCAAGAGGCCTCCAAGATCGCCCCAAGAGGGCCCAAGAGGCCCCCAAGAGGGCTCCAAGATGGCCCAAGGCGGCTCCAAGACGGCCCAAGAGGCCTCCAAGACGGCCCAGGAGGGCCCCAAGAACGCTTCAAGAACGCCCCAAGAGGGGCTTCACGAAACAGAATTTCGAGGTCTCGGCCCTTAGAGGCCCCCGGGAGGCCCCAAGACGCCCCCAAAGGCCCCAAGAGGCCCCCAAGAGCCCCTCAAGCGGCCTGAAGAGGCCTCCAAAAGGCCCTCTGGAGGCCTCCAAAAAACCCTCCGGAGGCCCCCAGGACGCATGCAAGACTCCAGCCAGACGCGACTTGGGAAGCGCGGGTCGGGGTGGTCCTCCTCCCCCGCGTTCGGCCTCCAGCCTCGAGCCTCCACCCTCCACGACGACGACGACGACGCCGGCGGGCGGCGGCGGCGGGCGGCGGCGGCGGCGACGACGACGACAACAAAGGCGCTCCTCATCGCTCCTCACCCCCCTCCTCCTTCATCCTCCTCCTCCTCCTCTTCCTCCTCCTCTTCCTCCTCCTCCTCTTCCTCGTCGTCCTCCTCCTCGTCGTCCTCCTCCTCCTCCTCCTCCTCCTCCTCCTCCTCCTCCTCCTCCCATTCAGAATGGACGACATCCGACGACAAAGGCGCCCCTCATCGCTCCTCATCCCCTCCTCCCTCCTAATTTTCGTCCTCCTCTTTCTCGTCCTCCTCCTCCTCCTCCTCCTCCTCCTCCTCCTGTCCTCCTTCTCCTCCTCCTCCTGCTCCTTCCTCCTCCTCCTCCTCCTCCTCCCTCCCCCCCCCTCTCCTTCACCTCCTCCCCCCAATGCAAAATGGACGGCAAATCACGACTGCAGAGGCGCCCCCTCATCGCTTCTCATCGCCCTCCTCCCTCTCCTCCTCCTCCTCCTCCTCCTCCTCCTCCTCCCTCCTCCTCCTTGTCGTTTCTCCTCCTCCTCCTTCTCCTCCTCCTCCTCCTCCCGTCCTCCTCCCGTCCTCCTCCCGTCCTCCTCCCGTCCTCCTCCTCCTCCTCCTCCTCCGCCTCCTCCTCCAAGATGACCCAAGAGGACCCAAGGGTTCCCCTATCGCATAAAATGTCTCTTCCCCCGGCTCGAACGGCCCCACAGCGGGATACCACGGGTAACACGCCCCCACGATGGCACCAAAGCCGTCAAAAACTGCAAACACCCAGAAGCGCCTTGAAATAACATCAACAAATTTATCGACAACTACACAGCTCCCGACGCCGCAGCTCCACACTGCAAACGACCACTCGGACAGGCGACCACGGTGCGACAGTATGGGCCGGCGGAATGAGCGAAGCGATTACATAACCTTCCCGACACCTTCCAAACACTTTCCTCCAGAAGGTTCTTGTTGGAAGAACATTCCTGGAACCTTCCGAACACTCCCTCTGGAAAACTTTGTTTGGAAGAGCCATCTTAAAATCTCCCAACAACTTTCCTGAGGAAGGTTTGTTTTGGTTGAGCCGTCCTAAAACCTTTCAGTAACCATCCTCTGGAGGTTTGTTGGGGAAGAGTTTTTCTTACACCTCCCAAGCCCCCACCCTCGGGAAGGTTGTTGAAAGAGCCTTCCTAAAACCGTTCAAAAACCTTTCCCCCGAAGGTTTTTAAGGAAGAACTCCTCTAAAACCTTCCAAGAACGTTCCTCATGATGATTTTTGTGAGAAGAACCTTCGTAAACCCTTCCGAAGACCTTCATCAGGAAGGTCTTTTGGAAGAACTGCCAAAAGACCTTCCAAAAACGCTTTCCCGAGAAAGTTTGTTTGGAAGAACCTTGGTAAAACCTCCCAAACAACCTTCCTCAGAGAGGTGTTTTGGAAAAACCGTCCTAAAACCTTCCTCCGCAATGTGTTTCTAGATCAAAATTTGAATAACCTTCCAACAACCTTCCAAAAATCCTGAATCGGGAAGGCTTGTTGAAAAACCTTCCTAAAACCTCAAAGAAACCTTCCTCGTGATGTTTTGTGTGGGAAGAACCTTCCTAAAACCTTCCAAGAAGCTTCCTCGGGAAAGTATTTGGTTGGAAGGGCCTTCCGAATACCTTCCTCGGGAGGATTGTTGGGAAGAGCCTTCCTAAAACCTTTTTAAAATCGCTCCTCTGGAGGTTTTTGTTTGGAAGAGCCTCTCAAGAACCTTCCGAAAATGTCCTCCAGAGGGTTTGTTTGAAAGAACCTTCCTAAAACCGTCCAAGAACCTGCCTCAGGAACGTTATATATATGTATATATATATATACATATATATATATATATAAAAGAGACATCCGAAATCTTTCTGATCACTTTCCTCACGAAGGCTTCTTGGAAGAACCTATCGAAAATCTTCCTTAGGAGGGTCTTGTTGGAAGAGCCTTCCTAAAGCCTTCCCCCGAATCCTTCCCCAGGAAGGTTCTTTTGAAACATTTTCCGAAAACCTTTTCTCAGGAAGGTTTTTGGGAAGAACCTTTTCTACAACCTTCCAAAGACTTTCCTCGCAAAAGTGGGGAAGGACCTTCCTAAAACCTTCCAAGGACTTTCCTCAAGAAGGCTTTTCTGGAAGAACCTTCCTAAAACCTTCCAATAACCTTCCTCAGGAGGTTTATGCGTGGAACAACCTTCCTAAAACCTTCCAAACATCTTCCTCTGGAGGGCTTTTTGTTTGAATCACCTTTGTAAAACCTTCCACCGACCTTCCTCGGGAGGGTTTGTTTGGAAGAACCTTCCTAAAACCTTCCTCAGGAGGGTTCCAGGACGGGTTGGCCGGACTGCCGCACCCAACTGCTTCCCATCCCTTCGGACCATGGGTCCCGCCCTGTGCTGCTTCCTGACTCCCTGCTCCTCGTGACCCTGCTTCCGCTGCTCCTCCTCCTGACACTGATCCCCCTCCTGCTCCACCTCGGGCTTCCCCTCCTCGTGCTCCTCCTCCGTTCCCCCCCCCCCTCCCCTGCGCGCTGCCCCCCCTCCGACCAGGGGTCCCGCTCGCGGATGCCAAACGAGATGCCCACGACGTCTGTGCCCTCGCGCTGGGGGTCCGGCGGGCGCGGGGCGCCGCTGCCCGGCTCGACGGCGTGGTTGCACCTCGCCCGGCGGGCCGTGCCGGCCCCATGCACGAGTGGCCTCGCCGGAGCAACGCCCAACCAGGTGGGTGGGCTACACGCAGCCGGGACCCTAAGCAGAAGCGACCCTTGATGCGCGGCTTTATGCGGCTACCTACCAGACCACCCCAACCCAACCCGAAGACCCGAATTCGACCCGAATGTCGGGTTGGGGGGGGGGAAGGGTTCCATGTGTTTTTGCAGTCTTCCCCGAAGCCCCACCCCACTGAAATGGGCGCAAATTGAAGCCTTCGGGTTGGGGTGGGCGGGGTTGAAGCCTTCGGGTTGGGTTGGCAATACTCACCCTTTCTAGTGAAAACGGCCTAGGACCGAAACCGACGGACCTGGACCCGCAAAAACAACGGCCGCGACGCCCTCTCGCGAACCGAGAACGGCCAAGTCACGAACCGACACGTCAGGGTAGGAGGTCGATCGACCTCCGACTTGTGGGGGCCGCGGGGAAGCCACATCCCAGCGCGCAGGCCAGTGCGGAAGGGATCTCAGAGGGCCCGCTCTGAGGGCCATCCCCGGCGAGAGGTCGCTCGCACGCGTACGCAACCGGGCGAAGGATAACTGGGAGATCCAAGACTCTGCCAAGAAAAACGGGACGGTCAGTTTGGGCTGCTTGCGACATGTGGAGGCCCTCAGCGGACCCCCGGAGCCGTCGAGCATGACTCAGGATGCAAAGCCCGCCCTGCGGAGGTGGTCCAGGCCTCCAGGGGCTCAGGCATCGAAAAGTTGGAGCGCTGGAAGTCTGGGGATGAGGAACCCATGACCTCCTTGCGGCGCGAAGAAATCTCGACGGAAAGTTTCTGGCGATGTTCGGTCTCTCGGGGCTCTCAGGCCCCAGGACCAAAAAACATATTCGGGGTGAAAGCCCACTCCGGGGGAAGGGGTCAAGAAATTTGGGGCCCGTGTTGTGAAAAGTACGACGTCGGGGGTGCGAGATCTCTGCCCGAGGGCCAGCAGCATCCGCGGGAGCTGGTGCGGGCCTACACCATCTTCACCTGCGGCTTACAGGACACCTCAGCGCGACTGGCTGGCGCAATCCCTCCCTCAGGGAGCGACCGCTGTTCGGGCCCAGACCGGGCAGCGGTTGCTCCCGGGGGGGGGGGGACGCACCGGCTGCCAGCCAAACTTCGCTCGGTCGGACTGGTTCCCCTCCTCCTCGTGCTGATCCTGTGGATGTGGTGGGTGCGGTGGGGCGGAGCCACTCCGATGCCCAGCGGCTCCCTCCTGCGCTGGGAGCGCGTGCGAGGCCATCGGACCGCCCCTCTGCACAGTAAGGAGGAAGAGGAGGAGGAAGAGGATGAGGAGGAGGAAGAGGAGGACGACGAGGAGGACGAGGAGGGACACGAGGAGCAGGAGGAGGATGACGAGGAGGAGGAGGAGGCCGTCTGCCCCGTCCCTTACGTAACCATTGCCCCTCCACGGTGCCATGCCTGGACTCCCTTCGTGCCCCGCTCCAGCGCGGTACCCTGGAGAGGCGGGCATCTCCGTATCTGCGCCCTCGCGGGCCGGATCAGGGGCGCGATTCACCCGATGTTTGGTCGCACGGGTGCATTCCGCGTGGGGCGCCAAAAAAAAAGAACAGAAAACCCAATAAATAAGGGAAAACCCAAAAACAGAATCGACCAAAAAAACGCCCCCGCATCCGCTGGTCGATGCCCAGGGGCCCCCGCCCGCTAGGCCGTGGTTACGCACTGTGTTTTTCGCGCCGAGCGTAATCGGGCCGCGATGGCTGTTACTAGCCGGCCGCTCTGCGGTTGATCGGGAGTTTCTGTATATAGAATAAGGTGCGTGCGCTTGTTGGCGAGGGTGAGGATGAGGTTCCTCCTCCTCCTCCTCCTCCTCCTCCTCCTCCTCCTCCTCCTCCTCCTCCTCCTCCATCCTTCTCTTGCCTCCGTCTGTCCTCCTCCACCCCGCAGCTCCATCATCTCCTCCTCCTCCTCCTCCTCCTCCTCCTCCTCCTCCTCCTCCTCCTCCTCCTCCTCATTCCTCCTCTGGGCACCTCCCCCGGGGCGCGGATCCACCGGGTCTGTCCGGATCTGTCCGGAAACGGTGCCGGATGCCGCTCTGGGCTCCTCTGGGCACCTCCCCCGGGGCCGGTTTTGTGAGGATGTCTCAAGCGAGGGCGCCGGTTTGGGATTCGTCACCGGATCCACCGGATCTGTCCGGAAACGGTGCCGGAGGCCGCTCTGGGCTCCTCTGGGCACCTCCCCCGGGCCGGTTTTGTGAGGATGTCTCAAGCGAGGGCGCCGGTTTGGGATTCGTCACCGGATCCACCGGATCTGTCCGGAAACGGTGCCGGAGGCCGCTCTGGGCTCCTCTGGGCACCTCCTCCGGGGCCGGTTTTGTGAGGATGTCTCAAGCGAGGGCGCCGGTTTGGGATTCGTCACCGGATCCAGCGGATCCACCGGATCTGTCCGGAAACGGTGCCGGAGGCCGCTCTGGACTCCTCTGGGCACCTCCTCCCGGGCCCGTTTGTTTGTGTGATAGTATTGTCTCAACTAGTGCGCCGAGTTTGGGATTCGTCACGGAAATTCCAGCGGATCCACCGGATCTGTCCGGAAACGGTGCCGGAGGCCGCTCTGGGCTCCTCTGGGCACCTCCCCCGGGGCCGGTTTTGTGAGGATGTCTCAAGCGAGGGCGCCGGTTTGGGATTTGTCGGCGGATCCACCGGATCTGTCCGGAAACGGTGCCGGAGGCCGCTCTGGGCTCCTCTGGGCACCTCCCCCGGGGCCAGTTTTGTGAGGATGTCTCAAGCGAGAGCACGGTTTGGGATTCGTAACCGGATCCAGCGGATCCACCGGATCTGTCCGGAAACGGTGCCGGAGGCCGCTTGGGCTCCTCTGGGCACCTCCCCCGGGGCCGGTTTTGTGAGGATGTCTCAAGCGAGGGCGCCGGTTTGGGATTCGTCACCGGATCCAGCGGATCCACCGGATTTGTCCGGAAACGGTGCCGGAAGCCGCTCTGGGCTCCTCTGGGCACCTCGCCCGGGGCCGGTTTTGTGAGGATGTCTCAAGCGAGGGCGCCGGTTTGGGATTCGTCACCGGATCCACCGGATCTGTCCGGAAACGGTGCCGGAGGCCGCTCCTGGGCTCTCTGGGCATCCCCCCCGGGGGCCGTTTTGTGAGGATGTCTCAGGCGAGGGCGCCGGTTTGGGATTCGTCACCGGATCCAGCGGATCCAGCGGATCCGTCCGGAAACGGTGCCGGAGGCCGCTCTGGGCTCCTCTGGGCATCCCCCCCGGGGCCCGTTTTGTGAGGATGTCTCAGGCGAGGGCGCCGGTTTGGGATTCGTCACCGGATCCAGCGGATCCAGCGGATCCGTCCGGAAACGGTGCCGGAGGCCGCTCTGTGCTCCTCTGGGCATCCCCCCCGGGGCCCGTTTTGTGAGGATGTCTCAGGCGAGGGCGCCGGTTTGGGATTCGTCACCGGATCCAGCGGATCCAGCGGATCCAGCGGATCCAGCGGATCCGTCCGGAAACGGTGCCGGAGGCCGCTCTGGGCTCCTCTGGGCATCCCCCCCGGGGCCCGTTTTGTGAGGATGTCTCACAAACCTCAAAAATCAAAAAAAAAAAAAGAAAAAACACAACAAAAAATCAAACAAAAAAAAAAAAGACGTCAAAAAAAATGAACTCAAAAACAAATCTCAAAAAAAACACATAAAAAAACACGAACTCAAAAAAAAATCAGCCAAAAAAAGCGAGAGCGGCCGGTTTTTGGGATTCCGTCACCGGATCTGACCGGATCTGTCCGGAAACGGTGCCGGATGCCGCTCTGGGCTCCTCTGGGCACCTCCCCCGGGGCCGGTTTTGTGAGGATGTCTCAAGCGAGGGCGCCGGTTTGGGATTCGTCACCGGATCCAGCGGATCCACCGGATCTGTCCGGAAACGGTGCCGGAGGCCGCTCTGGGCTCCTCTGGGCACCTCCCCCGGGGCCGGTTTTGTGAGGATGTCTCAAGCGAGGGCGCCGGTTCCCTGAGGTTCTCAAGCTGCAGTTTATGCGGCGGATGCTTAGCTGCAGTTTACATCACCAAGCTGCAAAAAAATGCAGCTGTAAGTGATATATATATATATATATATATATATATATATATATATATTGCGGTGGCGGTTTTTCGAGAGCGCGCGTCGTCGCGGCGCTGCTATATCGCGGCGTTGCGACTCTCGTTGCGCGCGGTGGCGGCGTCCGACGTCGAGGTGCCGCCGAGCGGTGCCGCGGCGTCGCGCGACGCATGGCGTTTGTTTTTGTGGTGCTTTTTGTTGTTTCGGATCTGCGCGCGAGGCTTTCGGATAAAAAACAGGAAGAAAAACAACCTCTCCTCCCCCCTCTTCCCCATCCCCCTCCCTCTCCCCCCCTTCCACCCCCGCCCTCCGCCCCCGCGCCTCCCGCTCTGACCCCCCCGTGTCTGCTGCCCCCCCCCCCCGCCTCGGCGCCCATGCGATTGCCCAGGGAACGAGGAGTGGGATCGAGGAGAGAAGGTCAAACGATGAAACAAAAAAAGAGGCGGCCCAAACACGAGGAAGGAGGAGGAGGGCGAGGAGGAGGAGGAGAAGGAGGAGGAAAAGGAGGAAGAGAAGGAGGATAGGCGGAGAAGGACTAGGAGGAGGAGGGGGGGATGAGGAGAAGGACTCGAGGAGGAGGAGACGGAGGAGGAGGGGGAGAAGTAGGAAGATAAGGAGGAGGAGGAGGAGGAGGAGGAGGAGGAGGAGGAGGGGGAGGAGGAGGATGGAGGATTAGGAGGGGGGGGGGAGTAGTGTAGGGGGGGGAGGAAGAGGAGGCAGGAGGTGGAGGAGGAGGAAGGGGTGGGAGAGGAAGGAGGAGGGAGGAAGTAGGAGTAGGCGGAGAGGAGGAGGTAGGAGGAGAGGAGGGGAGGGGTTGAGGAGGAGGAGGAGGAGGAGGAGGGGAGGAGAGGAAGGAGGAGGGAGGGGAGGATGAGGAGGAGGAAGGAGGAGGGCGAGGAGGAGGAGGAGGAGGAGGAGGAGGAGGGAGGATAGGGCGATGAGGACGAGGGAGGAGGGGAATGAGGGGGAGAATCGAGGAGGAGGACGACGAGGAGGAGGAGGACCAGGAGGACAAGGAGGAGGAGGAGGAGCCAGAGAGAGTCGTTCTCGGATGGCATACGGCGGGGTCAGCACTGCAGCACGATCGAAGCAGTTGGTGCAACCGCGATAGCTCGAGCACATTTTCGCGCCCGCGCCGCTGCAGCAGGCGGCGCAGGGCCATGGCCCTCCCAGGTGGCCGCAGCGACATGGAGGAGGAGATGAGAGCTGCTGCCAGTCAGGCACGGGCGGGGGGGGGGCTATAGTCTATAGTGTAATCGTTGGGATCTCAAGTTTTCGAGCCAGTCCCCACTTCGGATTGCTCCGAGTCCTCGCCCGAGGGCTCCAGCCGCATCTTGGGGTAGGATCGCGGTCCTTGGGCCCCTCAGTTCCTCGCCTCATTTGGGAGGATGGGGGAGGAGGAGGAGGGGGAGGAGGAGGAGGAGGAGGAGGAGGAGCGTCGCCCGCAGGCAGCCGAGCTCCAGGGGCCGCAGCCGATGACGCCCACGGACGAGCCACCGCCGACGCCCACGGCGATGGAGGTGGCGGCGCCGACGCCCACGGCGGTCGAGGTGGCGGCGCCGACGCCCATGGCGGTCGAGGTGGCGGCGGCGGAGCATGTGGAGGCCAGCGATGAGGACGAGACCCCAGTGCCGCCGTCGCCCGTGCCGCTGACCTTGCCATCGAACCCAGCCGATGAGGAGATGCATGTCCCAGTGCCCAGCTCGCCGCCATCTCCAATGCAGTTTCCAGCGGCGAACTCAGCCTCGAGCGCGGGGCCCTGCGATATGCCGCCAGAGATCGCCGCCCACCGTGCTGCAGGCAGCTGCGACGCCCCTCAGTTCGAGACGCCGCCGAAGACGCTGCCGAACCTAGCTCCGAGCGATTTCGAGAACTTGACTTTCGAGCAGCTGAAGGAGAAGATTAAGTCCCTGGTCCCGCAGGCCAACGAGGGGTCGGCGGAGGGGGTCACGGCTGCGCTGACGGGCATCTTCAAGAGCCAGAAGGCCGTCGACCTCCGCACGCTCAAGGCAGCTGAGGAGTCCAAGGAGTCGGCCCTGTGGGACGCCCTGGAGATGGCTGGCTTCAACTTCCCGACCAAGGCCAGGAAAGGTGACCCGAACGGCAAGGTCATGGCTGGTCGCTGGGATAGGTGGATCAACAACCCGAAGAATGCCGCCCAGAAGCTGAAGTACAGCTCGTCGGGGAATCGAGATGCGATGGCGGCATTTCGAGCGCAGTGGGCGTCAGAGAAGGCATCGGAGCACAGGAAGACCGTCTCGCGCGAGCAGAGCCTGACGAGTGACATCACCAAGCAGGGTGAGTACCTCACGATCGGCAGGATCGCGTGGAAGCTGGGCGGAGGATCTGAAGGTTGGCGCGGCGCCACGACCATGTGCTCGCGCATGGCCATGATGGGGCCGCCGTTCACCGACTACGACGACTGGAGCGACACCTTGATGTTCATGTTCATGAAGAAGGGCTGGAAGGAGACCGTGACGGACAAGTTCAAGATCATGGAGGAATGGGCCGAGAAGCAGGACCGCTAGGAGGCGGTAGAGGGGAGGGTGAGGAGGAGCAGGTGGAGAAGGAGGAGCAGGAGGAGGAGGACGGGGGGTAGGATGAGAAGGAGGAGAAGGAGGAGGCAGATGATGAGGAGGAGGAGAGGGACTTGAGATGGCGATGATGAGGGCAAGGGTGAGGATCCTCATCCACCCCCTCGTCCTCCTTCCCCCTCCTCCTCCTCCTCCTCCTCCTCCTCCTCCTCCTCCTCCTCCTCATCCCCCTCCTCCTCCTCCTCCTCCCCCCCCCACACCTCCTCCTCAATTCCTCGTCCATCAGCTCCTCCCCGACGCTTCTCCTCCACCTCCTCCTCCCCCTCCTCCTCGTCCTCCACTTCCTCCTCATCCTCCTCCTCCGCCCTCCCATTCGTCCTCCTCGTCGTCCCCCCCCCCTCGCCATCCCCCCTCCTCCGTCATATAGCCGAAGGCTTGTTGATGCGTGCGGCCTGCGCCGATCCCCCCGCGACCTCAGGAAGTCGCAGACCAGTTGAGGCCCACGCGGGCCATTCCTCGCTGAGCATGTGCGCAATCGCGCCTTCACAGTTCGCCACGCTATAGCGTTGCGAACTGTGCACGTGCGATTGCGTGCAGAGGGCATGCGTCGTGCCGCGCGGAGATCTCGAAGCCTCTCTCAGCCCCCTCCCCCCCTCCCCCCCGCCTGCCTCCCCCCGCCCCCCGCCCGACAGGACGCCGCCGACGCCAAGGGCGAGCAGGCCGCCGCCGCCGTTGGCGGCAGCCGCCGCCGCGCCGCGGAGGCGGAGGCGGGGCTGGGGGGGAGAGGGAGAGGGCTGTGTCTTGAGTCCTCGTTTCTCATCGGCTTCCAGCTTCTCAACGCCCTCCCCCTTCTCGTGGTTCTCATTCTGTTCCCCGCGATCCACTGCCGTTGCCCCGACTCCGCCAGCAGTTGAATGCGCGTGCTGCCGCGGCCCGCCCTTGAAATCCACGAGCGCAGAATGAATGTTCTGACGCCCTCCGAGACCCGTAATGCACCGCCCCTCTGGCCACATTTCCACCCGTTGCCGACCCCAGGAACCCCCCAGCACCCCGTGGACCCGATGGGGGCTCCCCCAGGACCCCATGGACCTTTGCGTGGACCTTCCCCAGCACCCCATGGACCTTTGCGTGGACCTTCCCCAGCACCCCATGGACCTTTGCGTGGGCCTTCCCCAGCACCCCATGGACCTATTCGTGGACCTTCCCCAGCACCCCATGGACCTATTCGTGGACCTTCCCCAGCACCCCATGGACCTATTCGTGTGCCTTCCCCAGCACCCCATGGACCTTTTCGGAGATTCCCCTAAGAAACCCAGGGACCTTCGCCTAGACCTTCCCGAGCGCCCTGTGGTTGTGGGCCAGTGGGCCACCGCTCCTCGCCCGCGCAGCGTCACCCCCCCCCCTCAAAAAAAAAAAAAAAACGCTGCACTTATCCAAGGATCACCTCCTCACCCATAGCCCCCTCGCGAACTCTCGCCCCTGGAAACGTCGACAGTGCATTTCAGGGCTCTCAAACGGTCTTGGTACGCTTCGGTCCGTAGCCATTTTGGATCAAGCCAGGATCGAGCTAGCAGGTCGCATGGCTTCGCGCAAGAGGGGGCCGATTGGCGAGTTAGACGAGGAGCACGCGGGCCGCCTGAAAGACGTTTTGAAGAAGCACCTCAAGACAAAGTCCTCGTTCAAGTACCCTCACACGCAGGCGAGGGGCAAGGCGTGGGCAGTCGACTCCATCAAGGCGGCCCAGCCCTTCCTCAGCGACCTCAGAGAGATCGCGCCGAACTTCAAGCAGCTCGAGCTCAAGAGGGAGCTCCAGGCGCTTGCAGAGGAGAGCGAGGGAAGCTGGCACCTCGCACAGGATGCCGAGGAGTGGGCCTCGGATAGATCCAAGAGGATCCGAGCTGCCCTAGGCCACATCCAGGACGCCCTCCGCCCTCGCGAGGGCCGGACTGCGCCGCCGTGGTCGGAGGCGTTCAGAGGTGAGGGCGGCGGCAGCGCACTCGCTGGCCTGGGCGAGGCCGAGGCCGAGGCAGAGGCGGCCGAGGAGGACGCCGAAGGCGAGGAGGAAGAGGCGCTGGAAGAGGACGAGGAAGAGGACGAGGGCGCCGAAGGCGAAGAGGAGGAGGATCAGAACGAGGAGGGCGGCGGAGAAGACCCAGACGAGGAACCAGAGGAACAGGAAGAGGGCGAAGGGGGAGACGAGGAAGCCGAAGAAGACACTGCTCCCGCCATGAAGAAGCCAGCGCTGAAACGGCCAGCAGCCGCGACGAAGGCCAACGACACCACGGACGCGCCGCTTCACGACGACGGCACGTTCGAGTACGGCTGGGACAAGACGATGAAGGCCAGCGCGCGCAAGATGCACTCCTACCCTCAAATCGCTCGAGCAACTGCCAGGGACCATCGCAATTGTGCCCGCAGTCCAGCTGCGCACAGCGATGTTCTCAGGCGTTGGGGCGATGGCGAGGGAAGGGGTGCACCTTTCGCGCGCGTAGCCCCAACAGGCAGCGTGGAGGCGCCACAAGAAGGGAAAGGGCAAGACAGTGCCGCCGCCAGAGTACGTGACCGCTCGGAAGGTGGAGGGGCAGGCAAACCTCGTGGCATCGTTCGTGGATGGATTCGAGTGGCTGATTCCAGGAACCAGCAATCTAGCGCTGAGTGACGCTCCCAAGAAGAGGTCCCTCGCGGAGAAGCTCTGGGAAGGCAATCGCGGCGGCTGCCCCCTCACCCTTAAGTACACGTTTAAGAAAGACGACAAGTGGCTCACGTTGTGGCAGTCCCCCTCGGATCACGAGAAGCGCAAGGACCCCAAAATGAGAGACAAGGCAGCCATGCAACTCACAGCGAAGAGCGGCATTGACGACAGGCACGTGAAGGGCTTCATCGACATTTGCAAGAAGTATGCGGCGGGCACCGACAAGTCAGAGTGCGAGCAGCTCAAGGCCAAGATGCTTGCAAAGCTCAAGCCGCTAGCCGAGCCCGCCCCTGCTGCAAGCTCTGCAGCGAGCGATGGAGCAGGCCCTGCACGCACAGGGCGCGGCCGCGGCCCCGGCAGAGGACGGGGCGCCTCGACCGCCCAGCCGAAGAAAGGCATCGCCAAGCTCCCCGTCGATAGGTGTTCCATGCTAGAGGTGGCTGAACAGAACTCCGACGGGATGCCGTCGAATCCATCGCCGCGCCGCTCGACCCCTTCACCGCGCAGGCCCGCATCGTCCGATGCCGCTGCTAGCAGCTCGAGCGGCCTCCCTCAGATTGGTGCGATGTGGTCTGATCAGATGTAGAGCATCGCCAGCACCACGACGCCTGCGCGATAGCCTGACAACAAAAAAAAGTCATCGCATTGGATTGCCCTCCTTGCACCTGCTCCCCGCATCATCACCTTACCTTATGCAATCCCCATGGGGCCCTCTCAGATTGCCATCATAATCGCCTTCCTGGTTGATTCTGGTGCCCCCACGGGACCTCCATTCACGCGGCCCCCCCTCCCTCCCCCAGCCCCCATCTCCTTCCCCCACTCTCCCCTCACAGAGCCCACGTGGTTTCCAGAAGATAGAACGTGATCATGCAAAGCTGTTGCGGCGCGTTGCTTCCGACCTGGCCCGATAGTGGGCCGTCCCGAGCTTGTCGGAGGTGATCGGGGCCAAGCGTTCCCGCCTAGGTGTGAAATCGGACGTGAGACGGACATCCTAGCGCTCAGCAGTCGATGGGAAGCTGGGGAGGGGGGACTCATTGAGGGCCAGTCGACGCACGCTGCGCGCGCGTGACCGTGCAGCCACATGAAACATTGGCGCGCAGACAGTTAAGATATGTATGTATGTATGTGTATTTCTTGTGCGTGCACACTTATGCTGACGTGAAAAGACGCCACGCGGTACTGCAAAGAACGCCACCTGCAGGATGATCCAAGGGCCCTCTGAGCTGTGAGTATGAGATATGTTTACAGAGCGGTTTTCTTGGGAAAAAGCTCAAGGGGGGAAATTCCGTACAAAACAATCGTTTTGTACAGAATTTCCCCCCCCCGCCTGTTTTTCCAGCGCTGTTTGCGCGTCCTCTCGCACCACTCTAGTGAACGCAATGGCATTTCAATGTAACAGCTTAGAAGTAGCTTGCATCACTTGTTTCTGCAGTCTGTACGCGTTCCTCCTCCGTACTCGTAGAGAGAGAGAGAGAGAAACAAATGAGAAAGAGTGTGAGAGAGAGAGGGAGAGAGAGAGGAAATAGATAATGCACATAAGAAATATCGGAGAGAGGGAGGGAGGGGGAGAGGGATGGACAGAGCAAGTGAGACAGGTATACGTTTATATTTATATATATATATATATATATATATATGTAAGCGCAGAAGGAAATAAATCGGGAGAGAGAGAGAGAGAGAGAGAGAGAAAGAGAGAGGAGAGGCGCGTGGGGGAGATAGAGAGGGAGAGAGCGAGAGAGGGAGAGAGAGAGAGAGAGAGCGCAAGAAAGAGAGAGAGGCAGAGAGAGAGAGATGGAGAGAGAGAGAGAGAGAGGCAAACAAAAAGAGAGAAACGATTTGGGAGAGATGGAGGGAATTAAGGAGGAGGGACGGAGGGATGAGGGAGGGTTGGAGGAGAGGGGGGGGGGAGAGACTGGGCTCTGCCCCGAAGGCCCCGACGCCAGCTGCTGCCGCCCCCGCTGCGCCCAGAGGCAGCGCGCCCCGCTCGGCGGCTGCTGCTGCGCCGCCACAGCGCGCACGCACCGCCGCCGAGGCGTGCCGCGCGGGGTTGAGGGCGGACGGGGGAGGGGTAGATATAGAGGACGGGGCATGGGGTGAGGACGGAGGAGGGCGAAGGAACGAGGAGAGGGGTGAGGGTCGATGGAGGGAGGGAGGAGGAGAATAGAGAACTGTGTTTTTTTTTGGTTGCGGGGCACGGCGTTGGCCAAGGAAGGCCGCGCGTAGTTGCGATTGCGTGCGAGCGTTTCGGTCTAGCATTGAATGTGGGCAGACGGGAACAGGGCGCGTTCCCGCGGGGGGGGGCGGCGGGCCCGCGGAGGCCGCCGGCGGCGACAGCTGCGAGGGCCAGCCCGAGGAGGCCGCGGACGATGGCGAGGGCACCGAGGTCGACGGGGCCGCGCCAGCAGGGAAGCGGTCGAAGGTGGCGCCTGCGGAGCTCCCAGCAATGACCCCCGAGGAGCGGCTGCTGACGGCGAAGAAAATCATGAACCAGTACCCCATCGCCATCTCCACAGCGGAGGCCTTGCTGGTCAACATCGAATTCGACTCTGAGTGGGCTTTTGCGAACAATGAATCGATGCAGGCAGACATCAAGAGCAGCATCGCAGAGGTGAAGGGCACTGTCGAGGGCAACAGGCATCTCCAGAGGGCCATGGCCATGGACTTCACCAAGCTGCAGCAGAACCTGCGAGCCATCGACTTCGAGACGACTATCGATGCCCTCGTCAGGCTCACGGGCCCGCTGGAGAAGCTCTCCAATGACTACAAGTTCTTGAACGATACGTTCGCCCTGAAGAACAAGACCTCCCCCCCCAAGGCCAAGGCCAAGGCTAAGCCCAAGGGCAAGGCCAAGGCGGCGGCCGCCAGGGGCAAACCTCGGGCGAGGATGTAGATCGCGGGCAGGCTGTTGCTGCGGGTAGCAGCACGTAGGGGGGTAGCTGTGGCGTCTGCCTACAGTTACGATGCGCTGATGCAGCGCCAGGGGTAATCACAAGTGTGTTATCATCGTGTTCGTTGATGTTTGCGCTTCCCAATGATGCTTGTGACCGATTTCCTACCATCGGACATTGAAAAACTAACTCGGGACTTGAAAATCACCCGTGGACCTTGCCGTGGACCTTGCCCGGGGACCTTACCGTGGACCTACCGTGGACCTTGCCCGTGGACCTTCTCACGAAACCCTGTTTTTTTACAGGTTTGGCACGGGGTGTACCCGTGGACCTCACCGTGTACCTTGCCCGTGGACCTTACCGTGGACCTACCGTGGACCTTGCCGTGGGCCCTGCATCGGGCTTGCATGAGCCCAATTTCATTAGTTCACATTCGAAAAAGCACGTTGACCCTGGCATTGCGAAAGCGCCGCGGGCGGCGCGGCCCCAGCCGATCAGAAGGCTGGCTCCCGCCTCAGGGGTTTGAACCCGCCGACTTCCAGGCGGCATCGAGAGCATCTGGTGGAAAGCAGCCTCTACGACGGCGGTGGAATCGGCAGCGACGACAACGGCGAGGGGGGGAATACGAAAAACAAGGAGGATGGCCACGCGGAGGGAGGACCACGTCGACGACGGAGGGGGAACCTAGGGAGAGAAGAAAACGCATGGCGAACGAGGGGGGTGCGCAGCTCGGTCACAGTCAGGGGGAGCTCAGGCCAATGCCATTACCCACCCCAAGCAAGTGAAATGTTGGATATTCCCCCCCCCCCACACACACACACGCACACGCACACACACACACACACACACACGCACACGCACACACAAACGCACGCCACTTGTTCTCAACGTTTTGTGTGGTCCTTGGTCCTCATGGAAGAAACACCCCTGCTAACACTATGTTCATGACAGCCGTCGAACATCATGCGGGCGCCTCGTGTATATATATAGCCGTGTGTTGCGCAAGCATTCCCGAGCCCCCATGTCGGCGTCCAGGTTTGACGAAGATGATGAGGTTGTCAGATCAGCAGGCGCCGAGCTATTCAAAACGTTGATTTCGCTGTATGCATGTGCGAAGCTGAATGCCCGTGAGTTATGTATCATTATGGATCTCTGTGCAAAAGCAAATGTCCCAGGAGCGTTGTTTGGGCATTATGGTAAAGGGCCTGGTGCGCAATCGGGAAGTTACCAAAAGCATCTCGACGCCGTATTGCCTGGGCCAGGTTGTCTTGTGTGCGTGGATACGCCTTGTAACGTAAAGCGGAGTCCTGCTCGGAGAATTAAGCCCATCCCATTTCGCCCATTATTTGAAGCCTTAGATGCTGAGGTCTCGGAAGACCAATCCATATATGGCACGTTAGACAGGGATCCAGACGAGCGCGAAGTGAGCGTACTTGACACGCCTGCGTATTCAGATCACCCAATAGTTGCCGAAGCCCGTGGCAATGGTCGGAGACTGCCCATCCCCATAGGCGTGTACGTCGACGGAGTGAGGCATACGTCCCAGATCTCTGGGAGGGCAGACAGTATTCTCGGCTTCTGGGGCATCAACCTGATCACCAAACGAAGGCACCTCCTAGGGGCCCAGATCGCATCTGATAAATGTTTGTGCGGGTGCAAGGGCTGGTGCACAATTGCACCTGCCTTGGAATGTATAGCATGGATGTTCCGAGCCATGCGAAACGGCAGTCGCCCATTAACCAGTTATGACGGCACGCCGTGGCCGAATGACCACCCCCTCAAAATCCGCAAAGAGTTTGGTTGGACTGCCGCGTTGATATGGGTGAAGGGGGATTGGCAAGAGCATTCTAAAACGCCCGGCTTGCAACCGTGGTCGAGTACGTGGGCCCCTTGCCAATTCTGCACGTTATGTAAGCCAGAACTGCACGCGCATTATCCAGATTTAGAAGTTGACCATGCGCCCTGGATCACTCGCACACCCGAAGATTACGAATCATCTTGTAGGAACTGTGAGATACGTGTCCCCTTGGCAAGCGATGCAGATCGTGACGCGCTGGTTTCCAATCTCCAGTGGATGAAGAGTGGTCGTGGGCGTGGGCGCACGGTCGTTGGCCCATGCAACATTGGCGGGGTGCCGTTGCTCTCGGGTGATCGTCTGGAACCGTGCCTTGCGTTGCTGGACATTGGAAGCCTTGAGCACGTCACAGCGCCTACTACAATTATGATATGGCGCACTCGCTACGGTGATAACAATATGGTTCTTGATCCCATATTGCACAGATGTCCCTTATTTAGTATTGAACTTGGAACGAGCCCATCGTCCACCCTGGCTGTGGACGCGCTGCATACGTTTTATTTCGGACCAGTGGCACGGTTCGTCACTGCAGCGCTGTGGAGGATGCTCCTGGTGAACGTGTGGGGGAGCAACGCAGGGACCGTTGACGAGAGGTGCGCAGACGGGGAGCGCCGTTTGACGGCTGACCTGCGTCTGCACAACTCCTTGGTCCCTGCTGGGGGAACGACGCTAGATCAGCTTACACTTAAGATGCTCGGCGATCGCAAGGGCCACAATGAAACCAACCCGTTCCACCCTGGGGGGGTGCTC